>JBBHKE010000167.1:0-82500 GCA_037447655.1 Zygnema cylindricum | reverse complement strand
TAGGTTTACAAAAAGAAACTTGACTGACCTAGTAGTTTGGTAGGTTTACAGAAAGGAACTTGACTAACCTAGGATTTGATCTTGGTACTTGGCTTCCACCAAGTCAAGCAGTAGTTAGTTTAAGATCAGTGGTGAGGTATATAGGGTTTCATTAATATTTATAGCCGTATACGTAGACGGTTTCATTTAATGGCAAAAAACAATCTTTCGACATACATATAGATTTTGTAAACGTATGGTGTATGGTACTCCACGAAACTAATACAGCACATTTGTTTCGACAAGGAAACAAATACCACGCATCTATTTTCGACGGCAATAAATAAAAGTTGATCTTGATCAAACAGTCGGGATAGATGCCAAGATCGCGGAATGGGCGCTTTGGCGGTTTTTCGGTCATCGCCATGTCAATTGATACGTGGCAGAATCACATTGGCTTGCGGCATCTCCGGAGAATACAGGAGCGAATTCGATATGGCAGGCGTCAACATTTTGGCTATGCCGTACGATGGACGTACGAAAAGTACATCGGCACTGGTACTTTTATGTACGACACACTAATCTGATTGGTGCCGTACTCTAGTAGTATAGGGTTTAGAGAGGGATTTATGACTTAGAAAATTTGGTAGGTAGACCCCTCTCTCCCAGAGAGCTCTAGTAGAAAGGGTCAACTTTGACCCTTCATAACTTCTTGCTCAGGGGAGAAAATTCAGAGATTGTTTTTGCAATCGACTCAAGGGAGTCTTGTCTTCACGGGGTGAAGTTGGACAGAGTTTTTATCCGTCACGGTGGCAGTTATTATTGTGGAAACTTAACGGGGTCAGGGTTATCTAAGGGGCTTCTAGTGAGCTGCCTACTCTGAGGGCCAATGAAGGTCTCAAAGTTACAGTTTATGAGCCTACCCTCTAGGGTACTTATATTTAATGGAATAGGCTTTATATATTGGGAAAGTATGATGACAGGAGCTCTATGTGAAAAGAGGTTTTGGGGGATAGTAAGTGGACGAGTGAGGCGTCCATCCAGTTTAGTCGTTCCTCCAGGGTGTGGGGGAAGCAGGTTTACTAGAAAACCAGATCCAGCTCCACTGAAGGATTTGGAGGACAAGGAGAGCATTGTGATGGACAAAGGGAAAGATAAGGAAATAGTTACACCGATTACAACACCTATCGGAAGAGGTTCATGACTCATGTCACTTATTCTGAGGAATGAGGAAAATGATGTTGATACTTGGGACTACAACAATATGGCGGCAAAACACTTCATTCTCCGCAATCTTACTCAACGACTTGCATCTCTTCATTTGCAGGTGGAAAGGGCATCCGATCTCTGGATTGCCCTCATATAGATATACCAGAGTGGTACTATTCAGCAGCAGCAATTGGCTAATCAAAAGATAGATGCATATGCATACAAAGTGGGGAAAATGCTATACTTTTGTAATGGGCTTGCAGCCTTTTTCATAGAACTAGAGAGCGCTGGTCATGTAGAAACAAAAAAGGTGAAGGTGACCTGTCTGCTCATGAAGTTACCCGCTGACTATGAAAACATAGTCAACCGTGTGCAAGATTTGTTGGATTCCAGTTGGATATGGAATTCTGTCGTACGGATGATTCTCGTTGAAGAAAATACTATTGAGATCCAAAGGGGAGGGAAGAGTGGACAAGCTTTAGCAAGAGGAATTGATTGGAGGAGCAAGGATCCCAAAAAATCAGTAGGAAACTATGGAGAAGAAGGTTAGAAAACCCTGTCCGATGAATCAAGACCGATGGTCTCAAAGGGGTTATGTCATTTTACAAGAAACCAGGACATTATATGGCAGAGTGTACTAAGCTAATCGAGCTTTGGTTAAAGGAGGGGAAGACCGGTGGACCCCCAAGAGGAAAGAAAAAGGCCCTTGTGACAAAGGTACATGAGGTGGAATCCGAGGACGAGGATGATAAGATCCCATTGGATGAGGAGTTGGAGGCGAAAAATGAGGTTGAAATTCCACAAAAGCATAAATGTGCTTTCGGTGGATTGGAAGGTGAAACAAGCTAGATTGTAGATTCACGTGCCTCCATGCAAATGTGTAAAGATAAACACATGTTCACGAAGATAATAAAGATTTCCACCGTAGAGATAGAGTAAGTGGATGGGAGGATAGTCAATACTACTCTTGTAGGATCGATAGATTTGACAGTATTGGTAGAAGGAAAGACATCCAAAGTAACATTCTCCGATGTATTAATTATTTCGGAGTTCAACAAAAACCTCATCTCTACATCTATATTAGATAATAAGGGTTTTGATACTAGCACTAGGAAAAGAGTCTTTATTACTAGTTTTGAGAAGGAAGTTTATTTCACTGCTGAAAAAGGTAGCCATGGGATGTTTATGCATATTTGCGCAATGAAAAGAAGAAACTTTATTATGTTGGTGTTTATGATATAATGTTGTGGCATAAGAGGCTTGTGCATATGAATCTAGATAAGTTAAAAGAGATGAAAAAGATGGGAGTAGTGGAAGGGATTCAGTTCGATGACAGTGAGAATCTATGCACTAACAGCTGGTGGTGACTGGCGAAAGCGTGATGAGAGGAACGATGGTGACGAGCGGAAGCGTGATGAGACAAATAGCGGAGATAAGCCGAAGCGTGATGAGAGGAAGAAAGAAAAAGGTAAACCTTATTGGAACTTCGGTGGAAAGAGAGGGAGAGGAAATGAAAGGGGAGCTTTAAAAAAGGGGGTTTGCTTCTTTAGTAGGGAACCAGGTCACTATATGGAGGAGTGTTCTTGATTGGAAGAAATTAGAATTTTGAATATGAATGAGGAGGAAGAAGGGGAAAAGGAGTAAGAGGATGAAGAAATTTTGAAGCTTTTTCATATTGGTAATATGGGGAAGAGAGAAAAGGACACAAAAATTCCACCAAAGCAAAACTATGTTTTTTGAGGCATAAGGGAAGTAAAGGGAAGGGAGGTACTTGAGGGAGTGAGAAATGATAAGATGTCAAGGAATGTAGAAAGTATGATTTAGAAATGAGAAAGTCAGATCTAGGATCCATAATTGAAAAAGGGAAAAATAAAAATAATCAGGATAATTTCATAGATATTTTGGAAACACAAAACAGGTCGAAAAAAGAGACTTCAACGGATTCCGAGGAAAGGGGAGAAGTAAATCTAGAGGGGGTTTTAAAGGATAGGGGAGAAGAGGAATAGTTAATAAAGGTTTGGGGGAGAAGAAATATTTATTGGGAATAAATTTAGAAAGTGATAGTGGAAAGAATTCCATAGGAGAGGGTGAGGAAAGTTCAGAAAATGGGGTGAGTATCATAGATAAAAATATGAGTACGGGAGACGTAGATCTTATGAGGAACTTAGTTGGGACTCTTGATTTAAGGATAAATTTCAGGGGTAATGGTTTTGACATCGCTAATGGGAGTGATGCCATCTATGAAAGTGTGTCTGTAAAAGGGTTAGCATCTGGGTGTGTGTTGCATATTGGAGATGGGGCTGGCTATTTGAATTGCAAAAGGGAAATTCGATTTTGTGTGGATGGAAAAGTGATGAGGTGGATAAAATCTTTGTTCGGATTTATGAAAAGTGGGATGCTAAATAAAATGTGTGATCAACAAGATGCAATGTTTATTTCGGCTTATTTAACAGACCTTTTTGAATATGAGGTTATTTACTTAAAGATTTATGAGAAGAAAAGAAAGAAGAAAAAGAAAACAAAAATGTATTTGGTAGGAGTTCAAAGGAAAGTAGATTAGAAAAAAAGGGGAGTGCTAAAATATATGTATTTTCTAGGTCTGAATAAAGGAAAAAAATATAAGAGGAAGTCAACAAAGGTAGCCAGCCTCTCGCTCCACTCTCCAAACCCCCAAACTTGTCGCAATCACTAAAGGTTGGAGAGGAAGCTAGAGCCATGGCTGCCCATGCTGCCCAAAGAGAGAGACATGTTGTAGTTTTTGGTAGGTTTCCTAAAAGCGACTTGACGGACCCAAGATTTGATTCTGGTACCTACCGTCCGTCAAGAATTCGATAGCCGGCAGCTTTATCCTATAGTCTAGGATCACTGCTAGAATATATAGGGTACGATAATTATATAAACACGAACCATGTAATATGTTTCATTTAATTAATTACGAGATGGACTGTACAAGGAAATGGATTAGACCGCACGAATTCGGGACCGCAAGGAATTAAAAAAACGACATTGTATTACAAGGCCAAAATTAAATATCGGTCTTCATCAAACGGCCGTGGTGCGAGCCGGGATTCCGAAGTGGGCGACTTGGCGTTTTTGGGCACCGACATATTCAGGTGACACGTGACAAGATCCAAGAGGATTGTGGGATCTTCGGAACGCGAGATGACAATTCCGGATGTGACAAATATCACATAATGGCGATATCGTACAAAGACCGTACAGAAAGTACTCCGGTACCCGTACTTTCTTGTACGTTACAGTCTTATGATTGGTCCGTACCTCAGTACTAGGGAGCTTAAAGAGGGGTTTTATGACTTAAATTAATTTTGGTAGGTAGCCGCCTCTCTCCCAAATAGCATCTGTATAAATAGGCAAACTTTGCTATTTAATAATAACTCATTTAGTTGACTATTTTCAGTGATTTCTTTTTGCTGGTGACTCTGGGGAGTTTCAACTACACAAGGGTGTAGTTGGTCAAAGTTTTTGCTTGCCACGGTGGCTGCATTCCTAGGGGAAAGTCAAAGTGGGGGAATGTGTCAAAATACTCATATTGTAACTTTGCATTCAATGGGGTAATAGAGCACACGGAAAGTCTTATTTCACGATGTGAAGTTGTATTAAGGTTCTGGCTATCAGGGTGTCAATCATTTAGGTTTGTATAAACTTGGAGTCGGCTCTATCTAGATATGCTTATTCGGATCTGCGAATTCTGTGGGGGGAATGGAACCCATAGAATTTCATTCTCAACCGCCAAAGTCGTCTTCATTGGAGGAACCACAACCCTAATGTTCCTTTCACTGCCACCTACTATTTTTTCAACAACAATACTTTTGAACTTCGTTTGGTTGCCGACTAGGTTGCCAAAATTTACGGTCTTTGTGCCTTTCGTAGCGATGTGAAGGTCTCTAAAAAACTATCTCTAAAAAAACCTCGTGTAGGTGGCACTTGCAAACGAAAAGATAACCACCAGAGTTATTTGTCGATGGCTCGAAAAGTCTTCTTGCTTTTTGGTCGGCTTTCGTCAATAGACATACGTGCAACTCAACTTCATGGAATGACGAAGTGGGAAGGACAAATTTTTGGGTCAGTTGCATACAAGACAAGATCTAGCAAAATCGGAGAGTACCTTTCCCAAAACGCTGACGCTCTTGGTTACTTGCAAATTGAAATTGGAGAAATTACCTACAAACTCAAGCCTGCTACTAACCAAAACGTTAGAAAAAAGTTCGTGGCTGCTGTTGGAACCAACACTCCTAGAGATATTTACTTTGATTTTCCCTATACAGATGTTTTAGGTTTACTATTATCGCTCGTTCTTTAATTCAATCTTGGTGGTTCTGTCCACCCTTCGTTGTACACCTTTTAACTTTATTAATCTTAGGGTGTCCACCCCTAGTTGTACACCTTTTAACCTTATTAATCTTAGGGTATATCTCCATGTGCCAGAGTATGGGTTTCTTTTGTCGTTTTGCTCAAAAACTTAGCGTTGTACAGATAAAATTACAATTGGACAAAGAAAGCGAAAAAAATGGAAGTACAATTTGCATTAGCGCTTCAAACTTAGAATATACTACATGTTGTTTTCTTGTGTTTATAGATCAAAGCCAAGTCATGCCACATCATTTTCAAATGTTACCTTAATACATATAAAATTTATTTTTTCAAGCAAAACATCTACGGACCACAAATAGAAAAGAAGATTTCAAAAGTTTTTGACAAGGAGAAATACATTTTGTTTTTTGTTGGTTTGCATCTATTATGGATTTATTTTTCTTCAACCATGAAAAGCATTAGGTTGAAAGGCTATACATCTACAACGTCCACACAAAGACATTTGATGTCACAAGCAATTTCAAAAAATAAGGTGTGACAACATAGATTGTAGAAGTTGACAATCGTCACCAACATTATCGAACTATACAATCGTCACATACTTAAGTAAAAATTTCGTTTTGCTCATTGGGACACAAAAAAACATATATGGAGAATCTTCCCTATAATGAGAAAAATGTTCGCTAAGTTATGATTACATAGAAACACACCTTTAATGTTTTTGCAACGTAAAACAAATTATTCGACACGTTCGGACAGGGGAAAATAGTTTTAAGTGGTGAAAAAAAACCAATTAACATCACTTCGATATTTTGCGATAGAAATATATCGAATTATCGGTCGATATATTGCTTGAATATCGCGATATTGATCTTCTCAATATACTGATGTGATATATCGATTATTGGGTACCCAAAATTAAGTACATATCGAATGTTGGCAATATGCCTTCAATACACAACAGTACTACAATACACCCCGTATCGTTATTAGTGTAAATGTTTTTTAACCACTCAAAACATCTTTTCTCCGTATACATTTGTCGGATTGTGATCTTACGGTTGCGATTGAAGGGTAAGGTGCTTCCAATTGGCGCTCTCAAATTGAAAATCGGACAATTGTGTACGGAGAAAATATGTTTTAAGTGGCGTAAAATTTTATTAACGTCACGGTGTACTGTACTGTACTAACAATACACGGAATCGGAATAACCCTATGTTTTCTAGTGTTGTGTATCGGCAGAGTTTTGCAATCGATATGTACCTTTTTTTGGTTTGCCCATAATGGATATATTGGCACGATATGTCGACACCGGTGTTATCACCGATTAAAGACCGATTATATCGGTTTTTTATCGCGACAACACTGGTACCGATAACTATCGGCGATAATTGTATGGTTTTTACCGTACGAGTGTACGGTTTATGTCGTCGTACTGAACCGCCGTTATTACGTTACACTGATTACGGAACAGTTTGTTACACATGACATGTCACGCTATATACAATTACATAAATAATACAGTATATTATAAAGTACTATCATATAGCGTATTATATTTTTTCCACTTATCGCCGATAAGGAATTTGTTGGTCTCGGAGCGATATATCGGGACCCCTGGCCGTCCGATAACTGATAATTATCGGTATTGGTGCTATCGCGATAAATTTCTTTCCGATACACAACACTAGTAAATGTTTTCGTAATTATGACAGAATGTTTTGTGCGATAAATTGAAAAGTGAGCAACCGAGAAGTGGCGAATTCATTTCCACGAATTTTATAGTGCGGACAACTGTATCCGCACTATATGTAATTCGTGCGTACTATACTTTTTTTGAATCTTTTAGTGCGTCTCCCTCTCTCTCTCGCACTTTCTTTTCCCTCCCTTCTCCCTCTCCCTCTCCCTCCCCTCTCCTTCGCTCTCTCCCTCTCTCTCTCTCCCTCTCTCTTTTATAGAGATGAGTCTTAAAGATAGAATATCTGCCGTCACAAATAATAGTGAAGAAGACTCATCTTGTGACCAATTGTCACTTAGAATCCAAATTTTGAAGGAGAAATTCACACATGCTTTAAGCCAAATAAAAGCTTCGGATTTTCCCAGCCTGCCTCTATTGAAAGGTACTGATTTTTTTGACAATTAAAAAAAAAAAAACTCTTTTATTGTTCACAATGGTAATATACTTGTTCGCTTGCTGGAAATAAACTATCGCTCGTTGAGCTCTTTTATGTTTTTGATTGTAGAAAAACTGTAATAGGAAGTAGTAAAAAAAGCTTCTCACGTTTTTTTATGTTTTTTCGGACTCCTTATAGAACTTGGTAAATGTTTTATGGGCACAATTAATAAGGCGCACCAGAATGCGCAGTGTTTTTTAGGGTTTCTAGAGTTTTCTAGGTTTTTTTAGGGTTCTTTCATTAGAGGTTTTCCAGTGCAACTTTAGACAAACCGTACACTATCGTGATTACCACAGGCTTAACAATGTGTGAAAATTTACGGAAATGCTACATGTTTTTTCTCCATACTATACGCGCACTTTATGCAAAAAAAATGTATTGTTCGCATATAATACGGGGTCATCAAGTATAGTGTTTCTACATGTTTTTTCACTTATGAAGTATGGTGATTGCTTAGCCTTTTTGGTTTTTGATTTGTCGTTTGTCATGCTTATAGTCCGTAGAAATTTTCATCTCTAACCTTTAGTGGTCGTCAAAATTTTTACATTTCACCTAGATGGTTTAACCATCGCAATTTGTGAAATAAATTATTTTTCGTCTTTTAATTTGTGACACAAATATTTTGTACCACAAAGTAGCCTACAAACATGAGTTGTGAGCTTTGTCAGTTGTGGCTCTACACTGTATATTGTTATTAGTGTTAATATTTTGTTTTTTTTTTATTCGTAACTTAATTCATTTTTTTTCGTGCACACACATCCGATGTTAAATCGGAGACTGTCAATAAAAAGGTAAGAATCTTATTTTTTCATCAAAACCTTTGGATTAATAATCTGACAAGTGTGCATATGAATTTAAACGCCGGAAAAACATGAACACTAATAGCGATACACAATTCACTATAATTTGCAGTGTCTTAGTTATGAAGTTCCCTCTCTATTGCCCCTCTCTTTTCCTCCCTCGATACATCTGTCAGTACTGTAATTTGCGGAGTAAACCTGTGGTTACTAAGCTCCCTCTCCCTCTCCCGTCCCTCTCTCTCTTACTTCTTCTATATATGTGTCAGTACTATAATTTCCTTTGAAAATTTGTGGTTATCAAATTCCCTCTCTTATGCCTCTCTCTCTCCCCTCTCTCTCTTCCCCCCTCTATTCATGTGGAGCTGGTTTTCAACAGTAATAGAGTGCCCTTCAAACGTCGTCCCTTTCTCCCTGTCCCTCTCTTCCTCCCTCTATACATCTGTCAGTCTAAAATTTGCGGCGAAAATCTGTTGTTATAAAGTTCCCTCCCTCTTCCTTCTCTCTTCCCTCTCCCTCTCTATGTATCTGCGGAGTTGGTCTTGTGCAGTAATAGAGATCCCTTCCAATGCCACTATTGCCGAGGCTGTCACCACGTTGTCACAAAATAGCATTCTCAGTGCCCCGGTTCGAAATGTAAAAGCTCCCGAAAATGCCTCCTGGAGGGACCAATACCTCGGCATCATCGACTTTTCTGGCATTGTTTTATGGGTGTTGAAAGAGGTATGGAAAAACCCTTTCTAAAACCTAAAAAGTTTCTTTATAAAACTTAAAAAAACCTATGAAATGCTTTGAAAATCCTTTTGAAACTCTTTTCAAACACTCGTAAAACTCCAAACATCCTGTAAACCCTAAAACACGGTAGCAAAGCCCTGAACCATTAGAAGACCCTAGCAAACCCATTTGTCTAAGGTAATGTAAAGGCACGTCTCATAGTTCAATTTTGACATGACATGACCATAATTTTTAAAAAAAATTAAGGTTTTTTAGGTGTTTTTTAACCCTTATTTGGTAGAGTTGAAAATTGAAGCTGTCAAATTAGAGTTGAACCAAAGTAGAAGGCAACCAACTTCATAATGATTCTTCGAGGTGTACAAAAAATGATTTAACATGGAACAAATCTGAGTCGTAGGAATTGTACTGACACTATTAGAGTGGATCAGCAATGTCAAATTGATGATTAACTTGCCAACACTACTAGCCACACTAATGATGGTATGCAGTAGAGTTCACCATTCCGACACTTATTCTAAAAGAATGCCAACTGATTTCCAGAAAATATATTCACATTTGCTTGACTTAATGCAAAGGAACATGGTTCCACTCTAATATATTTAAGTACCACTGCATCAAATACATAATGCCATTTTTAATAAGTTGTTAATTCAGCACCTGGTTTGTTCATTCTCCTTTTAGTTCGAATTCACACTTATTCAGGCAGAAGTGATGGTCACTGCTATCACGCTAACGCTCTCTAACAACGCTCTCTTCACTTTAATTGTGCCAATCATTAACTTAAATTACTGCAACAATCATTGACAGGCAGAAGTGATGGCGACTGCTATCACTGCAAGTGCTGCTGGAGCAGGAGGCTTGGCGGGAGGTGTTTCTGGAGCCATTGGAGCCGTTGCCCTCGGAATCGCGAGTCTCGGATGGCTGACAGGAATTGCAGCAGGAGCCGCAGCTGCAGGAGCTCTGGCAGCGGGAATTGCGGCAGGCAGTGGTGCTGGGAGATCGGGACCATCGGCTGTAGAGGCGTTGGGAGATGACTTTTTTAAGCTTTTGAATGAGTCTGATCTCTATCAGAAGACGAAGGTGAGACGGTTTATGGTCATGAAGATCAGTGTTTCTTCTTCTTGTTTTTAGTTTCTTGTTTCTTGGTTCTTCCTTCTTCCTTCGTCCTTCTTCTTCCATCTTCCTTCTTCCTTCTTCCTTCTTCCTTCTTCCTTCTTCCTTTATCCTTCTTCCTTCTTCCGTCTTCCTTCTTCCTTCCTTTTTCCTTCTTCCTTTGTCCTTCGTCCTTCTTCCTTCTTCCTTCTTCTTTCTTCCTTTTTCCTTCTTCCTTCTTCCTTCTTCCTTCCTCCTTTCTTCTTCTTCTACTTACTCTTCGTCTTCTTTTGCATCTTATTCTTGTTCGTATTGTTACTGTTATTGTTTCATTTTTTGTTTTATGCCAGTTGACTTTAGTTTTTGCTCTTATTTACACTGCTGTCAAGTAGACAAAGAGACATTCAGTTGAATTATTGACGTTTATTACTGCATTTCTCTTCCATGCAGGTACCGTTTTTCAGCAAATCTTCTCAATTTCCTGTTTCAGAAACTTCAGTTTTGTTGTATTTGTGCCACCATGTCTGTGTTTCTCATAAATTTCCGTTTTTCGTTGACTCTTTTTCTTTTTGGGCCAGATATGTGATGTCAGTGCACTCTATCTTCAATCTCCAATCCAGCCCATTCTTACCTCTGACTCCCTGTTGATTTTATTTCGCCTTCTTTCTCACTTTGACATCAAGAGAGTTCCGGTCTTTGACCAGTCTACGGGACGTGTGGTGAATTATGTCACTCAGTCATCAGTAGTACAAAATTTGTACGAATGTGAAGGACTCGAATGGTTTGATCTTTTATCTGAGCAGTCACTCGATCAGTTGGGCCTTCCTTTGATGAGCGCTTCGGAGATTATTACTGTACAAATCAGTACTCCTGTAATAGATGCCTTCCAGGTAAGTCTTTGTAAAGAATTTTCTTTTACAATAATCTTTCTATAAAGACATCTGTTTAGCGCCAAAATGGGTGGGTGCATTCAACTCCCCATCTGCTTCTTCTTATCCTTCTTCTTTTTCTTCTTCTACTGCTACTTCTCCTTCTCCTTCTCCTCCTGTAGGTGTAGGGATTTGCTTGAAACTGCATTTGTGAGTTTCAGGAACCAGATGACATATCGGTTTCTTAAAGGAAGTGCAATTCCATAAATAGACATATATTTTATTGGCTCCTCGTTGAGGCCTAGAGCTTTGGCTTGCTTTGTCCTTTACAACAAGTTTTCACTAAGACTTGGTTCTGTTACTCCACTATGGGCGTTTTTCATTAAATCGGATACAAACTGGTGTATATTCTTACGTGTTCTGTACTGTATTTGATGCAGTACATACTATTTTAAGGTTTGTTTTTTTTTTTTTAACTGCAAAGCATCCTGGTTTGACAACTTTTATTCCTATATTGTTAGAGTGCTGGTCATTTCAGTTTCAAAATTCATTTCATATCACCTTTGAAAGTTTTTGTTTCAATTCAACCATTCACCAGGTTATGGAATGCATGGAAAAAATTATGCTCTATTTTGTTCTCTGTCCTAGGATTTTTCTGCCCGAAAAAGTTTCAAAGTTTCGCTTTGTCTAACTCATAATCTGCTGACCTCCTGAAAAACCCTGAAACCCCTAAAATCCCAAAATAACCTCTTAAAAACTTTAAAAACCCCTGAAAAACCTGAAACTTCTACTTTGATTTGCAGTTGATGCATGTGAATAGAATTGGTGGACTTCCAATTCTCGATAATGGAAGGCTAGTGGGAAATTTGAGCCATCGGGACATCCTATTTTTGTTAAGCACGCCCGAATTGTTCGATCACGGGAGGTAAATAATGCTATTATGGACATCCACCTCACTTTTACCATTGACAATTTTCGTTTTTGACTTCTTACATTTCTTTTCTTAGCTCACAAGTGCACTCTTTTTGTCCTTTGCTAATCCTTACTCTTCACTTTACTCATCCTTACTCTTCTCATTAACTCATCCTCATTCGGCTCGTCACTCATCCTTAACTCTTCTCTCATCCTTAATCTTCTCTCATCCTCACTCTTCTCATCCCTCATCCTTTCTCTTCTCTTATCCTCATTCTTCTCATCCCTAATTCTTACTCTTCTGGTTACTCATCTTTACTTGTTTCATCCTTACTCACTCTTCTCATCCCTCATCCTTACTCTTCTCTCATCCTCACTCTTCTCATCCGTCATCCTTACTCTTCTCTCATCCTTACTCTTATCATCCCTCATCCTTGCATATGATTACTCATCTTTACTATTCTCACTCTTCTCATGACTCACTCTTCTCATCTCTCATCCTTACTCTTCTCATCCCTCGTCCTCACTCTTCTCATCCCTCATCCTTATTCTTCTCATCCCTCGTCCTCTCTCTTGCCTGTTATTCCGTTCCTTTCTTTAAGCAGGGAACCAACCGTCGGCGTTCTCATGGAGAAAGCGAAACTGTTTGTGAAGAAAAATGACGATGTTTTAATCCAACCACTCATGACTCCTCCAATCACAGCCTCCTGTAATCAATCTCTTAAGGCAGTGATGGCCCTCTTTGTGAACCACCGGATTCACCGAGTCTATATAACAAACTCAGAAATGCATGTGACGGGAGTGGTGACTCCAAGGGATATAATTTCATGCTTTGTGAAATTGGAGGATTTAATGTTGACATCATAAAATGGTAAAATCGTAAAATCGTTTCTAGTTACTGGACAAAGAACGTGAGGGTTCACGTCAATTAGAGTGTACAGATAGTGGAGGAGGAGGGTTATTTAGTGGAAAGTACTTTCTCTTCATGCTTCTAGGGTTCGATAAATAGTAGCATGAGAATTTTGTATGCATGTGTATATAGATGTAAGAAATCAAAAGTAGTGTTTTCCTACTTGAAAAAGACGATGTACCCATACCCATATATGTCCATATCCATGGTTTCATGGAAGTAATCGATTTTTTTTTTGCCGTTTTTTTTTTTCCTTTGTGTTGAAGATATATAATCCAAGAAGATGTTGATGGTGATGACTAAATCTTTGTGACAAAGACTGTGACATATTGTTTCAGTAGGAAAATCAACTCTGGGTCGAACTTTTAATGTGCTTGGAGAACCAATAGACAACCATGGTCCTGTTGATGCTACTCTTACACCGTGCATAGCTATTAGCGTTAATGTATTTTTCGCCTCATAAAACATCTTTTCTCCGTACACACTTGTCCGATTTTCAGATGGAGACCGACAATTGGAAGGTGAGAATCTCACAACCATCAGATCCATAATTCGAAAAGTATGTAAGGAAAAAAGATATTTTAAGTGGCATAAAAAACATTAACAGTATTAGCGATACACGGTGTACTCTCCCAATTCGTCGATCTGCTCCAGCATTTACTCAATTAGATACCAAATTATCTACAACGCTCATCATTATTAGCGTTAAAGATTTATTAGTGTTAATGCGAAATTAGTGTTAATAATACTAATTTAGTGCAAGGAAACGTGGCAGATTGAGCCCACGTCCTTAAATCATGTTGTTAACATTATTTTGTGATTTTTGACCAGATGAAGTCGCGACCGAATTAGTGTTATTAACACTAATAACGATGAGCGGTGTAGTTTTGAGACAGGTATAATAGTAGTAGATTTGTTAACACCATATCGTCGAGGTGGTAAAATTGGTTTATTTGGTAGAGCAGGTGTAGGGTAATTAGTGTTGGTTATGGAATTCATTAACAATATTGCAAAAGTTTATGGCCAAGGAGTATCTGTATTTGGTAGGTGAACGAACTCGTGAAGGAAATGACCTCTACATAGAAATGGAGCCGTCAAAAGGAATTAATGAAGCTATTTCTGAATCTAAAGTACACCGTGTATCGCTATTAGTGTTAATACTTTTACGCCGCTTAAAACATCTTTTCTCCGTACACAATTGTCCGATTTTCAACTTGAGACTGCTAATTGGAAGCTGGGAATCTTACCTTACAATCGCAACCGTCAGATGAATAATCCGACAAGTGTGTACGGAGAAAATATGTTTTAAGTGGCGAAAAAAACATTAACATTAATAGCGATACACGGTGTTGCTTTTTTTTTCGGTTATTACATAAAACGGGAAAGTCCTTCAAGTATGAGATTTCTGAAAAAAAAAAATTGCACAACAATAATTTCAGCCACGAAAGTTTAAAGAAGTCAAACATAATCGTATCATAACAAAAATATAGTTACATCTTTACTAGGAAGTGCAATATTTAATGCAATATAACTTGCATGTACGGCGGATTTACTAAGGACAATTACAGTTGTTCAGTCCAGCTCAAGTATAGCAATTGGTTCAATCTTGGGTTTTTTGGGGCTTTAGCGTTTTTCTGGGTTTTTACTTCTTAGGGCTTTTAGGG
The DNA here is from genome assembly GCA_037447655.1 of Zygnema cylindricum. Classification (NCBI taxonomy): domain Eukaryota; kingdom Viridiplantae; phylum Streptophyta; class Zygnematophyceae; order Zygnematales; family Zygnemataceae; genus Zygnema; species Zygnema cylindricum. The sequence goes on along the minus strand of JBBHKE010000167.1, from coordinate 67,827 downwards.
TTTTAGGGTTCGGATTTAGGGTCTTTTGTTAGGGTTTCCAGGGTTAGGGCTTTAGGCTTTAGGGTATTTTACAGTTTTTAGGGCTTTTTGTTGATGTGTAGCATCTCTCAAGTTTGGGCAATGTGATGTACATTGCGATCAGTTTAAACGGTTATATGCGCTTTGCATTGTAAACGTTTGACCTTTTTGCTTATTCCATGATTAAGCTACATCGTGTACCGCTTAAGACACCTTTCGCCGTACACACTTGTCCGATTTTCAGATGGAAACCGCCGATTCGAAAGCTGGGAATCTTGCCTTTCAATCGCAACCGTCAGATCTATAATCCGACAAGTGTGCACGGAGAAAAGATGTTTATACAGAGTACAAAACAGATTGTCATACGTGGCATGTCACGAAATATATAGTCAAAAACATAATACAATATATCATAAAGTATTAATATATAGCGTACTACATAATTTTCTATTTATCGCCGATAAGGAAATTGTTTGTCTCGGGGCGATATATCGGGACCCCTCACCGTTCGACAACCGACAACTAGCGGTATCGGTTTTATCCCGTTCAGTTTCTTACCGATACACAACACTATTAATAGGCCTTTCTGTACGCAACCAAGTATGCAACCATACCCTATACACTAGACCGTGAATCGCTATTAGTGTTAATAACACTATGTCGGTGCCCCTATTCTACCACCCTTGAACCCAAAATATAATTCATAACAATATTTTTTCCTTTATGCTAATATAAGTACGGTTCAATTAATGTCAGCTACTCCATTTTAGGAGGTATTTAATTAGGGAGTTGTACTAAATGTGTCAATATTTACTGAAATTGCTCATTAATTTGTACAATATTACAAAAAATGTGTCCAATAACATTAATCGACACTTGAAAGCGCAAATAAATTTGATAATGAAGGGGTAAAATAGAGCAAACCTGTTCTCACATGTTCAGACTTCGACCATGTAAACATTGGGTATAAATGCTATTGGGAATGTGTATCCATTACATGTGTAAACTAGAGTTGATGGGTTGATGGCGTTGGTCCCTTCAACGCAAAATAGAGTTAACAACAATATGTTTTTCTTTGCACAAATAGCGATCCATGTTGTACGTTTAAGGTGCATCACACCAACCATCACATAAAGATTGGTGTGGTTCCTTTACTTAGGTAGTAGGTGTGGATTGCCGAAGTAATTTGTTCGAAACAAACGTTTAAGGGTAGCTCTTCTCTATAATGATATTCATAATGGAAAATAGAGAACAACAAGTCGTCTTAATGTTGGATCACGATGTGCCTTAGGCTTTCTTCTAACACACTTAAAACTCTTTCCAATCTGTCTTTCTGGTATTATATTGAATAACGTGGACATTGGTTGTTTTATGCCAACACCCTCGCGTATTTCGCCCCAAAAAGCATTAATGAATTGCACATGGTTGTCCGTCACAACAACTTTTGCAGCCTGTGGCGTTTTTGCAAGTAGTTTAAACATGTATTTATCGCCTTTGCAAATGTCACATCAATGAATGTATGTATATTGTATTGTACATGTATCAACTTATTCAACCAGCCTACGGACACAATTATAGCAGTGCTCTCTACTTAGACATAAGAAATTGTATGACAATATGCTCGCACTAGACCACAACCATGTCTATAGGCAAAGTTTGTAACAATATGGTATTCACATAATTGGTAGACTATTGTGTTTTCAAGTATCACAAGTACGTACATCATTCTTAACTCCCATTGCAACTATTGGCATGTAGACAACCAACACTCGTGTAATGGGAACGGGTATAATTTTTCGTAATGTGTCATTGGAACTTCCTACATCTACCATGTGGGTTGATGGCTAGATGACGCGTGTCCTTTGCAGCCTACAGTAGCTTACGAGTAATCCAAAGAGCGCGCTGGAGATGGGCACGTACTTGTTAACACGTGCGCTTGCGCAAGCGCGTTGGAAAATGCTCCCCATAACACGCACACAATGTGCGCGTGGTGTTGTGACGCGACGTACTTCAGGTATTCGTCCTCTGCTGACGTGGCGAGATGCCACTGTACCTTCGCCGAAGCAGAAGGGCCGGTTCGGAGGGTGCCGAGTCCGTAACGTTGCTGTCAAGTGTCAACAATATAATTATTTTTAAGGCAATGGCAAAGTCTTTACAATGTGAACGCGGTTTCTTGATTCGGGATTCACGTTCAGCCTTACCGTTGCCGCCAACAACAGAAGTCCGTTGGCGGCTGCCAATAAGACTCGGGCATCTTGGCCGTCAGGTGAAACAGTACAGTACCACCGTGATTCGTCATTAGCGTTAATGTTTTTTTCGTCTCTTAAAACATATTTTCTCCGTACACGCATGTCGGATTGTGGATCTGACGGTTGCGATTGAAAGGTGATATTCTCAGCTTACGAATGGCGGCCTTAAATTGAAAATTGGACAAATGTGTAATGTGAACAGATGTTTTCATTGGCGAAAAAATTATTAACGCTAATTACGATTTTCTGAACCCTTGCATTTTTCGCACTACGGACAACGTGTGGGGGATGTGGGGCAAAGCACCGGACGCGTACACGTCACCCCACTTTCATTTCGTTTTACGACGCGCCGCGCCGCGCGGACGTCGAAAACCGAATGTCCATTTGGAATCGTACGGATGTTACACCATCGAAGATTCAGCGTCGTTTCGAGGGTGCACCGTGTATCGCTATTAGTGCTGATAATATTCCACCAGTTAAAACAACCTTTCTCCGTACATATTTGTCCGATTTTCACTTGAGGCCGCCAATCGGAAGCTGAGAACCTTACCTTTCAATCGCAACCGTCAGATCCACAATTCGACATGTGTGTAGGGAGAAAGTATGTTTTAAGAGAAAAAAAAACATTAGCACTAATAGCGATTCACGGTTGTACATAAAATAATCATATAAAATATAATACGATTTTTCGTAATCTTGCACACGGTTATTGATCAAACGTACGGTCCACCCTCCACATTTAGGGTTTACATTTCTCACACATAAGAAAAAAATGTCTAATAAAAAAATGTGCTTATGGCCTTTTGAGTCAGCAAAATGTCCCTTTGCATTTGAAATAGCAATTCTAATTTTGAACAACAATTATTCCTTCTCATAGCGCTTTACTCTATCGTTAAATAATTAAATAACAAACTATAAGCTTCATTGGAAATAAACAATAGTAAACCATATCTAGTAAATGGAAACTAGAGGAAAGGAAAAACCAACACACACAAAGAACTAACTAACAACTAAAAAGACAAAAATGCGAAAGGAAAACTAGCACACAAATAGAGGTGATTTGCCAATAGAAGAGTGGTAAAAAAAACAGAACGTAAGAATAGTCACGTTTAAACACTTCAAACAACTGCCAAACAATGTTTCCTAATTGATTTTTCGAGCCAGGGAACAGTTCACAACCCATTACTAAAAGATCTGTCACTCTATTTCAAGTATTTTTATAACCAAGAAGCTTACAAAGCGATTTAGTGCCCAATAATGAGCCACGTGGCAAAACATGATTTATTGTGGTATATTCCAATGAATTGTTAATACTAATAATACACTCTTTGGAGGTCATATTCTATATCACTCATATTCTTTCAGAAGCCCACATTTTCACAAAACAATCTCCACCAGTTACAACCTGCCCTTCACAAAAACATATATACAACTGTTATCCATGTACCAATAATATCCATAAACCATAAAAAACTTCAAAACAACCCACATTAGAATCCACAAGCAAAAATAAAAAATACGATTATAAACAAAATTTCAGCTCATTGATCCACATTTTCCATTGAACAATACAACCACCGACTCGAAAACCAATTCACCAAGTCTCACATTTTCAGGTTTTGCAAAATAGAACAATTTTATGTTATATGATGAGAAGAAGAAAAAGGCATCTTCTTTTGCAGTGATAGAAAACATTGGAAGTTTGCTAAGTCCTGCGCTACTTCTCCCTCTACTCCCGCACAGAATACTAGGGACCCATGTAGTATTATTTATTCCTCATCTCTTCCTCTCTCTCTCCCTCCTTGACTCCCTCTCCCTCCCACTCCCATTCACTTCTCTATCTCTCTCTCCCTCTCTCTTTCTGCCTGCTTGCTAGCTGTGTACAATCTGCCAAAAGCTGTGCTGCTCCTACTCGAAAAGTGCTCCGTTTTATTTTCGTCTGTTTCTGCAAAATTGCCGCTTGCCGTTAAATTTGAAATCCGATCGCCTTAACCGACCAATGAGTGCCAATCGCAAAATAATCGCCGCAAATGCTTACGATACAGCTATGTACATAAAAAAAATTCCTCTCAATTGTCAGTTTCCGAATCAATTTTTTGTTTCCAAAACCACTTTGTTTCCTATTCTCAGTTTCCGATTCTCAATTTTTCCATTTACAGTTTCCGATTCGCAGTTTTCAGATCAGTCTCCGTTTCCGAAGTAAAAATATCCTCTTTTGGGTTCTCACGTTTCCGAAACATTTTTTCAAATTCCGAGAAACTCATCTTAGTCATTCCAAAAACTTCGCCCATTTTTTCTTCTTTCCTGTAACTGCACCTCCCAACAGCTTTTTGTTATACAGGAATGTATAGATTCTTCCCCAGATTTCCAAAAGATTTCCAGAAGATCTCCCGAGAGATTTTCGAAAAATTTCCGAAAGGTCTCCAAAATAATTTCCAAAAGATTCGTGGAAAAACTTCAAGAACAAAAAAACCTTCAGATGAACTCGGACGACTGTTGAAAGACTTTCCAGTTTTCTCCCCAAAATGGAATATTGCAAAAACTGAATCCACTTCCTTCACAAAATCCTCTTTCACATATTTTCTTTCGTCGGAACCCAATTCTGTAAATAAAAAAGATTCGATCGTCGATTATCGGTTCCGACTCTAGACCAATCATTCTATCCGGCTTCCCCTCCCTCTTTTTCCTCTCCTCCCTCTCTCCTCCCTTTCTCCTCATTGTCGGTCAACAGAAAATCAGATTTGTGAACTGAAAACAGAAACGGAGTTGATAACGGAAACGGAAACGGAATATAAACTTTTATAACAGAAACTGAAAAAAGAACAGAAACTTTAATGTCGAAATACCTCTCCCTCCAGTGTTTCTTTTTAAGAACCAAAATCCATTATTCAAATCTTCAAACGAAACAAAAAGGAAAGGAGACAAAAAGAAAAAAAAAATCGAAAAAAAAAATGAAAGGAAACAAAAAACTGCACTTCTCTCACACGTGAGAGTTGCATTTTTTTTGTGTCTACAGCTCTTCACAAAATCGAAACAGTCCTCTCCCTCTCCTCCTTCCCCCTCTCCTCACTCTCCATCTCCTCCCTCTCACCCTTTCAAAAAAATGTAGAAAGGTCGAGATTCGAGTCCCGATTCAAAAAACTTCTCATCCTTACCCACCTCCAGTACAAACTCTCCCTCTCCCTCCTCCTCTCCTTCCTCCTCCTCCTCTCCTCCTCTCCCTCCTCTCCCTCCTCTCTATGTCAATTTTCAATCAAATTGCGCCATTTTTGTCGTCCTCTCTATACAAAATTTGCCGCAAATGTCACGACTCCTTGTCTCTCTCTCTCTCTCCCTCTCTCCCTCTCCTCCTATTTACCACAATGGAGCCCTCTGGGGCACTCCCTTCCTCCTATGCCCCCCCTCCTTCCATTGGAAAAGACCCAAAACGCCAAACTGAGGCGGAGTCTCCGGCCGTAAAACGGAACTAGTCGGAGACGACGGTTCTATGTGGTTGTTCCCCTTACCCCCCAAAAACACATCCTCCACCACTTTGACAGCTGTCCTTCTCTTCTTCCGAAACTGTCCGTACAACTGTTGTCCAAAGAAATCCTCATTCTCATTCTGTCCCCCTTCCCTGCCTCTCTCTCTACCCCCATTCTCGATTCCACTCTCCCCCCGAGTAATCCCATTTATGACTTCCTCCCTCTTCTCTTCCTAACTCTTCCCCCCTTCCTCGAGAACCTCCCCCTCCTCTCTCTTCCCTCAACGGGATCCGCCCCCGCCGAATCCAACAAATGGTTATAATCCCGACCCGGAATTTCCGCAATGTACGGAAATTGCAATTCCCGATTTGACCCCCGCCCCCCGCCATTTCTGCCCCCTCCCGTACTGCCACGTGGCATCAAGTTCACCGATTCGTCCGTCTCCACCGCCCCCAACTTACACCCTATGGAGCAGAAACGACAAGAATCCAAAAGTGTACGGAGGCAAGTCTCGCAACTGTACGGAGCTCCCTTCTGAGGCCGAGCCTGCGGCCGCCCGTTCAAAAATACGATTTTCGCCGAATTGATGACGTAGACCTGAATCCCGGATATGTCCAAAAGTCTCTGCACGTCCGTACATCGTACGGCCTCGTGGTACGACGAGCGTCGTATCTGCATGGTGGAGTGGAGGGAGGGAGGGTGGGACTTTTGGACGCAGAGGGTGCAGAGGGGGGAGCCGGAGCAGTCCGTACAGAAGAAGTTGCGCTCGTTTTTGTGAGCTGCCACGTGGACGAGGCAGGGGGAGAAGAAGGTGCCACGGAGGAGGCTCTTCAGCCAATCAGGGCCCTCCCTGGGGCCGGGGAGGTGGTGGGAGGGAGGGGCGGACATGCCGGGCATGGGAGGAGGGAGGAGAGAATGGAGGGGGAAGAAACAGGAATGGACAATGGAGGGATGAGAAAGACAATGGAATGGCGGTAAATGAAATGGAAGAGGAGAGAGAGGGAGAGAGAATCTGACGTGAAAGCTACGCTAATGGAGGCGTACACACAAATATACTTTTTTTTTTTTTTTTGGGGGCGACGAAAGTCACCTTCGAGTATTATAAAAGTCGCCGCCACCAGGAGGACATTTTATAGAATCGGTACTTTGTTTTATACATTTGCTACGAACTCTCTACCGTTTATGTCGCGAAAATGATTTTGCAGAGTATTTTTTTTATATTGAAGACGGTAGAATTAAGTTTACGACTCCAGAAAGGGCGGATGTATCTAAAATTAATAAAACAAGTACTCTGCCACACAGTAAAGTACGAAACAAGTACATGTTGCGTAGTACTTATTTTGATGTATTTGTTAAGTCGCAGCTGTACGACGAGTGGCAGGAATTGGATTGGGAGGCGCAGCGAAGCGACGGCTGGGCAGTTGCAGAAGACGACACGTATTATCTGGAGCTGGCACGTGTGAGACCGATTGTGGCAATCAGGAGTTGTGGCAAAAGCGGCTTCCCGCCGGTTCTGGTTACGCCGCGGTTGTCGTTTTCTGGAAGCCGTCAAAGCGGGTGCTTTCCGTGCCGCGTTTCTCCCACCTCGGCGGGTTACGTGACACGTCATCGCACACCTATATTGCATCGACGGCGCAAGATAAATTATTTCAGATTCATCGGACGGCTTATTTCGGTCCAGCACCCGGTTCTAGAAAAGCGAGCAGTCACTTTCTAATGGTGCGAACGAACGAAATTCTAGTAACGTGTCACGTCGGGGGAGGAACACATTATATCTATCTGCCAAGTGTTTTGACACGCGTCGAGTGTATTATGAGAACAGGCAGGCCGCCCCTTCGACAATGTCCAGCGACAAAGTTTGACAAAATCTTTCCAGCCGGGCAACACGAATCCCTGAAGTAGATTGTAAACAATAAATACGGTAATAATTATGACATGCTCTAAAGCCCTACGCGTTTTGTCTGGTCCAGTCCGTACGGTACACTGTACTGTAGGTGATATTTTCCTTTTTCGTAGCTCGCGTAAAATCTCAATCCGATTATTCGTCGGGTTTGCCAACAGAAATTTTGAATTGGCGCGCTGGCAAATGCAGCTGACAGGTGAAACTTCTGACAGGACACGACAAAAAAGATATAGATGGCGCGAAAGTTCGCGGGGTTCTCGAGGCAACTGAGATTGCGAACCTGATGCGTCATATTAGGGAAATCCACGAAGGTACAATAATCAGCTTACTTACAGCGCGGGAAACTGCGCGGACCGTTGGATCTGTACTTTCTTGTTGCGTCATAAATCGAACGTCTCTAGAGAAGACTCCTCACGTGTGTAAAATCCCATGTGTGATCCGTACAGGAATATCCTACCGTCGATTGTCGAGAATCCTCGAGGATTTTCTGCTAATCCAGAGCTTGAAGTATCTGCGACGATTTGTGACCGTTAGATCTACGAGTCCCAATGCGTCACAACACTAATGTCCCACGGGCCACGCGGAAGTTGCGAGTCGTAGTTTTATGACGCCAGGTTCAAACTTCAGACCTGAACCAGGATACAACCGTACAGTTCGTGCATTACAGCTTAAACAGGAAACGTCCATATTATACTCAAAAAATAATAGCTGAAAGGTATAGTGCGGAAATAGACTATTAGGGTAGGACCCCGAAGAGTACCATAAGATGGTCAGCCATCTTTGCACTAAACTTTCAAATTTTTTTAGGCGCGCTTGAACATTTCTCATGACCTCTCCCTTACATAGGCCAACCATAGAAGCATCACCCTTTTGGTGACTCGTCACATATGGGCTCCTATCTCCTACAACCTAAGACTTTTTTCATATCCTTCAATTAAAGGAACTAAAAGTTAGTGTGTTGACAGTGTGGCTATTGCCACAAATTGTGCCAAATGTTATTAACAATTGTAAGATAAGTGCTCCAAAAGTTACCTACGATTCAGTCAGCGGTGACCGTGACTTTATTGTTGCACGTCGCAAGGTTTTCTAATTTGCGGAACAAAATCTCGCCAACATCATCATTGTATAAAAACCGTTTGGCCAAAGTATGTTGGCCAACGATATTGTTTGATTCTTGTAACTTGTCAATAGTTCATTAACTGGTGATTACATGTTACACCCGACAGCCTAGTAGGCGTCTTACATTCTCAAAAGTCTCGTAGGGAGCACAAGTAAACTTTTTTTGTTGATGCATAGGTATGGACTTTGTATCGTACTCCATCCTCCCAAGGCGACCAACTACACGCCTGAATAATAATTTGCTGTACGTCAGAAAATATATCGCAAGCTCCTAACATTTGGCATCAATTGTGTTACATGTAGTGAGGCAACGCCTCGCCACTTAAGCAACTGGCGTGTACCAAATGTATCGTCGCGTCATAACATTATAGGGATGATTACACTACGTGTGCAAAATGGGCAAAAATGTCGCATTGATAATAAAAAATGTGCATGACATACTCATAGGCGACATTTAGGTACAAACTATACTCGGAAGGTGAGAGAAGTCCCTATGATCTGATAATTGTAAATTTACCCATCCTCGATGCAAATCCCCCACTATCGACATTTTACGTCTTTCTTAATAATTGAGAACATTCATTCAAGGGGGAATGCTTCGACAAGTTACATCAAATGATCCATCTTTAATATGTTAACTATTTTTTTAATCTTCAGCTACCAAAAGATAGGGTCAACGTGGGAAGAGAGGAGTCATTCGATTTAAATTTCCTTATTATACTAATATTGAAAGGTCATTGTATTGAGCTTGTACGCCGACCACGTAGTATTGAGCACATCGTTATAGAACAACTTTACAACAACTTTACTTTGATACTCGGAGATGAAGGTGTGTAAACTATCTTGGTTAAATTTACCTTCCCACTTCGCGAGAAATCCTCTTAAGGATTCACAACGTGAAAAGGCATATTTGTGGTCGATGGTGTCTTCTCCTTCGTAGTCGTAAATGTGATTAATTCAGAAAGGTGAGGTGGTGGATTTTACCCCCCCATTGTTTGTCACAAATATAAGCAAACCTTAGATTATCTATTGAAGGTTTTTGTATCTCGGCTAGATACATTTTTATAGAAGTTCAGTATAACATGCCAAAATGAAAAACGGTTGACCCAATCAAATTCAAATAATCCACGAGCTGGTAAAATTTAAAGCGAAGTCTCGTATGTTGAAAGCGATGTATGCCTTAAGTTAAAATCAGATGAACCTATCATTCGCCAACTTACGTATTTTTGTAGCGTTGAGTCTCATTTGATCGTATATTCCCATGATGAACATTGTCGCATATGTTTTAAAGGAAGGTATGAGTATAAGGCCACATTCATGACATGTCTCTCTTTTTAGAAGACAACAATGAAGAGTGTAGGGGATGGTATCTCGCACGATCTTCAATGCTCTTCTCATATGTGTTGCATACAAAGAGTAAAACTCACCTCGTTTTTCATCAGGGCCTCAAAACACATCTTAGGTCTTTTTCCAACACAATATTAACTTGTTTATGTTTTCCGTCCATTGTCAAATTAAAGGTCGTGCGGATGGCTTGCTACGCAACCGTACATAACTCTTATTTTTGTACTCTTAAAGCACCTCGTCTACCTCATAGAAGCTGTTAAAAACAAGCAATTGCAACTAATACACGCAATTTCGTTGATTTTTTGATTTCACGAAGTTTACAAAAAAACGTATAATAATGTGACTTTGTTGTGAAATTGATGGTTGTATTACATAATGTATACTCACGATAGACCATTATCGTTTGGGGATCTACAATCTCTTGAACAACGTAAGTTTCGTTGATTTTTTAGGTTTATCACACCGACATATACTAACATTCATTACATAATGTTGAACGTGTACAACACGAGACAATCGATGATTGCTCCATCTAATATTTCGATACTAATGGAAAGAACAACAAGTAATAACCTCGTAATGTGGACCGAAGGCACTTACGCCCAAGGAGACTAAATACCTCGCGAGTTGTCAAATCCAATCTCTGCACTATTCCGGGTGAGATGTACTTTTGTATTAGTAATATCGAAATGGTCATCCATGTTTCCGCTAATTTTTGATAGCGTTTACTGCACTTTGCAAGACCATTCCATTATATAGGCCAATCGAAGACGCGTCAGCACTTTAGGAGACCTGACATGTAAAAGGCCCATGTGTTGCGACGAACGACTTTAGAGAGACTGCCCAATAGTAAGAACGTTAAAGATTCTGTACCGATTTCGTAACCCTAGTCGTTGGCCCCGCCAAGTGTGATTGGAGACCGTCGGATCGGAGCCCCAAGGCTAGCAGACAACAACGACTTCGTTGTCGCACGTTGACAGGTTTCGCTATTGTGAAAACCAATTGCTGTACTACACCGCGAATCGCTATTAGCGTCAAGGTTTTTTTCGCAAGTCTTATTGAGAAGAGTAAACGCCATTAAACTATCAACTCTAGTTTATACATTCTATGGATACACATTCACAATAGCATCTAAGGGTGGCGTTCCATTATACGAAAAGTGAGGTTGTTTACTAAAATCTATACCTCTCCATACTATGCCGTACTTCTTATTTTGTTTTTATACGCGAACAACATTACAGAGAATCTTGCCAATATTCTTCAAAGGTTTGAGAGGTAACAATGACCGTTGGATGTTTTTTCGCGAAGCATTCGTGTCAAAAGTTTATGCAAATGGTGGTGTACCTCGAGGAGGTACATCACCATTTACAGAAAAAAAATGAGCCGCGACACGCTGGATAATGAACATACGTGTTAGGACGACAATGAACGAAAATCGAAGAATTTTGCACATAATATATACATACAAAAATCCAACCGAAATCACAAAAGTAATCTTGTAGCGAACTTTCGTCGCGCTGTTTTTGTTACAGGCCATTCGTCAAACTATTTGTGGAAGCGCTCATTCTTCACGTGAAAAGCAAAAATTACAAAAAAAATGAGCTAGCATCTGACAAGCGTTTGCAAAGATTTGTGTCGCACGATCCTTGGTCGGCACGTTCATGGTATGCAAATGAGGATTTCGAGTTGATGTTAGGGTACTTTCGCATGTAACCGAAACTTAGTCTTGTTACTTTGTTTTTTAGCGAAGATTCTCCGTACAATTTTCAGAGCATTCGGATGTAAACGAAAAAAACTTGTTACTTTACACAGGTGACTCACGTAGACGTGTACGAAACAGTGACAGGTGATGTGATACACAAAATTATGCGAAACTTCAACTCACCTGCAAATTGAGATGTCAAACCGCACGCTGTACAATCTTTGGGATATTGTCGACGTGGAGACTTTCACCATTCTGTCGTACTTGTTCAGATATTCCACAAAACGCCCCTCTCTTCTCTGCAGTGTCATGTCTTTGTACTTTCCACCACCCTTCTTCGCCATTCTTGTAAAAACGGATACAAAGCATATTAACATAGTGTATTCAAATATGGCAGAGGACAAACATTTACGGCCTTTTATACAACTATGTATGTTCAAACTTGCATGTGACATTGCCAAATGTTGTTGGGTGTTTTTTATAAGCTCATTTTAATTGCCTGTTAATTACCTGCTTGCCAACAGCCTGCCTGTGTGCCTACCGTATTAATGCAGACAGGCAGGCAGTTGGCAGACATATAATATGCATATATATATATATATATATATATATATATGCCAACTGCCTGCCAATTAATTACCTGTCTGACAACAGCCTACCTCTGTGCCTACCATATAAATGCAGACAGGCAGGCAGTTGCACAGAAATGCGGTTTTTTTTTGGTCTTCCCGCTTGTCGAAAGGTGCCCAATGTTTTTCCTACGCCGTATATGTGAAGGCACGTGTGTTTGAGAAAGGAGTGTTACGACAGAGAACGTTGAGGAAGGATATGAGGGGAAGGAAGGAGGCGCCTTCACGCTTTTGCGAAATGGCGTCCGTTGGTCGTGACCCCTCCACGGCCCCTGTACGGAAAACAGCGCACGGAATACGGTTCGTACAGGCCGTAAACGTGCATTTGGTTTTTTTTTTGGTACTCCGCGCTCGGGAATGGTAAAAAACTTCCGGCACGTGTTACAACGTCTGCCTATTCGCTCTCATCCTGGAACTTTATTTAAAATCACCTTGCGAGGTGATTTGATTTCAAGTTTGAAGATGAGCTGGAAGGACGTGAAAATGGGTTGAAACTCGCTAGACGACAAACTGCATTGACCTAAACGACAAACTACAGTGCATTTAAAGTTTTACGGTAATGCAACTTGTACAGTATTAATTTCGTTTTTTTGGTATGGCTGCAGATTTTCTCGTTTTTTTCTAAGTTACAGAGGAAAACGACAGAAAATAGCTGTAACTTTAGCACATGCGAAAGTACCCTTAGTGAGTGTAAAAAATATTTGACGATTTTCGATATAGGATCTTATCTTACGTGGTACCACTCATTTTTGAGCACGTGGATTACAGACACTACGCAAAAGAACATCGTTCAAGATGTAGCATCGTGTAATGTTGGCCGTACAATTACAAAAAATCGTGGTAGAACGCCACCCTAAATATAATGTTTACATCGTTGAAGTTTGAACACGTGAGAGCAAGTTCGCTCTATTTTACCCCTTGTTTATCAACTATTTGCGCTTTTAAGTGTCGACAAATGTTATGGGACACATTTTTTGTACTCTTGTACAAATTAACGAGGAATTTCATTAAATATTGGCACATTTCGTACAACACCTTATTTAAACACATCCTGAAATGGAGTAAATGACATTAAGTGAATCGTACTGATATTGGCGTAAAGGAAAAAACGTTATTATTCATTACATTTTGGGTTCAAGGGTGGTAATTTAGGGGCATCAATATAGTGTTATTAATACCAATAGCGTTTCTCGGTCTAGTATACTGAGTGTATGGTTGGGTATGGTTGCGTAAAAGGAAGGCCTATTTTATGCGATGATGCCGATTGACAAGGTTTGCGACCAAATTACTTCCTTGTCGGCTCCATGAAGTCTAGCGGCGACACAAAAACCTCGCTACACACCGCGAATCGTTATTAGCGTCAAGGTTTTTCTTGCCACTTAAAACATCTTTTCTCCGTACACACTTCTCGGATTGTAGATTTGACGGTTGCGATTGAAAGGTAACAATCTCAGCTTCCGATTGGCGTTATCAAATTGAATATCCAACAAGTGTGTACAGATTAAAGATGTTTTAAGTGGCAAAAAACACCTTGACGCTAATAACCATAGTTCAAAAGTAGGCGTTTTTATGGTAGGCCTTTGGTCGGCGCCTTTATCGTAAGTTGTGTTATGGGCTTTTCATGTGATCTTCTTAGATGGCTACTTTGGTCAGCGACCGTCCAATCGTCCGAATCTGACGGTGTAAATAAATTTTTTTGGTCCGAATGTTTTAATTGGTCTAATTGTTGGTCTGAATAGGTCCGAATACAATATGGGTCTTAAGGTCATATTACATGTTTTTGCATACAATAGGCATATTGTATGAGCATACTTTCACCTACTTTTGAACTATGCTAATAACGATTCGCGGTGCAGTCGACAAGCGGTGACAGAATTCCGAGCATCTAACACGAATACGGTAGCGAATCTTCATGCAGATCAGTCACCGTAAATAACATCAATTGGCAGCTCGGCAGCAACGATGCGACGTTTTTATTATGAATTGGGCGGCGATGGGCGGCAGCGGTCAATTACTGTACTGGTCTCTAGTTAAGGGTGCACCCAAGTGGCACCCTAAATTAAAGGGCGCTTTGATTGTTCTTTTACGGACATGTACAAACTGCAATACCTGGTGGGTAGTGTTGAGTATCGAGGACCTACTGCCAATATTCGATATATATCGAACTTAAGGATCTGCTACTAGAAATATCGTGCCGATATATCGGAAAGCTACATATCGCGATATTTTTGCGACATATACAATTATTACTATTATTATTTTTTTTTTTTTGAAATTACCCCCCCCCCCAAACTGTTAATATTTTTTTAGAAACTTCAAACAACTTTTCTCCGTACACATTTGTCCGATTTTCAGTTTGAGACCGCCAATCGGAAGCTGAGAATGTTACCTTTCAATCGCAACCGTCAGATCCACAATCCGACAAGTGTTTACGGAGAAAAGGTGTTTAAAGTGGCAAAAAAACAGTAACACTAATAGTGATTCACGGTGTAGTTGTAATTGAGCCTAACATGTTAAGACTATTTATCCCAAGCTTACAAGGCAACCTATTGTACATATTAAACTCTCTCTCACAAACCTACAAGGAACATTATTTTAAATCTTAAGCCCACTCTCACAAGCCTATAAAACTAAAAGACTATTTTAAATCTTAAACTGAACTATTTCAAATCTTTAACTGTTTCTCTCTTTCACAGCCCGGAGAAGTGAACTAATAGACCTATAAAATAATACTTCCGTTAGTCTCTAGGGTTCAAACTTGTTATTTCTCTTTTTCTCTTTCTTTCCTTTCTCTCCCTCTCCTTCTCCCTCTCCTTCTGTCTCTCACAGATAATCTAGTTATATAACTTTTTAAAATGTTTCTGTCTGCCTCGCAAAGTGTAACCTAATTCTCATACGCCGTCTTTTCTAATACTTAGGATTTATTCCACTGCCATCGCTTTCTGGTTACCTCATGCAGCCCCACCTGCATAAACCCTAATTCTTGAAGGAGTGCATTTTCCACTAGCAAGCAAGATCCTTTACACTTAAAAATAAAAAGCCGAATAAAAAGTCGGCCGAGGATGACACTTTCATTTTGTCAAAAATTTGAGAAGTTTTTCAAACACGGACTTGCATATTTTCAAATAGGCTTCTTGCTCAACGAGTCGGTTGGCAGTGCCTTAAATAAGTTATTGTAGTTGTAGATTTGATTTTTTTAGGGTTTTTTAGGGTTAGGTTTTGCTCAACGAGTCGGTTGGCAGTGCCTTAAATAAGTTATTGTAGTTGTAGATTTGATTTTTTTTTTGTCAGTGGCCATATTAGTCCATAAACATTTTTATTCCTAATATGTGTGTGAACTGCGCAGAGCGTCTAGTTTGGTGACTGTCACCAAACCGAATGCGAGGGATCCGCCTCATCGGTGTTGTTTGGTGGCTTGTGACATCTACCCACAACTTGAGCCCACAATTCATGATTACTTTTTGGCTCCTCTCTCTCTCTCTCTCTCTCTCTCTCTCTCTCTCTCTCTCTCTCTCTCTCTCTCCTTCTCCCCCTCTCTTTCTCCCTCTCGCTCTCTCTCTGTCTCTCTCCCTCTTTGCCTTCCTCTCCCTCTCTTTCTCCCTCTCTCTCCCTCTCTCCATCCCACCCTCCCTCCCTCTGCCACCCTTCCCCCTCTCCCTCTCCCTCTCTCTCTCTCGCCCTTGATCATTATTACCCCTTAAGAGCTATGCTTTCGCTTTCCTTATCTCTTCCTTTTTATAGATGATGATCCACACATCATTGACCTTATGGAGCAAGTTGTTCTGACCTACAAACTTTCTAGAAACCAACTACACCGTGAATCGTAATTAGCGTTAATGTTTTTTTTGCCTCTTAAAACATCTTTTCTCAGAACATACATGTCGGATTGTGGATCTGACGGTTGCGATTGAAAGGTGATATTCTCAGCTTACGAATGGTTGTCTTAAATTGAAAATTGGATAAATGTGTACGGAGAAAAGATGTTTTCAGTGGCGACAAAATTATTAACGCTAATTACGATTCACGGTGTAGTGGAACTTCAACTTTTAGTTCAATAATCCAAAAGTGTTGCTTGGTCACCTCTAAGTCTCCCTCCCTCTCTCACTCCACAATTCCCAGACTCCCACTCTATCCGAGACTTTCTATGTGTTAGGGTGGTCAGTAATCTCAAGCTCTTTTCTGATTCCACTTTCCGATTTAATTTGTCCCTCGCACAAGGCCACCTCCCTTAAATTCTTGGCCCTTAGCTGGGTTTTGTTGTTTGGACGCGTCATTTCACCCAATGTCCCCCTGACCTGTATTGTCCTTTCTACCTGTATTGTTTTTCCTACCTAAATTGTATTTCCCACCTGTATTGTCCTTTATACCTGTACTGTCCTTTCTACCTTCATTGTCCTTCCTAACTGTATTGAATTTCCTACATTCGTTGTCCTTTTTACCTACATTGTCTTTCCTACAAGCACTTCTTGCCCTATGGGTGCCTTTAAAACCAATTTTGTCCTCCTTCAATAGTCACTTAAATGGAAATGTTTCACAATTTGTGGGATATAAGGACCGTTTGTCGCAAATATGCTGCTATAGCTCATACTCATGCAGACTGTTCGATCTTTGGGGGGAGCGAGAGAGAGGGTCGGGGGGTGTCGGTTTGACATCCACGGTATGAGTGGTACTTACTGCATGTTTTACGAGATGGTACCTTATTTGCTTTGGTTCTCGTCTCTTGTTTCTAGGTTAGGATTCTTCTATATTTGCTCCCGTTGTCTTTTCTGTTACAATCGATGTCTTCCCTTTCCATGGGTCACTTTTCATCCCATTCCTCCAAGAAGTGTGTCCTATCCTATTCCTCTCATTCTTTCAGTAGATACGCCGGAGTTCTTCACCCTAAATTAGGAGCAAGTGACGCGATTCAAATATTTGTTTCATGAGAGGTTGTTGTTACCATTTGATCTGAGCTTCCGGACTCTCCCCTCTAAACTCTTCTGATTTTCGGTATTTCTCTTGCGGTTCTTGTTTAAGTCGTGGATCAGACATTTACTCTTCCCACTCTTCATTTCACTCCTCCATCTACTATTGCCCTTGGGTTCAGGCCTGGAATCCCTCCCTCCCTCCTTTACCCGACTCTTTAGTTTGCTTGTGGGAATGAGTTCTTGAGTTGGATGGCATTAGTTTGCATCATTGTTCCCATGGCTCACATGAGGTGATTAAGTCACGCAATTGTTCACGACAATATCGCTATTATCGTTATTATTGTAACTTTTGCTTAGGCTTGATATTGTGCCAAAAAATAATTTCACATATTATCTCCTGTCGTTGTGTTGATGTTGTTTTGTGAGATGGTGGATGTTGATTCCTTTGAAGACGTTTTTCGAACTATGGCTCAATTACAGTTGTAGGTTAAGCAGCTCGACATGTTGGACGCCGTGACACTGCCAAGGAAGAACCAGGTTATGTCGAACTGTCCAATTTACCTTAAAATTACAAACTAACAATTACCACCTACTTGTTTCAAATCCCTGTTAATCTCGCCTTTTGAGTTTAATCTCTTCATCGGGTTATTTCATCTGTTTGGCCAATGTTCCAAAGACTGCTCAAAACTGAGACAGGCACAAAAGGTACAAAAAATAAAAGAAGTACAAAGGATACAAACAAAATAAAATAAAATACATGAGTCCACTATGAAAGCAATAACTCACTTCCATTCCACTGCCGGACCTCACCCTACAAACCGCTTTCCCAGCCACAACCAAACCACATGTCTCTACCAACAACAAAAAATCTTTAACAAGAATCACAATCATTATGGGCAAAAGAAATACCGCAAAAAGGAATACTGCAAAAAGAACTACTGCAAAAAGGAATACTGCAAATGGAAATACTGCAAAAAGAAATACTGCAAAAAGGAATACTGCAAAAAGAGATACTGCAAAATTCTCAACCGTCTCAGAAGTGACATGTAGAGGCAAAATTACAATTGTTAAACGCACAACCACTCAACCCTCTTCCAGTTGCGACTGAACTACTATTACCAACCACTATTGTGAACCAATATTGAGAACTACAATCGTAAAGCTTGTTGACTACAATTGTGAATCCGTACGTTGATAAAAATAAAGGTATCCCATGTCCTTCGGTAAATCCCCCGAGGCGGCCACTTTGGAGTCATTGAACAAGACCCACCGTCCATCCTTCTTTATGTGACAAACGTAATGCCCACACTGTGTATTGGCTCCTATATGACTTACAAATGCCTTTAGTTGATATTCTGGAAAACCCGATTCCCAAAAACCCCAATTCCCCAAACCCCAAATTCCCGAGAAAACGAGCATTAGGGTTTGTGTCAGATTAGAACTCCACAAAGCGTCAACTATTAGGTAATCACACGAGAGTTATTTAACCTAAAAAAATAGTCTTTTTCAAGTTATTACTTCTCATGACGAGGGTAAATAGAACAGTTTGTTCCGTACAATTATGTTTATTCTAGTTTACTCATGATTACAGTTTTATACGTAAAATTACTTAGAAACTATATGAATTGAAGGATTCATCCTCAAAACGAGAGTTAAACCTCATTCGTGTAACTACTCTATTAAAGAACAGTCGCCCAAAAAAAAAAAAACTGCAAAAAAAGTACATCATAAACTGTCATACACGTTCTTCCCCAATTAAGTTATTCTTTAAGGAGGCTACCAGAGGGCTTATTGATGTAACAAACAATCACATTGACCGGTAACTACAGTCAAAATTAGCTATTATTTGATTTTTTTAAACAAATAATAGCTAACTACAGCAAATAACAGTTTAAACTCACTCCCACAACCGTCACGATACCAAATTAGAGCGAACAAAAAAACGAGAGTTCAACTCACTCCCAAATAGTTGCCAGAAAAACAAAAAAGGGCTAATAAGAAGGAAGTTTCGACTCACTCCCACCACCGTCAGGAACATTTTCCGTTGTTGTCGACGGTGGAGTTTGATTGACAGCCTCCATAGGAATGACCTCCGCCTCATCCGGATTGCTGAATATCCACTCGGCCGCCCTTTCCACATCTCCTCCCTGCACACCCCCCCTTCAAATGTGTGAGATTTTACTTTTCCATTGGTTTCGAGTTTGAGAGATTTTACATCCTCCAGTTTCAATATCAGAGGTTTTGCTTCTTTATTGATGGATCTTCTCTCCTACATATATCAGCTATTCAGCTTTGCTATGTAAAAGTATAGAGATCCGGAAATTGTACAGTATAAGTATTATAGGCAAAAAATCCAATTTATTAACCTGGAAACGGCTCTTACGACCTTGTATTTTACGTTGATCACTACATTAGCGATGTTATGCAATACATATCTCTAGTTTTTTAAAAATGGTATATGATACTTATGATCTCTCTTTAGAGCTCGAGAAGCACAAAATGTTTACTACACATTAACCAAGGAACTACCTCCTATCACAGCCTTGTATTATACTTCGGTCACTACGTTAAAGATGTTATGCATACATATCATCTGGTTTTTAATCGGACAATAAAAAGCTTCTTCTTTCAGACGGGAAATGACAGCTGATAGACAAGAATAGGCAGTCTGTACCGTGGCTCGCAAAGCATTACGTGCCGCAGTTTCTGAAAACCCAAAAGCTTGTAAAGTCGAAACTTGGTCATCATTTACCGGCTGATCTGGCATTGGCTGAGGATCATCGATGTCTGCAAATCTCAAACAGTCAAAAAATAAAAGAAGAAAAAATAAATAGTCCTTGTCAGCACTAGGAATTTAGCACGTTTCTTCGAAAAAGCCTCAGATTTACCTGCTTCAAAGTGACGCGATACTGTCAAATAAGTCCGCCGAGTCTATCTAATGACACAACTTACAAGATTATGAATCAACATGCGTTGATACCTGAATTTACAAAACAAAGAATGACAAAAAAAAAACAGTTAGCCGTAAGTGTGTATATATATATATACACACATAGATATACAATTTTACATATTTATGTATGTGAGTATGGAGATATATAGGTTTGCAGGTAGGTATGTAGGTGTGCATGTAATTTATATATATATATATATATATATATATATATATACACACACACACACACACACAGACACACACACACACACACACACACACCTACATATATTATTTACAATACACAATGCATAAAATACTACTTACATACATACACACCTGCCTACCTACCTAAATACATACCTACATTCATCAATGTCAACAAAATGAAAAATAACCCACCAGCGTCTTCCATATGTGCAAGTAACCAGTTCATGGCCTCTTCTGATCCGACATTTGAAGTTCGTAACGCCGCAAGTTCACAACGATTTCGTGGAAAACCCATATCCATAAGTTGAGAAACTATGGCCTCCTCTGGAATTGGTGCATTTTGCGGCGCAGTTTGCCCTTCTCCTCCACTATCTGCTGGACCATACCGTGAATCCTTATTAGAGTAGAAAAGAAAAAGTAGCACAAGGTTTATACAGCGTTATCAATTTTATTCCAGTTGCAACTGACGTGGCTGTTTTTAAAAAGTTTAAAGTATTTGCGTTAAGAAAAAGACAATTAATATACTAACACTACCTTGTGGTCGGAGGGCAAAAACAACCGAATTAGTGTTATTGACGATAATAACGATTCAAGGTGTACATCCAGATAGAGTCGGAATTTGCCGTCTTATAATAAGAGAAAAACACCTCGTTTTTGAATGTGAGAAGAGTTAGCATTGTATTTACCAATACTTTCCTGACTGTGGATATCTCTCCAAAGAGCCAGAAAGAAGCGGTACAACCCTTACAGTACATGTACTTAAAGGGTGTCTTTCACCATAAGAAAGACCCTACTAGTTCCAAACACAACATCGATCACTAATGGACTGAAAATAGTTAACTGAAAATAATTAGAGGACGACCAAATTAAACAAGTTCAATATCGTTGTCGTAAAACGTTAAAAACCTAGGAAAGTACACGCCTAATATTTTTGAAAATCGAAAGGAAGGAATTACACAAGGAATCACATGAGGCCGAAGATGTAATTAAGATAAAGAAACTATTCATGCATACAGATAGTTCACAATTTTCACAAAAAATGCATTGATAAGAGTTTAAATCCTGAAAAAGTCAGAACAGTAGAAGCTCAATTCTCAAACTACAAAGAATAGAAGTAGTTGAAAAGAATAGAATAAGAACAAAACAAGAATAGGAAAAAAGGAATCGTTGAACAGATTCGAGTTGAACAGGGTGGATATTGTATGCTGTATGAGTGTCCTGAAAAAAAAAATGTTACAAAATCCCTCACCTTCCTCCAAGAGTTCTTCCGTAGGTTGCCGCCCAGAACTGCGCAATGAAGTCAAATCCAATTCATCCGGGACATCCAAAAATACATCTGCATATGAGCCCATAACAAAAACCTTTTATGAACACACATCTTTTATAAACAATTACTTTTTTGTTTTTGTTTTTTTTATTTTATTTTATTTCCATGGACTCAGATAGTTTACCATCAACCGTTTTTTTTTTTTTATCAATAACCAAATACCATATGCCAATAATACCATAATACCACAGGATCTTAATGGACTGCCATAAAACAAACTCTTCAAAAAAATAACAAAAAAACATTCATTTCAAGAAATACTGCTCACAACACTCCTCGTGACTTTATACAAAGACTCTCCCTTTGAGAATACCAGTTGTCTGTTCAGTCTAGTGATTTAATATGGCAAGACTAACACTAAATAGACAACGATGAAAGTGAAAAAAAAACTTTACCCAATTTCTTAGGAACCCAACCGTCCACCAATACAAATTTTCGCATGTGTAATACCAAATAATCAGGAAATGTGGAAAGTCGAACCGTCCTGCACACTCAAACCCTAAAAAACCCTTTATTCAGAGCCAAAGAGAAGCCTGACATTTCACTGTACATAATGTAAAAGAGAAAAAAACAGAGATAATGCCCAATTTAAATCATATTTTTATAGTAACAAATGATATTAAATCTTGCCTAAAAAAAACCTTTAATGATAGTAGTTCAAAAATAATGTGTTCATAAGTTGCTCCAAAAATACTAGAGGTTTCTTAAATCCTTGCTGCAAACTGCTCAAATAATTCAGATGAGGAACTTTGAGCTTGCAGTTACCGCAATGCCAGCAATTCCTCTCAAAAAGAATCGACTCAGGAATGAACAAAATAGTTTGTTAGACGTTTGCCTCAATAATAGTTGAAACAAACTGTCTCAATAAACTTTCTCACTAAAAGTTGAAAGCAAGGACATTAAACCTTCCAATTTTCTGTCTCTTGCCAGAACCACGGTATGCAGTCAAGGGAAGTAGAGTGTGCCCAATTGAGAGCTGTTGGTTTCCCTTGAATTGCAGAACTATGACAACGGATTATCTCTTCTCAATAATAGTTAAAAGCGAAATCCTTTAAACATTTCAACAATTCAAAGTTACTAACTCTGCCAAAATCACTGTATGCCATGAAGGAAGGGAAGTAAAGTAGGCATACTTGAGAGCTGTAGTTCTCCCATGAATCGCAGAACTATAAAAGCCGGTTATCTCTTCTGGACTACTGAAGGCATTAAGACATGCTTGAAGAGGAACACGCGGTCGAACTGTTTCTGCGTCGCCTCTATAACACAAAACATTGACCAGTCAAAATACTGACAGGTGTCTAAGAAACAAACCATACCATAGTTCAAAAGGGGAAAAATGCATGGAAAAGCTATATCTGGAGGGCCCGTCTTATATACCCTTATTGCACAGGTTTTCCACGAATAATACGAGAGTAGAATAACATTTCCATACCTTTTTGGACATTAAAACTATGAGACTTTCGTACCACAATGCAAATTTTACTTTGGCTTCAACTGCAGTGGCAATCTATTCCCAAAAAGTGAAAAAGACAACGATGTAACAGCTGCTCTTTCATAAAAAAAAGGATTATGGGACTTACACTTCCCCAACCTTGTTACGTTTTTCATCGAAGGAAGCCATCTCCTCTGTAAGACCACCCACGAGACCACCTTGTCACTACCACCTCTTGCTTATTCCCTTTAATAGAGTCCAAATTTTCCATCCAATGAGTTGCAAATTTGAAGTGAATCCAAGCAAAAGCAAGTCAAGAAGAATAGCTCTATTTTGCAAAAGCAATTGGAAACGTTATACGCGGTAACCCCATTCTATACCCGCACTATACCCGGAAAAGCAAAAAATACGCGTATAATGCATGGAGTACCGCATATAACGTTTCCGATTGTTATTGCAGATTTAAATTATGGCTAAAAGAGTATAAAACAAACCAAACCAAGAAGGAAAAGTAATAACCTTTATTAACGGCAGCATCCAGTGGAATGGGGAGGGAAAGCATGTTGTCGGTTCGTTCCATGTACTTGACCCTTCCAGATGCCCCACACTGAATCCGTTCCTCCACACGGAAACGGAAACAGAGAGATGGGTCCTTGACAGCACCTGAATCCTTTGTATGACTACGTTCCACTTGCTCCAGGAGGTACTGGTAAAATTCCAGCGCGTCCTGATAAATACACATCACAAAATCACAAAACATACATCACAAAATTATAAAACACACGTCGCAAAATCACAAAGTTACAAAACACACATCACAAAGTTGCAAAACACACATCACAAAAATACAAAACACACATCACAGAAATACAAAACACACATTCACAACAAAACTTTTTCATGTCCTCTCCATAAGTTTAGATCAACAGGCTATCCTTATGACATATTTTGTCATCATTTGTCAATACCGTACCAGACAAAACAGTGGAAACATTTGAGTTTCACGATGCCATGAACAGCTTTTCTTTACTACATGTTTCCCAAAAAATACACATCTCAACAAACCTCCTTTTTTGCTCTCACTAAAGATTAAATCAACAGGCTATCAACAGGCTATCATCTTTGACATATTTTGTGACAAAAAGTCAAAAACATTCTCGGTCAAAAAAAAAACAAAAAAACACGAATAGCTTTTAATGTATGACATATTTCTCAAATAATACGCGTCACAACAACTCTTTTTTTTTTCTCCCTCCATAATTTAAATCAACGGGGCTATCAAGAGGCTATCGACAGGCTTATCCTTTTGACGTTTTTTGTCATAATGTACAAAAAGTCGAAAATATTCTCGGTTCACGATAGCACGGATAGCTTCTCTTTACAACATGTTTCTCACCTGTTGACGAGAAGTAGAAAACTCGGGATGTCCTTGACCAATAAGGTTTTTAAACATTCTTGGTGGAATGCCATCCTGACCCTGCCATTGCCCAATTGACCGATGTGTCACATGGAAAAACCCTAAAAAAAATCCTTAAAAAAGAGCCTTCAAAAAAAGCCTTAAAATAAGCCTTTCAAAAAAGCCTGAAGAGAAAACCTACACTGGCAATATGCAGTATTTGCAGATCTTTTTCACTTCGACCTTGAAACTCTAAAACAAAATCTACTAAAAAAAAAAAAAAAAAAAAACAAACAAAAAAACAAAAAACGACACAATGAGAATACGAGTTTTTTTGAGAAAAAAAAAGTCCAAAGGTTCCGTATATTTTACGTTAATAGTCCCAACTGCAAAAATCGACAAGCCGTTGCCATTTAATGATTAAAAAAAAAAAAAAAGGTACCTGAAGGAAGAACAAAATATTTTCGGGAAAAAGTTCCAGAGAACTTTTTCCGAAAGCGATAACAGTCAGTCCCAAAATCCCAATTCCTATTATTCCTTGAATTGGAGTTAAAGGGGTAGGTAAAAATAAGTCTAATCCCAAATCCCCCTGGGTACCCAATTTTTTTTTAATATTTTGACCTCCCAAAGTTTCTTTCTCCTCATTTGAAGTCTCAGTTTCCTTGTTTCCATCCGTTTTCATATTTTTTTCGCCTTTTTTTCCAGTTCCAGGCAGTTTTTTTGATTCTTGGGCAGCCACAAAAAATTCTTTCTGGCCGGTCAGAAGGTCCTCTCTGCCTGCCCTAAAACAAAAAACAAAACAAAGGAGGGGGGGAGGGGAGGGGAAGAAAACTTGAACGAATAAATATAAAGAAAAAAAAAAAACTCAAATGGAAAAGTAAAAATGTCCCTCTCTTTCCTTACCTCTCCTTCTCTCTCCTTCTCAGTCTTTCAATTAGGTCCATTCTCGCTCTCCTCTGTCGCTCGCATTCTCATCCTCCCTCTCTCTCACTCCCGCCTCTCCAACCGGTTAAAAATCCAGGTCTCCCCTTCTTGCCCTACCTCTCCTTCCCTCTCCCTCTCTCTTCCCTGTGATGAATCCAGGTCTACCTTTCACCCCCTCCCCATCCTCTACCCTCCCCTTCCCACCCCTATCTCCTCCCTCTCCATGTCTCTCTCCCCCTCGCATGAAAATTCGATACACTCACCGTCTCTATCCTCTCTCCTCTCTCCTCTCTCCTCTCCCCCCTGTCCTCTCCCCCCTCTCCTCTCCCCCCTCTTCTCCTCCCCCTCTCCTCAATCCTCCCTCTCTCCTCCCCCCTCCCTCCCAAAAATCCTTAAAAAAGAGCCTTCAAAAAAAGCCTTAAAATAAGCCTTTCAAAAAAGCCTGAAGAGAAAACCTACACTGGCAATATGCAGTATTTGCAGATCTTTTTCACTTCGACCTTGAAACTCTAAAACAAAATCTACTAAAAAAAAAAAAAAAAAAAAGCTTCCTTGCTCAAATCATACACCTCCAAACTCTTTTCTTTTTTAGCAAACAGATGCTACTCGTGGAGCCTTTGAACCTCTTACGGCAAGAATTTTTAAATGAAAAAAAAATAAAAAAAGAGTAACAAAACAAAAAAAGAATAACTGTATCACAATGTGGATATAAAGTGTTAGAAAAGTACCAAAGAAGCCCCATCTCTCCCATCTTCATCCGCCACCTGTCCCATATAAAACACCCAAAAAACATAGACACTAAACATCGCGATTCTGAATGGACTGATGATGATCTGATGGATCAGGTGATGGATGGAATGGAGGGGATGGATGGATGGATGGGGGATGGATGGATGGATGGAATGGATAGAGGGGGGGGGGGGGGGAAGGAAGAGAGAGAGGGGGAGGGAGAGGGAGAGGAAACGAGGGACAGAGAACACACCGCTTCAGCAGGAATAGAATATTTTCCCGACAGGAGCCCGTTTGCAAGTTTTGCCCTGCAATTTTTTTTTTTTTTAACCATATTAGCAACCCATTGATAAAATGACATCAACACAAAATATGAACTTGATGAAATGCACAAAGATCTCCAAACCGAGACCTAGACTAAGAAAATATGTGGGTCATATCTTGGTTTAATCTCTCTCAGACCAAAATTCTTCAAAAGAATCACATATTTTAAACAGAAAAGACAAAAACATATCCCTGCATCTCAAACAAGAACTTAAAAATTTTGTGTTGTCTCTATACAAAAGATGTACATTGTGAAAATTAACCTTCCAATTAAAGAAAAAATACAGGCAACAAAGAACTATTTTTTTTGAGAGATATTCGAATGTCTTCCTACTGAATGTGCTACACAATGTACCATCATTAGCGTTGATGTTTTTCCCACTAATGAAAATCAACTTTTGTCCGCGCACAGTGTCGGATTTCCATTTGGAGACAGCCTACCGGAAGGTAAGAACCTTATTGGAAAGTAAGAACCTTATTAGGAGGTAAAAATCTTTTTGGAAGGTAAGAATCTTATTACAAGGTAAGAATCTTATTGGAAGGTAAGAATCTTATTGGAAGGTAAGAATCTTATTGAAAGGTAAGAATCGTATTGAAAGGTAAGAATCTTTTTGGAAGGTAAGAATCTTTTTGGAAGGTAAGAATCTCATAGGAAGGTAAGAACCTTATTGAAAGGTAAGAATCTTATCCAAAATTAAGAATCTTATTGGAAGATACAAATTTTATGGTAAGGTAAGAATCTTATGGGAAGGCAAGAATCTTATTGGAAGACAAGAATCTTACCATCCCATCGCAATCGTCAGATTGATTTCCAGCGAGTGTGACAGAGAAAATCAACACTATTAACAATATAAGAAGTAACTGACACTTTCTTTGCGGGTCAAAATACGAAATGATATCAACAACCATAGAAACCCTAAAACTGCCAAGAACAATTTACCACATCCTTGCACTTATATAAAATGTCCCCAACAGTACATATCTGATAGGACAACAAAAGCTACTAAAACCGGACTGGAAAAAGATCCTTAAAAAACCCTAAAAACCCCTAAAAGACCCTAAACATCCAAAGAAGCCATCCTTACATTTGAGTGTTAAAGTCCATTGTGGGATCTGGAGGTGAAGATTGGAAAGCATCCTCCAACTTCAACGCTTCATAATACCTGCCAGTACACCCACATAGTGTTAAGAATATATGACATAAACCTATCCCAACAGTGTTAAGAGTGTCTAAAACATACATAGCCCAATAGAGTTACGAGCATCAGGAATAACTTACCCCAATAGTGTTAAAAGTATATGGAAGAAACTTATCCCAATAGTGTTAAGAGTCTCTGAAGTATACTTACCTCAATAGCGTTAAGAGCATAAACAATAAACTTATCCCATTAGTGTTAAGAGTATAGGGGATAAACTTACCCCAGTAGTATTAAGAGTACATGGAATAAACTTCTCTGATGACCGACACCCTGAATCGCTATTAGAGTTTACCACTCTAATTCGAGTGAGTGTTTTTTGACCCAAAAACAGAAAGTAGTGTGAACAACACTATTTTAATGAAGTGGCCCATAATGAACCTCATGGAAAAAAAAATAGTGCAGTCAACTTTATTAAAGACATGACGCAAATAATTCTCTAACATAATATAGTGTCACTAATTTTAATAACGTGTTTTCGCCAATAATTCACTAGCTTTAATAGCGATAGCGGTGTACTGTGACTGAAACATTGCTTTTTAGACTGTTTCTTCCAAAAAATAATTTAACTATACATCAACGATTCAACTATTTCAACAATGTTGCAGAGATTGCGAGAAACAAAAGCAAAAAAGTTGTGACACGGGAATAACTTTACTAACTTCAAGAAAAAATAACAAGGGAACCCAGCGTATAGCGATCCTCTAGCCTATCTTCACATCTGGGAAAAGGTCCAAATTTTTCAAAACCTAAATGTTAGAGTCTAAATTTTTGTTGCCATCTTCACAGTTTCTAACTTTAATCTTCTCAGGAACTCCTATGCAAATTTTACAATTTTCTTATACATCAAAACAAAATTTGACATGAAAACAGACCTTTTCTTTTTAAGCTATCTAAAACTCTGTCTATGATTTGATGCTTTGGAGAGATATTCGTCTCCTTTTTATTCTATTACTAGTGTTAACCAGTTCTAAAGGGTTTCCGCAAGTACAATTAAGCCCACCTGACGTTCCCCATCGTCCACAAGGTCTTAAAAGCCCAAGCCCATTATTTTATGCCTCATTTATTTCTTTATGGATATAACTTGTGTACATTTTTCCATAAACAAGGAAACATGGGAGCGAAATAGAGAAAGTTAAAATCCACACTGCATGTTGCTACTAATATGAATGACAGACTTCGGATCTACACGTATTAGTATTTAAAGCACTGCCAACCGCTAATAGAGTCAATCAGTCAAATCCAAAGGAGTTTTTTTTTGACTCAAAACCATACATTAGTGTTAACAACACCATCTACTTAATTGGGCCATAATGAGCCACGTGGCAAAACATGATTTAGTATAGTTATTTATAAATTCTTAACTCTAATAACTTATTAGCTCTGATAGTGATGGGCGGTGTACTATGATGGCCAAATGCTCCATTTAACATGTTGGTGATGATAGCTATAACTCAAAACTTTGCAGGTCTCTCTAGCCAGAAAAAGTGAAAAAAAAACAAAAAGTGGAAAGAAAACAAACCTGTTGCTGAAATGCGTCGTGGAAAATACCACTTGC
Source organism: Zygnema cylindricum (assembly GCA_037447655.1). Classification (NCBI taxonomy): domain Eukaryota; kingdom Viridiplantae; phylum Streptophyta; class Zygnematophyceae; order Zygnematales; family Zygnemataceae; genus Zygnema; species Zygnema cylindricum. The sequence goes on along the minus strand of JBBHKE010000167.1, from coordinate 38,458 downwards.
ATAACTGATCCCAAATAGCAACTGCAATCACAGACCATCAATTGAAGTTCGGGCATTTTTCATTATCTTGTATGAAAAAACTAAAAGTTCCAGAACCTAAAACTGTCCTCCAGAAACAGTGAGATAGTTATACGTCATTCGTTTAACTACTCGATTACTCGATTGTTCCATGTCGAATCCTCTATTGAAAAGATTGTATTTTCAATCCGATTTACGTTCCATAGTGATGCATTGGACAAGAGCACATGGAAAATACAACAAAAGTTCAACAAGAATTGCAAAAGTAAAGAGATAGAAATATTCAAACAACAATACCAAAGGGGGGTTTTTGTGCTTCACCTGTTCCCAAGGTTGGCGAGACCAGTATAGCCTGGGCCAAAAAGAGGTTCCAGATCTTTGCCTTTTTCTTGAATACGGTTCCACTCAAACTTCATATTTTGGTCGAGTTCTCTTTCTGCTGTTGTCATTTCTGTCTGTGAGCAGCCAAAGCCATCCACCACAGGCCATCTGTTAGCCAAACTTCAAGTTACGCATTTTTCGAGCAGTTTAAGGCATTTGAACTTATGATTAACGATTGGGTTCTCTTTCTCGAAAGAAGCAATCAAAAGATCGGGTTCTTACCTTCCAATTGTAATGTCACAATTCAAAACCGTAAGAGAACGTAAATGAGGAAAAGTAATTTGACTGCCCGGAAATGTTTAACACTTTTAGTGATGGGTCACTACCCATCACTATTAGTGCAAAGGAATTATTAGTATTGAAGCGAAATTAGTATCAATAATACTTAGTGTTGCATAGGAACAGGTTTTGCCGGAAAACCACATGTACTTTCTTGGAAGGGTCTCGATAGTCGATATATCGAGAAGCTAGGTGTTATCATCAAACCGCGACATATCAATATAGATATCGCGATATCATCAGTACCGTGCATTTGTTTCCATACTACTCATATATGTTGTTTCTCAAGCCGTTAAGGCTGAAATGTTCTCTCAGTACAGTACGCTACGTTAGCCTAATGAATTCCCAATTACCCACAGGAAAGAATTTTCATGTACCGCATGTACCATCAAATTTTCGGGGGAGGGCAAGGGGGAGCGAGAGGGAGAGGGAGAAAGAACTGCAGAGCTAGGTCAGGGGCCCATCAGGCCAGGTTCAGGTCACCACATGACCAGTTCTCAATGGGCTTAAGACGGTAGGACTATGATTGGGACTGTCAGGTATCAAACAATCACAGGAAATGGGCATAAAATGACTCGAAAAAGTGGCACAGTAGGCTTCAGCCCTTAATGTGTCATGGGCATATACAAACTTGATCTGCCACCAGGAGACCATTTAAATTCCATTCCAGCCATTTCATATCTTATCTGGAACCGCAACGGCAAGGCAAAAAGTTAACCACAATTTTAAACTATAATTTTAGACTACAGTGTTGTCAATCACGCACCTTCTGTAGAGACGAAAAATCGATGCCAAAATGTGCCAAATGTTGTGCCAAAAGTGGGTCTTCCACTGCATCATCTTCTGGATATGAATATACATCTGCAAATCAAGTGGCTCGTCTATAGGTTAAGTGTGATTGGTAAACTCTGACCTCAAAAGAAAGCTTCACATGGTCGCGAGCCACAAAAGAGAGGTAGGGGGACACTAACTCTGCGAGCTTGTTCTCTGGGATTGATCACATATGCGTTTTTTAAGTGGAAGTAGAAGTCCCGCTTCAAACTCGCTACAAATGTCGCAGAATCGGGCAGACGTGGGAATACCACTCCTCCTTTACTTTTCCTGTCAAGGGGTGGAGGGAGAAGACCGAGCCTCTGAGCACATTTATCAAGCCTCGCACTTTTCTCTCGTCTCCATGGCTGGCCCTTGGTCCTCAGCTGAAGACCGAGGCGACGACCAGCCGGTTTCAGATACCGATAAAAGACATCAGATGCTCTCTCCCATATTTTCTTCGTAGGATTCAAAAGCTTCCTCCCTGTCGGTGTGAAAATGAGGCGGTCAGGAAACAGTTCTTCCATTTTAGTGCGGTATTTAGTGTAGTACAACCCCCGGAACGTAGTATTGGTTCGACAAGATGAGAAGAACTTGAACTTCTTTGAGCCGCTCAAGTTCACTCGGACAAAAAAACTTGATATTGTCATCATGATTAACAATTACCTTTACTGCAGGAGGGGATGCAGTCACATTCTTCCCTGCCCTCGCCTTAACTCCATCCATAACCCAATCATTCCATGGTTTCGCTTCAGCAAACATCAAATCTGTACGGACAGGAAGTGGTAAAAGCCATGATGACCCTAAAAATGGCTCACAGAAAAGCTTCTCCACAGGCCATTGTCGATCAAGTACCAACACCCGCTTCGTCAAAATTGCCAAAACATATGTGGAAACAAGGGACAAAAGGCGATTTCCCAAGCCGTCAAAAGGGGAATACCAGACCAAGTATTGACATGCCAAAGGAGACTTTCCTCTCCCCATTAATGCCCGCCCAAATTCCTCATCACTTTCATATTCTGCTTCTTGCTTCCGACAGTTGCTGTGATATTCCTCGTACTCTTTCATTGCCTTCACAAGGACGGCCGGTGAAGTGTAATTGGACGCCTGCCAAAAGAGATGCTGGTCCAACTGACTGGCACATCCTGCGTATGCCAAAAACGTAAAGGTTTTTTGTTTAATAAAGGGTTTTTTGTTAAACAAAGGGTTCTGAGCCACGTCCATAATCTCATCGGAACATTAGTTTGATAGAGAGGAAGTTTCGTAAACATTAATGTGCAATTCCAGGTCACATTAACCCATGAAAGAGACAGCATTCAATAACAAATAGCTTTCCGAGAACATCGACAAGAGAAAAATCTCTTGATGATGAATTCACTTGAAAAAGAGTACCTGTGCGATTTTTGAAAGGACCTCTAATAGATAGGCTGACTGATGAGAAAAACTATGGCCAACGTACAACTTCAACAATTGCTTAAAAAAAAAAAAAACTGTGAGTGACTACAACCATACACTTCAGTCATGTGAACTCCTTTACTTTCCTGCTTGAATGAAACAAGAAGTTTAAAATTGTTGCAAAAAAAGCATCAAGAAAACCAGAATGTAACTCAGCTTCTCACAATAATCTTTCTTTAGAACTTCAGAATTCCTTTTGAAAACTTCGCCTGTGCAACATATGAGCAGTGGCAAAAAAATAGAAAAGTGCAAGAATATCACATGTTTGTACTTTGGAATAAAGCCAAAAATTCTGAGGCAGTCATTAGGGCCGGGGCTCATATCCCCTGAAGTGCTCCAATTGCGCAAATTACATTAATATTCAGACTCTTAGAAGTTTGACCATAAAATATGGGCACATTCCACATTTTTCATTAGGGTACAACCCGACCACCTTTTCTCTTAGGGCAATTGTCCATTGTAACAAAGAGCCCTTTGTTAGCGGAAGGTGTTAACGGACCCACAAGCACTTTTCCCCTCGAACAAAAAATTCGACAGATAGAATTCTGTTATTGAACCATTATTACGCACGGCAAGCTTAACGAAGGACTCTCCGTTACAATGGAGAATTGCCCTTAGCGACAATGTAGATGGTGTGCCTTTGGAAAAGCGAGTAATAAGAAGCCTTCCGCTTTTTAGAACGCCTCTCTTATTCTTAGGCATAGGTTCCTAACCTGTCTATTGTCTTTGTTATGAATGCATTGCGATCAAAGAACCATAGTCTAATAATACAGGGAAAATGACAAATTCTCTGTCATAAGAACATCTGCATGACACAATCGATGGTTTCACAGTTTTCTAAAACATCATGAAATATTTTGTACGACTTCACTGTACAAGTTCTCACGAAATGCCAAATTTATCCGTTAATTTGTTCCGGTGTCTCAGCCGGTTTACTGCATTTAAGCCAGGGAAAGGCCCAGGGTTTGTTCACATTCTCACCGAAATTAGGAGCACTTGAAACTGGCGTAAAGCTAACCACGGTTAGGGTAAGAAGAAGAAGAACTGCCCAAGGAACTGCAGTCCATGGGAGTGCACCATTCTGTTGCCTCATTTTGCCGCAGGAAACAAATGAATCTTGAGGAACACAACACAAGCATTCAAAAACCAAGTCGGCCTTAATCCATAAAGATGTCTTCATTTCTGCTTGAGACAAAAGATCGCGCTAAGGGTTTTTCCTATCCCATTGAGGTTCCAAAGGATTGTCAAAAAACATTACACTCACTTCAAATTTGCTTCGAATACCAGGAGACATGTGCTAAAGGAAATAACAACAGAACAAAATTATGTAACTGAGAAATGAAAATCAGTTGCAAAAAGAACATGGAAATATACTAGGATATTTATTATATATGATGGATTGCCATTTGATATCCTTTATTGTTTCACACTTAGAAGGATGGCTGAATTGAATCTACAGGGAGTTGGCGGTGAATAAAGAGAAACATTAAACTGCCAAAACAACTGATCAAAAGAAAAATTCAACCATTTTTTTCTGCATTGCCTTTTTCCTCAAAAACTTCATCTAAAGCTTTAAATATAGTCAATCTGGTACCTTTTTCCGTTTTTCAAATCCGAAAATCTCCAGATTCAGGATAAATTGATCATTTGCCACCAAAAAAATCGAGATTTCTCGCACATCACACAATGTTTGATCAGAGATTTAATTAAAGTGAAAGAAGAACATGATGGATTCACCGAGAGAGAACGGCTGAACAGGAAGGGGGGAGTGGATTAAAGATTCCCTGATACGTGGCGTTTAGTACACCTTGAATCGTAATTAGTCTGGAATAAACCAAGTTTCCACGTAGAAAATATTGAGCCAAAGAATACATGTTATAATCATGATAAAAATGTATAATTTGTTAAGTATGTCCGTACTATACCGCCTATCAAACTTATGTGAAAAGTGCGTAAATAAAAAAGGGAATTGCTAATCGCAGAGACGATTTTTGCTGCGCGCAGGTAGTTGTCAGAAATTGTACATTTGAAGTACAATTTCGTACAGGCTACGTACCTTTAATTTCAGATCTGACGGTCAATCCGTCGAACAACTTTGACTGGCGTAATATTGTACCGGCGGTTAAAAAAGTGTCGCGCTTGCAAACGTCGACCGTCAAAAAAAAAAAAAATCACACGGCCGGCGCAGTTTTACTGTTACCAAACTGCGGCAGCCACATATAAATAAAATGGCTGCGCGCAGGTAGTTTATCACCTTCACGTTAGCCGCAAAAATGAAATCAACTCGTTGTCACGTCCACCGTGGACGTGACGACGTGTCATTTTAGTTTCATCGATATTTAGGGTAATTTCGCATGTGCTAAAGTTACAGTTATTTTATGTCGTTTTCCTCTGTAACTTAGAAAAAACGAGAAAATCCGCAGCCGTACCAAAAAAACGAAATTAATACCGTACAAGATGCATTACCGTAAAACTATAAATGTACTATAGTTTGTCCTTTAGGTCGATGCAGTTTGTCGTCTAGCGCGTTTCGACCCATTTTCACGTCCTTTCAACTCATTTTCAAACTTGAAATCAAATCACCTCGCGAGGTGATTTTAAATAAAGTTCCAAGATGCGAGCGAGTAGGCAGACGTTGTAACACGTGCCGGAAGTTTTTTACTATTCCCGAGCGCGGAGTACCAAAAAAAAACCAAATGCACGTTTACGGCCTGTACGAACCGTATTCCGTGCGTTGTTTTCCGTACAGGGGCCGTGGAGGGGTCACGACCAACGGACGCCATTTCGCACAGGCAGGCTGTTGGCAGGCAGGTAATTAATTGGCAGGCGGTTGGCATTTATATATTTAAATATATATATATATACACTCTTTTCTCAAACACACGTGCCTTCAAATATACGGCGTAGGAAAAACATTGGGCACCTTTCGACTACCGGGAAGGCGAAAAACAAACCGCATTTCTGTGCAACTGCCTGCCTGTCTGCATTTATATGGTAGGCACACAGGCAGGCTGTTGGCAGACATATAATCAACAGGCAGGCAGTTGGTATATATATATATATATATATATATATATATATATATATATATATATATATATATATATATATATATATATATATATATATATATATATATATGCATATTATATGTCTGCCAACTGCCTGCATGTCTACATTTATATGGTAAGCACACATTTATATGGTAGGCACACAAGCATGCAGTTAGCATATATATTGAAATATATATATAAATATATATATATATATATTATAAGTTTGCCAACTGCTTGCCAAGCTTTGTATCCGTTTTTGCAAGAATGGCGAAGAAAGGTGGTGGAAAGTACAAAGACATGACACTGCAGAGAAGAGAGGGGCGTTTTGTGGAATAGCTGAGCAAGTACGGCAGAGTGTTGAAAGTCTCCACGTAGACAATGTCCCAAAGATTGTACAGCGTGCGGTTTGACGTCTCAATTTGCAGGTGAGTTGAAGTTTCGCATAATTTTGTGTATCACATCACCTGTCATTGTTTCGTACACGTCTACGTGAGTCACCTTTGTAAAGGAACAAGTTTTTTGCGTTTACATCCGAATGCTCTGAAAATTGTACGGAGAATCTTCGTTAAAAAACCAAGTATCAAGACAAAGCTTCAGCTACATGCGAAAGTACCCTAATACGCGGGTAGTCGGGTACGCATTTTTATTTTGTACGAAGTTTATTTGCTTTCGTGCGAGTTTACACATTCTGTACGTCATCCTTTGATATATGTCCAAGTTCAATGTAACGGTACGCGAGTTGATTTCATTTTTGCACTAAACTACCTACGCGCAGCCATTTTATTTATATGTGGCTGCCGCAGTTTGGTTACAGTAAACCTGCGCCGACCGTGTGAATTTTTTTATTATTTATGACGGTCGACGATTGCAAGCGCAACACTTTTTAAACCGCCGGTACAATATTCCGCCAGTCAAAGTTGTTCGACGGATTGACCGACACATATGAAATTAAAGGTACGCAGCCTGTACAAAATTGTACTTCAAATGTACAATTTCTGACAACTACCTGCGCACAGCAAAAATCGTCTCTGCGATTAGCAATTCCCATTAAAAAATATATACAAAATAAATTACGGGAATTGATTTCGCATAAGCCACCTTGCCTAGACGCAAGGGCTTACGTAATCAGTACAGAATATGTACAAATGTGTCAAAATTTGACGGCCAACCTTTTTGACTTTGTGTGACAAAGTAAGGGTTTTTTTTTGTGTTGTGTATCGGTAAGAATTTGCCGATAACCGATATGGGCCTTTTTTCGGGTATCCGATAATCGATATATTGGTACGATATATCGACATCGGTCTTATCGCCGATAAGTAGCCGATTATATCGGGTACTTATCAGCGATTATGCCGATAACGATAACTATTCGCGATAACTGTACGGACTGTACATATAAATGTACGACATGTACACTCAATTGTACGTCTTATTCCCCGGACGTGTACAAGCACAGAAAGTACAGTAGCTGCCATGAGATCTATATGGTTTTGATACGGATCCAGTAAAAAACGATGTACCTTTCACATCCGACGCCATGGCTTTGTCCCTTTATTCCTTGAGATTCACTGGGGACCTGCCACGTGTCAATCTGTCAGCTTTTTTGGCAAAAGCTGCCAAAAGAGCCATTCCGGGATGTCGGCGCTCACGCTGGCCCGTCCGCTCGTGTTTTCTCATTCCAAGTCGTCCGTTTGATTCCGCTGGCGCGTAGAATGTTATATTGCGTCCGCTGTACTTTTGTGTCCGCCGTCCTTTTCCAGTTCCATATTCACCAGTTTTTTAGTTAAATTCCGTACGTCGCCATAAATATTTTTGTTCATTTAACCGGCCAACGTTTATGTGCTGCTATATAAAATCAATAAAATAATACTGTATGTTATAAAGTACTATTGTATGCATATTATATCTTTTTTTAGTTATCGGTGATATAGATTTTTTTTGTCCCAGACCGTTATATCGGAACCTCTCACTGTTCGATAACCGATAACTATCGGTATCGGTGTTATCGCGATAAGTTTTTTAACGATACACAACACTAGTTTTTTTGCGTCGTTTTCCTGTAAAACTTAGAGCCGTACCGCGTAAGTTTCAACCGTACAAAAAAATAGAGAAAAAGAGAAGTACATTTTGCGTCATCATCTAATTTAATATGTACTACATGTTGTCGTCTCGTGTTCTTCGACACACGGCCACGCCAAAAAACGTCATCTTCAAACTTTTTTTAAAAATACAGGGCCGATGTGTTTTAAAACAAAGTATTTTTCATAAACATATAGGAACAAGTATTCGCAGGTGTAAATTTTTTTACAAAATTTTCAAACGAATTCAAGCGACTGTGAAAGGTACACTATTCGTTATGTTTTGTCCGTTTGCGTCTATCAAAGTAGACAATTTGTTGTGTTTTGTCGCGTTTCGTTCGGTACAGACTTTTCCATTTCAGGGGTCTAAAAACTCCGATGCCATTTGATGAAATCATGAGAAATTTGTGATGGCGCCCCAGCAAGTCGCACACGCTGCCTCTCTCACGCAACCTCGCATTCTCGAGACGTCCAAGGCGATTTTTTACAATTTGGTGCGTCATCACAGATTGTACACTGTCGACAGCCGTCATGGGCATTGTAGACGTAAAGAATCGTCACGCCCTTAAGTGACAACTTCGTTTGGTACACATAGGGAAACCCGAAATCCGGGTCCGCCAGATCTACGCTAAAAAACAGAAAAAAATCTATAAGTTTGAAGTACATAGAGACGCACCCTAAGGGTACGACCCCATGTAGTTATAACTTATTCAACTTACTTTGTATTTTAGCACCGTTCCGGCGGACCCGGATTTCATGTTTCTCTATGTGTTTACTCGAAATTGTTACTTAAGTTTGTGACGATTATATACGTCGACAATACTCGTGACGGCTGTCACCGTGTACAATTTGTCTTTGCCGCACGTTATTTCTTCGAATATTTTTGAAGCGTCGCAAGACACATTGTACTTTTTGAAACGTTTTGGCATGTTGCATGTCATTGTGTGACATCGTAGACGTGCAACCTTGCAACCATGGTTGTACGACATGCCTTTGCGTAAACCTCCCCCGTCCGACCGCCATGACTTCGAAGATTTTTCACCTTCGCAGATTTTTCAACTTTGCGTGAAATGACACTGCACCATTGAGACCCTGCAAAAAAGTCCGTACAAGGTGCATGCGAACAAAAACTAATAGCCCTGTACTTTTTTTCAGTCGTTAAAAACTTTTGAAAACTTTTCACACTTGGGAATATATTTTTCTATTGGTGTAAACGGTTTTACTTAGCTTAAAACACATTGCCGATGTGGTTTATGATAAGTTTGAAGATGACGTGACAGTGGGTTGAAAAAACATAAGACGACAAATTTTGGTACATCCTAAGTTCAAGAATGACGCAAATTGTACTTAACAAATTTGCGATTTCTTCGTATGGTCGCAGTTTAGGCAGTAAGGCGTTAAGGGTATGTCCCCATGTGCATAAGTAAGGGTTTTTTTCCGTCGTTTTCCTGTAAAACTTAGCGCCGTACTGCCTAAGGTGCAACCGTACGAAGGAATCGCAAATTTGTAGAGTACAATTTACGTCATCCTCGAACTTAGGATGTACCAAAATTGGTCCTCTTGTGTTTTTCCACCCACTTCCACGACAAAAAACGTCATCTTCAACCTTATGTTTAAAACACATGCGCGATGTGTTTTAAAACTAGGTATTTTCTATAAACAAATAGGTACATATATTCGCGCGTGCCGTAATTTTCGAAAAATTTCATACGATTTCTAAGAACAACAAAAAGTACATAATTCGCTTTGTTTTGTCCGTTTATGTTCAATACGACACAGAAAAATACACAATTTGTTTGGTTTTGTCCGTTTTCGTTTAGTACGGATTTTTTTTTTTGCAGGGGTCTAGAAATTTCGATGCCATTTCACGTCAACCGGACAGGAGACCCTAAGGCAAAGCGCATCTTTTTCATCCGTGAAAATGCACAGGCTGGAATGCGGTACGTCTACAATGTCACGGTAAGACATGCGACGTCACAAGCAGTTCCAAAAAATAACTTGCGATAACACAAATTGTAGACGTTGACAAGGGTCACAAGTATTGTCAACGTATACAATCGTCACAAACGTAAGTTACGATTACGTTCTTACACATAGGGACACTTGAAAACAGGGTGCGGCGGATCCCCGCTAAAATACTAAGTAAGTTCACTAAGTTCCAAATACATGGGGACATACCCTAAGCTATAAAGAAAAACGATAGAAAAAAACCCGAACTTAGCCACATGGGGCCATACCCTAACCTTGACCACTGAATATGGATGACATGGCAAGCGACCGTCTAATTTTGTGCCGCGGAGACATAACGTCGCGTAAATTTAACAGATGACAAGACCGTCAAATGCTTTCATACGCCAACTGCAACAAGTACATGGAACTACGGAAGAAGGCGCAAGCCTTCTCGGTACTCGCTTACTGAACTGAAGCCTCACGTGAATGGAATTTCAAAATTTCAAGATCCTGCTGTCTTCTGCTGTCTCCCTGTTGGTCTTTCACTTTGGCTGTGGCTTTGGTTCTTCCCATTCTCCACCATCGTTCCTACTTCCTACCGTCTATCTCTACTCTCCCTTTCTAATGGTTTTTTCCCCTTGAACATGTTACAGCTCGTTTGTTTTCTCTTTTACGAGATATAAAACCGAAGGAGAGAGAAAAAGAGTGTGAGTTTTTCCAGTTGACTGTCTTTTTAAGTTTCACCGTTTATTCCCTTACAGTAATTTTTTCTTCAAAAAATAAAGATTATTTTGTGAATTTTTCAAAACATTTACGACGACAAGTAGCAAGACTGGACTCTTATATTTTGTACACATGGAATCGAAAGAATGAGGCTCAGCTTTTTCATCGTATAGATGTGCAACGTTTTTAGGTGCTACATGGTTTGTAATTGTGAAAATTGTAATTCCAGGTGAGAGTTAGCTACTACCAGTATACGTGAAGTCTCTTCTTTCCCTCTTTCTTTTCCCTCTCTCTTTTCCCTCTCTTTTTGTAATCTTTCTCGAGATCCATGGCTACAACCGTCCCTCCTCCCTCTGGTACGGCATCCGTACAACCTAATCCAGGACCCCCGTCAGCTGCTGTCGCTCGAGCTTTTCTCGCAAGACTCCATGAATCGGCAAAATTACATCTGGCTCAACAACGTCCCTGGCACGAATTATACGACAGAAATACGCTTGGAAAACCCGAAACATATGCAGACGCCATCAACCGAATCAAGAAAAATGCGAGCTACTTTAGGGTTAACTATTCTGTGGTACTTCTCGGTACAGTTGTCATCAGTATGCTTACGAGTCCTCTGTCCATACTATGGCTTATCGCTTTGGTCCTCCTATGGGGATACGTTTTTATGGTCCGTACGGATCCAATCGTTATCTTGGGCAAAACTTTGACCGATCCGGAGAAGTTCGTGGCTTTATGCGGAGTCTCTTTCCTTGTCGCTTTCGGTCTCACACGTGTCGGGTACACTGTTATGTCTGGTCTTACTATTGGTTTGGCAGCGGTGGTCATCCACGCTATTTTTAGAGTTCCTGACGACCTTTTTTTGGATGACCAAGACGCTGGAGGATTTTTGTCGTGGCTCACCCAACCATCGTCGTCACAGATGCCAGCTTCGATTGGACACGTGTGATTGTACGACTGAGAAAGGTACTTATTCTGTTTTTTTTTTTGCAGTTTTTTTTTGGTGTTGTTTTTTTTGTGTCTTTTTTTTTGTTTTTTGGTTTGGAGTAACCGTCATCTATTACTAATCTGTTTTGTAACTAGAGTGCCTATTTTATGGAATTCTTCCCAGAGATGACAAAGACTTTTATTGCAGTGATTTTAGTCGTTGGTGTGAATTTCTGTAAACATTATAGTATCTATCTCAATTTCTGTATCATAATTGCACAATTAATTGACATGTATTTACCTGCAATCCTCATTGAAATTAGTCTCTCATTACTCTCCTCATTGGTATGGATTTTAATTAAATAAATCACTTACTATAAATTAAAGTTTTGAAAATAATAGGCACGGTTTTATAACTGCAATAATTGTAGGAAATAACCATGAAATTCTTTAAAAGCATTGTCATGAAGTCCACTAGAAGCTTTATCATAGGATTTCACACAAAATTGGTGTAATTTATTTGGATTTTAGGTAATACAATTTATTCCAATTAATGGATTAGATTGGACAGAGTACATTGCTTCATCTTGTATCATTATTAACGTCAATGTTATTTCGCCACTTTAATCAACTTTTCTCCGTGCACACATCTCAGATTTCTGTTTGGAGACCGCCAATCAAAATTGAAGATCCTTACACTTCTATCTTGATCCTGCTAAATCGCAGATTCCTTATGGAATGCTTCCTGGCATCATAGAGGATTTAATTTTGTTAACATTACTTTTAGTACAACAAATTCATGGTAGTCAGTATATCCTAGCTCCTCCAAATCCTTTTTTTGGTTACTATGCATAACTGTCAGAAGGGATAGTGACTGTGACTCCGGCCCCTAAAAAAAGAAAAAGAATGTCAATCTTCAGCCCAAGAAGGGCCACAATCTGGTATATGTAAGGAGAGGTTCGGAGAACTGCAACAGCCTCCAGAGACGTGCCGATCTCGTTAAAAAACGATAGTTTGAGAACGGAAATTTATAAGATGGTAGATTGTGTAAATGGGTAAATGTTAAATCTCAAATAACTTTTCAGACAACAAGTGAGATTCAAGAAGCAAGGACTGTTTGTATATTGGAGATTTACTTGAATTTTAGGTTTTGGATCAAAATAATCATAGGATTCACATAAGTAGGTATTGCCGAATTTCAATTGAATTGGTAAAGAAGCACGAGTACACAAAGTGGAAGTCCAAAAATTGATTCTGTATATTAAGTACTTGACCTGACAATTGTTGTGTAATGTATGAATTTAGAAATTGATATTGAAACAATGGCAATTAAAATAACCCGCTCTTTTTTTTAATTATCACTTGAATTACAAATACCTGGACAATCAACAGTTTACGAAACGTTGTCAAACGATGATTTGGGAATAGAAAAGAAAAGCCATTTCTAATCATTAAACTTCCGAATCTCGCGTTTCATCACAATCTTCGTCACTTGACTAAAAGTACACAAGTAACATCAATTTAGTATGATGCTGATGAAAATGTCAATGTATAACTGAAACTTGTGATAACGCTAATGAAGATAATTACAGCTATGATTGTAATTATGATGGTTATGTTATAGATTATGGTTTTTTTCATCCACAGGAAACCCATCATAATCCGGAAATCTTGTGGGACTCGCACTTAAGCTCAACAATTTTCTAATGCAGATGAGTCATGTTGGAATAAAAAGACTTAACATCTTACTTTTGAGATTCAATAGGGAGGGAAATAGGACGAAGGAGCCCACTCTAATGAATTTCAACTGTCCTTTGATTTAACCTTTCCATAAGCATCATTTAGTGTACAGAACACGGAAATTACTTTAGAATATTAAGTCAGTTATAAAAAAAAATGATGTTTTATTAGCATTCTCGTGATGCTTATCACCTGGCAATTTCATTGCCGTTCAAAATCATGAAGTTGAAAATAAATCTCAAATGCTTTCAAATGGCATCACAAGAAAACATTGGGCGAAGAAGAAGAAACAGAGTTCATATTATCAAAAAACTCAGAAGTACAAATTGGAGAATTTTATAGACAAAAAGATATAAGAACTCCCATTTCCTCACCCAACACTAAAAATCTAAACCAAAATCTAAAACAAAATCTAAAGCGTAACCTGTCTATAAACACAATTATTGTCAAAATTTGTTTCTCCTAACTACACAGTTTAAAAAACACACCCAAAAAGGTGAAAAAAAACAGGGCATACCTTATGGTATCACTGGAAAAAAAAGGAGAAACGCAATATCTTGAATGTAGTGGGGTAGACAAACCGATTAATTGTTGAATGCTGTGAGATGCAAATAACGGCGGAAAAAAAAATCATTTTGATTGAATTTTGCATTTATGTCGTATTTATTACGGTATCATTTGTAGTAATGTACAGGAGGAGACCTAAAAAACAAAGTTGTTATACCTTCTGCAAAAAAAGTATATACAGAGAAAATGGAAAGAAAAAAAAGAAAAAGAAAAACATGTCGTTGACTTTTTGCCAGGGTCGTAGCTTCTTCTATTTTTCGGGCAGCTTTTGTCAAAGTGTAAAAGACTGGTTTTTGGAAACGAGGTAGGTTGAGAGGGGGGAAAGACTGGAAGAGGGATGTCGAAACTCACAGTTTTCAACTTTCTGAAATGAGGGATTGTGAGTTTTTGGGACAAAAGTGATTTCTGATTTAACAATTGGGATTACATTAATATTGGTTTGGTTCTCGATTGCATCCGTCCGAAAAATGTTTGACTTTTCCTGATTAACTTCGCTGTTTTGGAAAATTTGAGAAAGTTCATCTCCACCAGAAAAGTGGAGTGTTGAAGGAGACGACGAATAATTTCGAGGAGAGTTTTTGAAACCAGATAACTCAGAAATCAAGTTTTTTAAATCGGTTTCGAGGGAAATAGGACCTGCGGTCAAAATATCTCCTCTACTACTTGGGCCATTAGTTTCAGGTGGAGCTTGAAACGTATAATTTTTTGCATGTGTTTTATCGCATAAGTTGTCGATATTTCCCCAATTAGGGTTTGTAAAACCCTGGTCATCGAAGGAGGAAAATTTCAAAGATTGTGGAACGATTTCATTTTGCAGAGGAATTTCAGAAATATTCGTATTTTCAAAAAAAACGGAGGGTTTGTGAAGTTGAGGAAGACTTGACGACGTGTACGGGACATTACTATTTTCGTCTTTTTCTACCAAGGGAAATTCGTCAAAAAAGTCCGTTATTCTAAACAAACTTGTTTCTCCGGAAACTGTTGAAGGAGCTACTTTCATTTCAGAAAAAAAGTCATCGCTCGATGAAAGAAGGTCGTTAAGAAGAGAATCCAGTTCTGTCAAGCTACTCTCCGTCATGTTGTTCTCTTTTTCCATTCCTGTTTTCGACAAATTTTCGATCCCGTCCACTCTCTCTGGAAAAGATGATATGTTTGGTTCAGAAAAGCTGGTCTGTCCATCAACCAATTCCGCTAAAGGTGATAGGAAATTTGAGCTTTGGGATGGAGAAACAAAACATGGAGAGGTTTGAGCAGAAAAATTATCGTGTTCCCAAATGTTGTCGCCTCGCCCTTCGGTTACAAAACTCTCGATTTCAGGAACTATTGTAAGACTTTTGGAGGATATCACGGGAATTTCCATGGTGGAACAAGTCCGTTGATGGAAGTTATGGGAACTTCCGCAAGAGCTTTGACTTATAGGAGATCCATGTGTATCCACTGGAAATGTTGTGTCAGCCGCACTAGGATTTTCTGAATTTGAGGCACAATTTGAAGACAAACTTTGTTGGAAATCAGGAAGAGGGAGAACTGACGAGCTTTCATTTTTGCTTTTCGCTTCCTCCTGGAAAACCACAAATAGAATTATCTCTGTCAGAGTCAACTACATTGTAAGAAAAGAAAACATTATGTGGCTTGAATTTCACTTTGATCATCAAAAACAGTTTGGAGGCTCAGAAAAACCCGTTTTGCACTCATCAATATAGGCAAGGTCGGTTATTTCCTCTAATTGCTATTTTTTAGAGAGTGTGTGTTAAGCAACTGATGCCTGACTCAGCTGCCATTCCTTTTAGTTTTCCGTAAAATTTAAAACTACATTAAACGCTTTTGTACAAAGAAAAACTTCCCTCGTTTTACGGTTTATGGTCTGGGTCCAGGAAAAAGTGACTGCATTATCTTCCAATGCTCCTCCTGCACTGAAAAATGCTACTGCAGAAAATTTAATAAGGTAAATAAAACAGTGAAAGAAAAACCAGTCAGATTTGTGACAAAATTCCTCTAAAGCATGTGTGTGTTTGTGAATTTGAGCATCTATGTACTGTGCAGTTATCACTCAGTCTGCCCCGACAAGGAAATGAAACCAAATACGTGACACAGGCTAATTCTAATGCAAGTTTTCCCCTTCCCTCTTACCTCTCTGAAACGAGAGGGAAGGGGGAAACTTAAAACTGGGCATAAGCCTTAATGCCCTCAAGTGTCTCTGTCTCAAGAAAAGATGAGAGAAACTTTTTTCCACTTTTTCCATTGGAGTCCTGCATTCAGTGCATTGTACTAAATTCATTGCTGCATGCCTTCGTGTTAAGAAAATAGAATCGGTGTCCATTTTCCAGTTTCCCCTTCCCTCTCACCTCTCTGATCTGCGCGAGTATCTGGGCGTAGTGCTTCTTCAGACTCGAGTTCCAGTAGTTCTGCAAAAGGGAGGCAGAGACAGAGAGGTAAGTGACGCGCCACTCTCGCCCTTCCTCTCTCACAGTCCCCACATTTCCTCCCAAGTACCTCAATTCCCAATATTCCTTTTATTTTATATTTCCTCGCTTTTCTCTGCAGATCCTCTTTCTACTTTCCCCACTCCCATTTCCCCCTTTTGGATTGTTTCCCACTGCTGCTCCTCCTCCATTCCCCACATTCTCCAGATTCCCCCGAGTTTCCCCATTTCCTTTCCCTCTTCCCCTCTTCCCAAACTCCCTTCCTTTCGCCCTTTCCCACTCCTCCCGCTTTCCCATATTCCCCACTTCCCATCACTTCTCTATTTTTCCCGTCTCATCTTCTTCCCCTTCCCCTCTCTGCCCCCTCTCTGCCCGGCTCCCTCCTCTGACCTTGACCGCGTTGTCGGTCCTCCCCCTGAGCCCCCGGCTGATGGCTGCCCAGCGCCTCCCCCGCTGCGCCACTCCGAGCACGATGGCGCGGCGCTCGCGCGCAGTGAAGGGCGCGTGCGTCAGCTCCGGCCGCAGGTAGTTGCGCCACCGCATGCGGCAGCTCTTCGCGCTCCGCCGCCCCCCCAGCGCCGCCGCCACCGCGCCCCACTGCCGCGCGCCCGCCCGCGCCACCGCAAGCCGCAGCTCCAAGTCCTCGGAAGGACTCCATGCGCCGCGCCGGAGGGAGGGGGGATCGGTGACACGTGGCGGCTCGGATGACTTCATGGCCGGTTTGGTACTGTGAGATGGATTGGAGTCGGAGTTGGGGAAACTCTAGGTGTCGAGTGTGTTTTCCCGCCTTGTTCTCTTTTGCTTTCCGTGTTTCGCTCTTGCAGGCTTGTCACTGCTTCGGAGGAAAGTGAGGAGGCTATTTTAGACGAGGCAGACACGTGTGTTTGCCGGCAAATCGTACACGGGAACCCGAATAGGTACAGTAGTGTTAATTTAAGGTGATTTGTCGTATTGCGCAACGCGAGAATGCGCGGATAAGTGTCGGCTGGCGTGTCTCCCCGTGTAGCGATCTGGTTTGGCAGTATCTTGAGCGCCGCAATTCGCCGCAAGCGGCTTCGGAAAGCACCCATGTGATAGACGTACTGTACGAACATGTTACTATCTGGCTTATGTTATCATAAATTCATAACGAATTGCTTTGATTGGACAGAAGACTTGGTGACAGAAAGCGTTGACACCAACTTGTTTGTTTGTCGGCCAAGTGGCTGTGTAAGTTAAGACCGTCAGCCACTAACTATTCACATTCTCTCATAGTTCAAAAGTAGGCGTTTTTATGGTAGGCCTTTGGTAGGCGCACTAAAATTGGCACTAAACTCGCGTAGAGTAGGCATATTGTATGGGTGTGCGTTGTAGGCACTCTTGTACGATCGTACGAATCTGACGTATGATCATGGTACAGCGCACGCCACCTGACGAATTTTTTTAGCGAACTGACACGGCGTAGCATGACATCCCGCGGGAAAGAAAACCCGAAAAAAAAAAAAAAAAAAGAGGACGGGCAACCTGATTGGTCAATTTGAGGCTTTATTTAGTGTGGCCTTCAAAATTGCAGACGCTAATATGACAGATTGTCCTATCGTAAGTTGTGTTACGGGCTTTTCATGTGATCTTCTTAAGATCGCTACTTTGATCAGGGACCGTCCAATGGTCCAAATCTGACGGTTTAAATAAAAAACACCTCAAAATTCACAGAAAAAATATTTTTTGTCCGATTTTTTTTCAAATTTAGACATGCCGTTTAATTCTCTATCGATCGATGTGCAACTCAACCCTGTTAACCTTTTTTTTCATTTTTCGACCAATACAATATGGGTCTTAAGGGCATATTGTATGTTTTGCATACAATAGGTATACTGTATGGGCCTACTTTCACCTACTTTTGAACTATGCATTCTCTCGTATAACTACGGACAACAAGGTAACAACAAAAGTTTCTATTCACCTTTTCTGGTATCCTGCTATCACTAATGGACAACAACATAAAAACAAAAACAAAAATTGGTCCTTACTTCAGCAGTCCGTTTCGCTTGCGCGACATAAATCGTTAGCGCATCGGGCCAAACAAAAAATTGACTTCACTTCTACAGTCGTGAGGGCAGAAAGCCAGAAACGAATGGTAAACTATTAGACTGTAACCGACCACCGATTAATTTTTCACTGTAACGCTTTTCTCTACTAAAGCTGTGCAGTAATCCACCGACAATATGGTTGACCTGTATTGTGCGTATTATACGTTCAACCGGAAGCACTAAAAATGGATAATCGTTCAGTGCAGTACACCGCTCGCTATTATTGTTGACAAATAATTAGTTTAAAGAAACAATTAATGTTATTAGCTCTATTCTGGGTTCAAGGGCCTAACGCCAACAAAACATTAGCGCTAATTTGTACATATAACACATATTTGGATACACATTTCCATAGAGTACACTGTGAATCGCTATTGGCGTTAATAACGCTAAATCGGCGCCCCCAAATTTTGACCCTCGTACTTAGAATAGAATTAATAACTCTAATTGTTTTTCTGAGTTAATATAGTTACTTTCCATTTAGCGTTAACAAGGGTGAAGTTCCATTAGGACATTCTGTAATTGTACTGCCAACATTACAGAATGCTACAATTTGAACGAAGTTCCATTGCGCAAAGTTTGTAATCCACTTGTTAGCAAAAGAGTGATGCCACATAGCTATAGATTTGATATTGCAAATCGTCAATAATTTTCACACCGACCAAAAATCTTCATTTGCGTACCATGTATGTGCGTACCAGGTCATCGTTCAACATAACTTTTGTACTCTTTGCACACGCTTTGTCAGATACCACCTCATTTTTTTAGGGCTCTTGTTTTTACGCGTGACAAATGAGCCCTGCCAGAAATAGTGTGACAAGTGGGCGCTTACAAAAATAGCGTGACAAAAGTGCATTACGAGATTTCTTTGTATTTTCTGTTGGATTTTTTAATGCGTATATCGTGTGCAATTTTTTTTGGTATCCGTTGGTTGGCATCTTAACACGTATGCTCATTATCCAGCATGTCCCAGCTCAAATTTTTATGTAATTGGTGATGTATCTTGCGAGGTACATCACCAATTACATAAACTTTCGAAGCGAATGCTTCGCGAAAAAGCATCCATCGACCACAATAAACTCCCATACTTTTTATATTGGCAAGATTCTTTGTAATGTTGTTTTCCAGATAAAAACAAAATAAGAGGTACGTTGTAGTACAGAGGTCCGAATTTCTATAAACAACCTCACTTTTCGTCTAATGGAATTTCACCCTAACTCTTAGTTTATACAGTTTTTTAATAGTGTACAGCGCAAATTGTAATTAGAGTAAAAAAACGAAAAATAATAATTAGAGTTATTAACTATATTTTGGGTAATCAACCCTTTTCAAAAAATAGAATTACTCTAATTAATCAATAACTCTAATTTGGGCGAAATTTGGGCGCTGAATATATCTACTGTAAATTAGGTACACGTACAGAATCTGACAAACGTACAGTCTCACGTCATTATGACGTTTGCACTACGGTTTTTTAAAACGCAGTTACATGATAACGGTATGTGTTAAATCATTATTTGTACTTTTTTACTTAATAAAGTACAATTTTGCACGGTCAGACACTGACCGTACGCCACACTATTTAAAATGTCACTGTATTAGAGTTATTAATGCTCATTTAAAAAGCACCTTAAATAATATGAAGAATCATTTAGAACAATGTACTCTATTTATGGTGATAGAGTCAACATTTGGGGTGACGCAATTAGCGTCCATAACTCAAATTACAATTCACAGTGTAGTGTACACAATGTGACACTCAGTAGTAAAACTATTCGTTATCTGGTTTAGAAAACGTACCAAAGAAAAGCGTCGACAGGCGAAGGTGAGTGCTTCGACACAAAAAATCGCACTCGGATTTGATTCTCAATGATAAAGACAAGGGAAAATTACGCTAACGTGTCCTCACATGTTCAATGTGAACACAGACTATAACGGCTACACTTATAACACAATTTGTTTTTTTACACCACCGCGAATCGTAATTAGAGTTATGTGTTGTTCTACAACCACTGGAGCAGGTGGAGCATCAGCAGTAGTAGTGAAGTAGACATAATCTCACTCATATAAGCTTTTCAAGAATCCTATCAAACAGTTGTTTTAGGCACAACACCAATTTTGTCACAAAGATCCAAAACTTACACAAACTATACCATAGTATAGAGTATAACAAAACTGACAACTCCCAAAATTTCAGCTCAATTGATCTAGCATACACCAAGATAGGTAACTCAGAAGTTTCCCAAAAACAGTCTGCAGATTACACAGTCTGAAAATTTGGATACATAAAATGTTCTACGTCCTAAGTTTTATACTCTACACTCAGTTGTCCTACTTCATAGTGTTGTACCGCCGATACAAGTGTCCCTAAGAGATACGTCCAAAGAACTAAACTTCCACTAAGGTCAAGTGCTCCTAATCACGCTAAAACTAATCTATCACTGTACAACCAATGTTACTGAGAATCCTATACAGGTGATTTGTTAAATACTTGTCGCCGGCTTAGTGACACTTGTCAGGATACGTCCATCAGGCTGTTGCAGAGCACCTGTCAGTGAGTCATTTGTTTATCCTCTTATGAGTCTCGTCCGTTGACTTGATTCATGTCAACCGCAGCTGCGCAATTCAATTCTTAATCATATTCAAATATTTGTAGCTTCGTCGCAGCGTCGTTGTCCTATACCAAATTAGCCACAACTGCATTTTGTCTCGTTGCGTCGCAACTGCATTGTCATGTACCAAAATAACCGCAGTTGCGTTTGTCTTGTTGCGTCGAAGCTGTGTTGTCCGTACAGATGGTATCAAAGATTACCGCAACTGCGCTTGTCCCGTCTGCGTCGCAGCTGCGTTGTTCCACTATGTGTGACACGTACATGCTGGTGTTGGTACCATTTCCATTACCTGCACTATGTTTCAGACGACGACGCGTGTCCCTATAGATCTATATTTACACCGTCCTACTAATTTGCTTAGACTGAAAGCTTTCCAAAAACAACACTCCCCTAAAGCTTTAGACTCAATATGCCGGTGCAGCTGCGATGACGAACCAGCGCAACATCGCAACATAGCAAAATAGCAATTTAGCAGGTCACCCAATCCCACTACATCTCAATGTTGGACTATCGCAGCATGGTAGTATAGCAGTGTAGCAATTCAGCTATTCACTTAATCCCACTGCGTCCCTACAATATTTCAGCTTAGGAGCTGGAAGAGCTTTAGTGAGCATATCATCAATCATTTCTGCATTTGGCAAATAGCATAATTTAATCATTCTAGAGAACACTTTTTCTCTTACAAAGTGTAATCTTTCATCTATATGCTTGCTTTTGAAGTGGTGACTCGGGTTAAAAGCAATGGCAATGGCAGCCTGGTTATCACACCAGATCACCTGTAGACCAACCTGCATGTATCCCAATTCTTGCAACATGGATTTCACCCATAAGAGTTCTTTGAGGGCCGATCTCGTTGCCATATGTTTCGACTCCATCGTCGATTGTGCCGTGACCTTTAGAATTTTGCTGCTCCAACAACAAGTCCCGTTTTCAATTTGTAGAACGAATCCCGTGGTGGATTTTCGACTTCGCATGTCGCCATAGCTTGCATCACTCCATGTTTGCAACTTCATTTCTCCTCCGCCTAGTGTGAGTTTGAGGTCTCTGGTTCCTGCCAAGTATCTTAAAACTCTTCTTGCTCCATCAAGAGATTTCTTCTGATTCTCTAGACTTCTCCTCAGTACCCCAACTGCTGCACCAATATCCGGACGGGTACAGTTCATGAAATATATTAAACTTCCCACTATCTGTCTGTAAGGTATCAGTGTCATAGGATCATCCCCCCTTGACTCAAAAATTTTAGTGACAATAGCACCCGGTTCTGTCTCTTCCCCCTCTAACTTCTGCCAAAACTCCATTGGTGTTACACATCCTTTTGCCCCCCGCATTCCATATTCATCTAACATGTTTCCAATAGCCTCCTTTTGAGTCAATTTTATTTATCTCTTTTTCCTGTCCCTCTCCACTTGGATACCCAAAATATATTTTGCCTCACCGAGGTCTTTCATCTCTAACCGTGAGTTTAAAGCAATTTTAATTTTGTTAATTTCAGCCATTGATTTGCTAACTAATAGTAAATCATCTACATACACCACTATATACACTATTCCATCCTCACCCTTTAAAACATAGATAGAGTGATCAGAACTTATCCTTTTAAATCCTTGGCTAGTTAAGAATTCATCAAGTTTTAGATTCCATTGCATAGGGGCATGTTTTAGGCCGTACAAAGATTTTACAGTTTGTACACTAAGTGTTCTTTTCCTGGTTCTGCATACATTTCAGGCTGCTGCATGTAAATGGTCTCCTCTAGTTCCCCATGCAAAAAGGTCGTCTTTACATCCATTTGATGTATTTCCATATCTTCTATAGCAGCTAGAGATAGCAAAATCCTAACTGTCGGAAATCTTTCAACAAGAGAAAATGTTTCTTCAAAATCAATTCCTTCCTTTTGATTATACCCCTTTGCCACAAGTCTAGCCTTATATCGTTCAATGGTATTATCTGGATTTAACTTCACCTTGAATACCCATTTGCTGCCGATCGCTTTTCGATCCGGAGGAAGGTCCACAAGCTCCCATGTTTGAGCCTCCATGATTGACTTTATTTCATCGTTTGCCGCCTCGATCCACTAATTTTGCTCTGGTGATGAGAAGGCTTCTCGGATGGTCAGAGGCTCCCTTGAGGTTACCGAGTAGGCGAAGTGAGAACTTGCTTGCAAGCCGCTACCTGATCTTCTTCCCCCTGAAAATCCTGAGGCTGAAATTGTCGGATCACGTGCATTGCGCTTATTGCGTTGGTTGGGATTTGTAGGCAGTGATTGCTGTTGGTCCGCTTTGAAATGAACTTGTTGGGGAACCCGATTATGTTCCGACTCCAGTGTTACTACTGGTGAATTTTGCATCTATGGGACAATATTACGGATGCTATCTAAAATGACATATTCCTGTACTTTTTGCAGCTTCTGCTGCACTTTCATTTTAAATAAGTCCATCGAGTCTACTTCATCTTTGACAACGATGTTCCTTGCTACAATAATTTTTTGCTTCTCAAAAACAAAGACTATATAACCTTTAGAGTGATCATCATATCTTAACAAAATGCCCGGCAATCCCTTAGGTTCCATTTTCCATCTATCATTAGACGTATCCAAAGTAAAGCATTTACTTCCAAAGACTTTGAAATGACTAACATCCAGTTTTCTACCCGTCCGGATCTCGTATGGAGTGGTTGCTATCGATCTTGAACCTATCCTATTTTTGATATAAATTGCACAATTTAATGCTTCAGCCCACAATTTCAGATCCACTTCCTTATCCGCAAGCATGGACCTAGAGCTTTCTGTGTTAGTTCTATTTAGTCTTTATGAGATTCCATTTTGTTTCGGAGAGTATGGAACAGTTAGTTTGTGACTTATACCTTCCTTGAGTAAGAAGTTTTCAAACTCTTTTGACGTATATTCCCCGCCATTGTCCGATCTGAGCTCCAAATTGGCAAACCGTGTTGTTTCTCTGCCCGCGCTTTGTAGTGTTGAAAATGAGTGAAGACTTCACTCTTGTCCTTCATAAAGTAGACTTTAGTAAACCTCAAAAAATCATCTGTAAACGTAACCATATATTTCATCCCCCCGGCAGATGGTACCTTTGCAGGGCCGAAAACATCAGAATGAATGAGTTGCAAAAGTTTAATAGATTTATGTTCAGACTCTTGAGGAAACGGTAATTTGTGTATTTTAACTAATGCATAGCCATCACATGTTTTAGGTAACTGATTTAACAAAGTGACTCCTATTTTACCAGCATTGACCATCTTTTTCTTACTGTCGTAGTTCACATGACCTAATCTTTTATGCCACAGCTCATCTAAGGATAATGCACCGAAATACAAAACATCATTTTCTTTATTATCGGGCGTATCTATTCGATACATTTTGCTGGCATCTCTAGTTCCCGTAACTGCAATTTTTCCATTTTTGCTAACAACCTGCCTGCCATGTTTCAGATTGACCTCAAACCCTTTACTTTCTACCAAAGAAGTTGAAAACATTTTTTTCTTAAAATCTGGTACATAGAGAACATTATGAAGGGTTCTCTCAACTGCCTTGCCTTCTACATCAACTAGCAAGGAGACATCACCTACAGCCCGTGTTTACACAATCATTCCACATGCATAGTAGTTATTTTTCTCCGATGTTGATTTCAGATTTTTGAAAACTGCCTTGTTCCAGCACATGTGGGCCGCCGCTCCCGTGTCCATTATCCATCCATTGTCTTTTGCGCCCTCCATTGGTGTTGCCATATCAAATAGATCATCATCCTCCTTGTCAGAGAGTGAAAGGGACTCGTCTTGATGAGATGAAGTCGTCGAAAATAGTGCATTTGCTCGTTGTGAAGATCCTTTGAAGCCTTGATGAAATTGGCTCTGTTGCCATCCGTGCGTGTACAGACCTGTTTATTTAGCTTTTTTAAGCTTAGGACAGAATTTATATCCATGACCTTTTTCATTACAATAAAAACAAGCATTGAACGATTGTCTATTTCCTCTTTGATTAAACTGTCTAAACTGATTTTGGCTCTGATTAAACTGATTTCTTTGCTGATTAAACTAAGTTTTTTTTTCAAATTCTGTGCTAAATGCCTCTACTTGTTTTTTACCATTAAGAATTTTAGAATCTGCTTCCTCTTCTAATATCAAATTAATAGCTAACTGTAGTGTCCAGCTAGCTTTATCTTTCTGTTTCAACCTATCAGACGCTGCTTTCATATTAGTAGAAAGACCTCTCATTAGCAAAGCAACCTACTGAAACTGAGGAAAATATCCACTTGCACAAGCATCAAAATCTATTAGTATTCGAAATTTGTTACAATATTCTGTCATTGTGCCACTCGTGTATTCGAAGTCCCAAATTCGTCCAGCCAAAAATAGTTTTTCCTAAACATTAGCCTTTTCAAAATCATCCTTGAGAGATTTCCAGATATCGATCGCCTTTTTCATTTTTATATGTGACATAGCCAATTTTTCTGAGATACAAAATTTCAAAATCGACCGAGCTTGCGAATTTTTCTTTGACCAAGACGGATCAGTTTCCGCTAGTGAACCATCAAAAATGTCCAAAAGGTTAACATTTTCGAAGTGTGTCTCCACCATATCCGCCCAATAAGCGTAACTTTCCCCCAAAAAGATAGGATTTCTTGATGACAAGCCCATAACATGTTGTTCTTTGACCACTGGAGCAGGTGGAGCATCAGCAGTAGTAGTGGAAGTAGACATAATCTCACTCACAGAAGCTTATCAAGAATCATATAAAACAGTTGTTTTAGGCACAGCACCAATTTTGTCACAAAGATCCAAAACTTACACAAACTATACCACATTATAGAGTAAAACAAAACTGACAACTCCTGAAGTTTCAACTCAATTCATCCAGCATACACCAAGATAGGTAACTCAGAAGTTTCCCAAAAACAGTCTGCGGATTACACAGTCTGGAAATTTGGATACATAAAATGTTTTACGTCCTAAGTTTTATACTCTACACTCAGTTGTCCTACTTCATAGTGCTGTACCGCCGATACAAGTGTCCCTAAGAGATACGTCCAAAGAACTAAACTTCCACTAAGGTCAAGTGCTCCTAATCACGCTAAAACTAATCTATCACTGTACAATCAATATTACTGAGAATCCTATACAGGTGATTTGTTCAAATACTTGTCGCCGGCTTAGTGACACTTGTCTGGATACGTCCATCCGGCTGTTGCAGAGCACCTGTCAGTGAGTCACTTGTTTATCCTCTTATGAATCTCGTCCGTTGACTTGACTCATATCAACCGCAGCTGCGCAGCTCAATTCTTAATCATATTCAAACATCTGTAGCTGCGTCGCAGCTGCGTTGTCCTATACCAAATTAACTGCAACTGCGTTTTGTCTCGTTGCGTCCCAATTGCATTGTCCTGTACCAAAATAACCGCAGTTGCGTTTGTCTTGTTGCGTCGCAGGTGTGTTATCCGTATAGATCATATCAAAGATTACCTCAAATGCGCTTGTGTTGTTTGCGTCGCAGCTGCGTTGTTCCACTCTATGCGTGACACGTACATGGTGGTGTCGGTACCATCCAAAACTTGCACTTTGTTTCAGACGACGACGCGTGTCTCTATAGATCTATATTTCCACCGTCAAACTAATTTGCTGAGACTGAAAGCTTTCCAGAAACATCATGTTCGTCTTCACCTGTAATGCAGGCACTTCGGACAAAAACAGACCACCTCTCTGGTCATAGGGTCGTACTGGTGGCATGGGTTGCGGGCCGAGGTAAATCGTGTGGTGTAGACGTGCCCTTCTTGTGACCGGGTGAAAATGGCTTTTGACAAAAAGGCTGGTCGGAACTTCACTCCCTCCCAATCCGGGGGAAGTTTTACAAATGGTCACTAGATCTGCTGGGACCACTTCCAATCAGCCGAAGGGGAAACATTTTGTCTTAGTAATTATTGAACACTTCTCCAAATGGATTGAATTGGTGGCTCTCCCCCGGAAGGAGTCCAAAGCAATCGCGGACGCATTCTTGCAAAGTGTTATCCCAATTTGGAGCACCGGCCAAAGTTTTGATTGATTAGGGGTCCAAGTTTGCAAGAGAATTTTCAAACCTTCTGGAGAAGTGCCTCATTCACCACCGGTTGACCAGCCGAGACCACCCCCAAGCGGACGTTTGGCCGAAAGGTGCGTATAGACAGTGAAACGGTCACTACGGAAATATTCAGTGGAAGAGGATTTGGGGGAATAGGACAAACGGGAGCCTTGGATTGCCATGGGATACAGATTCAGTAGGTAAGCCTCCCTCCATTCTTATAGCCTTTACTTCATTCTCTTTGGCCGACATCCCATCCTACCTAGAGCTGCGTTGGCTCAGTCGGTTGTACTTCCGGAGATGGACAACCGGGGGACTATGGAGAAACCGATTGCCGACAATGCCAAGGTATTTCACCGGGAAATACCTCTAGCTATGGGCAATTTACAGGCTGCTCAGCACCCGGATTAACTTTGGTATTCACAATGCAAGAGCGGCAATTATGTCCCTCGGCAACGGCGATTCATGCCCGGGGGTTTTTTGTATCGCATACAACAAAAGAAGGACACTTTGGACATTTCGGTCGGACGAGTGATTTTGGAAGTAGTGGAGGTCTGTAACAAAGGTGTTCTAACCCTAGAAGGGAAAGATGGTCGCAAAATTAAAGGGAATCAGATCAATGAGGCTCCTTGCCATCTACGAGGGCTAAAGGACGAACCCACTTTCCACCTCACTTACTTTGTAGATTCACCCTCCTCTTCCTCTGCTTGCAATGTGTCCTCCTCACCCTGCCTCCTGTTGGTGTGTGAACGCTGTCACCAAGGGTGGCATGACTTACGCCTTCAACTGACTAGGGAGCCTCTCTCTCAACCCGCAAATCCCTGAGTCTGTGGGGACTGCGAATTTGGCGGCTAATTTGTCTTATCCTCCTAGTCACGCGAAACTAGGGGGGGATTTGGGGGGTACGGGGTACTTTTCTTTTTCACTTGCTCCCTCATTATTACCTATGCATATCCTTGGAGGGGAACAGACAGAGAAGGGCATGGTCACGCATCCGAGAACACATCAGCATTTGGGGGTGGATCATCTAGGAGCACAACGCACTTTAGTTCACCTCAAATAGAGGTCGAACGGCGGAGTTAGTTCGTTGCAACGGTGGCGGCTCTATGACATGGCATCATTTCTATGTAGCTCAAGCGGAGGTGTACATTTTGGAAAGTCACGCAACCTTTGGGATTGTCTTGTAGATTCTGCTGTTAGGTGTTAGTAGGATGTTAGTTCAGGCCAAACAGACGGGCAGAGCATTTATGACGTTGGGTCAAATTTAGGCGGTTTCACGTCAATTCAGGACTTTGTTGCCCATTAGCGTACCATAAAAGAACCTTTGGCTGCATATCTAGCCAAAACCAATCGCCTAACTTTTTTGCCTGAGTGTGGTACAGCCTGTTTTGTCTTATGTCAGTACGATACCAATTGCTGGTCGTTGATTGGCTTCTGGGATTGCTTTGACTTTGGCACCAAGACAAACCTTGGTTGTATATGACACTTGGGGGCGAAAGAGACAGGTTGCTTTTTCAATAGTGTCTGCAAGAAAACCCCCAGAGAATCCAATCAATCTTTCTGTTAGAGAACTGTTGTATTGTGTCGTGGACTTTATTGCCATGTTTATTTTGGATTGTCTTTTGTGGAACTTTTAGCTCGGGTGGGTGGTTAGCACTATCCACTCTTTGGGCAGTTTGGACTTTCGCTATTTGAGACTGAGAAGAGTCTGGTCGGATCCGTACGGCGGAACCAAGGGGTGAGGGGGAATCATATCTGTCTTTCGGGCAATTGTGAGAGGTTTGATCTTCAGAGTTTTTTCATCGTTGCACTCCGAGGTATATGAGCTTGCTTCACCATTTTCATTGATTTCTATCTTTACTTCTATTCTTAGGTGTAAGGTGATATTGTTTAATCTGAAAGAGCCGATTTTTATTATTTATATATTTCTGCGTGCGAGTTATTTGTGCACTGTTGAGGTCGTCCTTAGTTCCTGTCCGGAGTTCTTGTGGGCCGGATTTGACGACCCGCATCTCCTTTTCTATTTTTTGGAGAGTGCTCAGGGGTGCAGCATTTAATGGGCTTCCGGTGGATCAACACTAAATTTGGGGGGTTACGGGGTACTTTTCTTTTTCACTTGCTCCCTCATCATTACCTATGCATATCCTTGGGGTGGAAGGGACAAAGTGTTGTTCTACAACCACCGGTGCAGGTGGAGGAGCAGCAGTAGTAGTAGAAGTAGACATGATACACTCTCAAAAGCTATCAAGAATCCTACCAAACAGCTGTTCTTAAGCGCTCACCAATTCTTATACAAGCACAACTCCCAAAGTTATAACACAATTGACTCGACAACACTCAAGATATAATACTCAGAAGTTTCCCAAAAATTGTTTGCAGTTTTACTACTTAGAAGTCTGGATACATAATATGTTATGAGTCCTAAGTCTTATACTTGTGTTGAACTGGCAACACCAGTGTACTTGAGAGGTACATCAAACCACCAAGCTACCACTAATCTGTCAAGCTACCATTGAGCTATCACTAAGCTACCACTGAGCTATCACTAAGCTAACTAGAATCGTATCTATCGCAGAATCACATTAAGAATATCAAACGTTGCGTTGTCTTGTCTGTGTTGCAGCTTCGCTGCTGTGGTGCTCGGGTGCTGCGCTGCTCTGCTGTATAGCAGCTGCGCTGCTGTATAGCAGCTGCGCTGCTCTGTTGTATAGCAGCTGCGCTGCTCTAAGACTGAAAGCTTTCCAAAAAGACAACACTCCCCTAAAGCTTTAGACTCAGTATCCCGGCGCAGCTGCGGTGATAAACTAACGCAGCATCGCAGCATAGCAGTATAGCAATTAGCAAGTCACCCAGTCCCATTACCTCACAATAGTGGAATTATCGCAGAGTGACAGTATAGCAGTGCAGCAATTCAACTATTCACTTAATCCCACTGCGTCTCTACAATACTTCAACTTAGGAGCAGGAAGGGCTTTAGTGAGCATATCAGCAATCATTTTTGCATCTGGCAAATAACATAATTTAATCACTCTAGAGAACACCTTTTCTCTTACAAAGTGTAATCGTACATCCATGTGCTTGCTTTTGAAGTGATGACTCGGGTTAGAAACAATGGCAATGGCAGCCTGGTTATCACACCAGATCACTTGTGGACCAACTTGCATGTATCCTAGTTCTTGTAACATAGATTTTACCCATAAGAGTTCTTTGAGGGCCGAGCTTGCTGCCATATATTATGACTCCATTGTCGACTGTGCTGTAACCTTTTGAAGTTTGCTGCTCCAACAGCAAGTACCGTTCCCAATTTGTAGAACGAATCTCGTGGTGGATTTTCGGCTTGGCATGTCGCCATAGCTTGCATCACTCCATGTTTGCAGCTTGACTTCTCCTCCGCCTAGAGTGAGTTTGAGATCTTTAGTTTCTGTCAAATATCTTAAGACTCTCCTTGCTGCTTCAAGATCAGATTTTCTCGGATTTTCTAGACTCCTGCTCAGTACCCCGACTGCTGCAGTAATGTCAAGACGGGTACAGTTCATGAAATATATTAAGCTTCCCACTATCTGTCTATAAGGTATTATTGTCATTGGATCATTCTCCCCTGACTCTAAATACTCGCTAACAATGACACCTTGTTCTGTCTTTTCTCCCTCTAACTTCTGCCGAAACTCCATTGGAGTTAGACATCCTTTTGCCCCCCGCATTCCGTACTCATCCAACATGTTTCCAATAGCCTCTTTTTGAGTCAATTTTATTATTTTCCTATTTCTGTCCCTCTCTACCTGGATACCCAAAATATAGTTTGCCTCACCGAGGTCTTTTATCTCGAACCGTGAGTTTAGAGCGGTTTTGATTTTGTTAATTTCAGCCATTGATTTGCTAATTAAAAGCAAATCATCTACATATACTGTTATATACACTATCCCATTTTCACCCTTTAAAACGTAGACAGAGTGATCAGAACTTATCTTTTGAAATCCTAGACTAGTCAAGAATTCATCAAGCTTTATATTCCACTGTCTGGGGGGCTGTTTTAGGCCGTACAAAGATTTTAGCAACTTGCATACTAAGTGCTCTTTTCCTGGT
This sequence comes from Zygnema cylindricum, assembly GCA_037447655.1. Taxonomy (NCBI): domain Eukaryota; kingdom Viridiplantae; phylum Streptophyta; class Zygnematophyceae; order Zygnematales; family Zygnemataceae; genus Zygnema; species Zygnema cylindricum. The sequence goes on along the minus strand of JBBHKE010000167.1, from coordinate 7,226 downwards.
TCCACATACTTTTCAAGTTGCTGCATGTAAATGGTCTCTTCGAGTTCTCCATGCAAAAAGGCCGTTTTTACATCCATCTGATGAATTTACATATCTTCTATAGCAGCTATGGACAGCAAAATCCTAACTGTTGGAAATCTTACAACCGGAGAAAATGTTTCTTCAAAATCGATTCCTTCCTTTTGATTCTACCCCTTCGCCACAAGTCTGGCCTTATAGCGTTCAATGGTGTTATCAGGATTTAACTTCACCTTGAATACCCATTTGCTGCCGACCGCTTTTCGGTCTGGAGGAAGGTCGACAAGCTCCCATGTTTGAGCCTCCATGATCGACTTCATTTCGTCGTTTGTCGCCTCAATCCAGTGATTCCGCTTTGGTGATGAGAAGGCCTCTTGGATGGTCAAGGGCTCCCCTGAGAGTGCCGAGTAGACAAAGTGAGAGCTTGCTTGCTGGCGGCTGCTTGTTCTTCTTCCCCATGGAAATTCTGAGGCTGAGATCGTCGGATGCCGCGCATTGCGCTGATTGCGCTGATTGCCCTGGTTGCGATCCATGTGTTCCTGATTGCGCTGGTTGGGATCCGTGTGTATTGACTGCTGTTGGTCCGTTTGGACTCGAAGTTGGTGAGGAACTTGGAGAGAGTTTGACTCCAGAGTCATAAACGGAGGTTGTGGAATCTGCGGGACAATTTCCTGCATGCAATCTAAGATGACATACTCCTGTACTTTTTGTTGCTTTTGCTGCTCTGTCATTTGAAATAAATCTATGGAGTCTAGTTCATTTTTAACAATGATGTTTCTAGCTACCACTATTTTCTGCCTTTCAAACACAAAGACTCTATAACCTTTTGAGTGATCATCATATCCTAACAGAATACCCGATAATCCCTTCGGTTCCATTTTCCATCTATCTGTAGACGTATCCAATATAAAGCATTGACTACCAAAGACCTTGAAATGCCTAACATCTGGTTTGCAACCTGTCCAGATCTCGTAAGGAGTAGTTTCTACCGATCTTGATCCTATCCTATTCTTAATATAAACTGCACAATTTAGAGCCTCAGCCCAAAATTTCGGATCCACATTTTTATCTGCGAGCATAGATCTAGAGCTTTCCGTGAGAGTTCTATTTAGTCTTTCCGACACCCCATTTTGTTCCGGTGAATATGGAACAGTCAATAGATGACTAATGCCTTCCTCGAGTAAAAAGGTTTCAAATGCTTTCGATGTATATTCACCACCATTGTCCGATCTGAGCTGTAAAATAGATGAATTATGAAGTTTTTCAGCCAATGCTTTATAGTGTTTGAAGTGACCAAACACTTCACTCTTCTCTTTCATGAAGTAAACTTTTGTAAACCTGGAAAAATCATCTGTAAAGGTGACCATATATTTCATCCCCCCGGCAGATGGAACCTTCGCCGGACCAAAGACATCCGAATGAATTTGTTGCAAAAAATTCGTTGACCGATGCTCCGACTCCTTAGGAAATGGCAATCTGTGGATTTTGCCTAAAGCACAACCATCGCAAGTTTTGACCGGCCCATCTGTGATTGATACACCCTCTATTTTCCAGCAGTGACCATTTTCCTTAAACTATCATAGTTTACATGGCCTAATCTTTTATGCCACAACTCATCTGAGTGCAAAACACCGGAGTACAAAACATCATTCTCCTTTGTATTAGCCATATCCATGCGATACATCTTGCTACTATCTCTAGTACCTGTAACCGCAACCTTGCCATTTTTGCTAACAACCTGCCGACCATTTTTCAAATTAACCTCAAAGCCTTTGCTCTCTACAAACGACGTAGAAAACATATTTTTCTTAAAGTCAGGCATAAATAAGACATTGTGAAGAGTCCTTTCAATTGCTTTTCCCTCGACATCAACTAGTAAGGACACATCACCCACAGCACGAGTTTGGACACTGATTCCACAAGCATAATAAATATTTTTCTCCGGCGTTGCTTTCAAATTTTTGAAGATGGCTTTGTTCCAGCACATGTGGGTTGACGCTCCTGTATCCATTATCCATCTGGGGTCCTTGGCTCCCTCCAGTACAGCCGCCATATCGAATAGATTCGTAGCGTCCTCCGTAGAAACCGTCAAAGTCTCGTCTTGGAGCGACGAAGAAGCCGAAAATAGTGCATTTCCACGAGATGTAGTCCCCGTGAAGCCTTTGTAAAACTGGCTTTGTTGCCATCTCGGCCGGTATAAACTTGTATCGTTAGCTTTTTTAAGCTTAGGACAAAATTTGTATCCATGACCTCTCTCACTACAATAAAAGCATGCATTGTTTGATTGTATATTTCCACCTTGATTAAAATGTCTGAACTGATTAAACTGATTCCTTTGCTGATTAAACTGTCCTTTTCTCTCAAAGTCTGAATTAAAAGCCTCTACTTGCTCAACATTGAGAATATTAGATGTAGTTTCCTCCTCTAGTAAAATATTGATGGCTAACAGTAAAGTCCAGCTAGCTTTATCTTTTTGTTTGAGCATGTCAGATGCTCCTTTCATACTACGAGGGCGACCCCTCATGAGCAATGCTGCCTGTTGAAAAGGAGGAAACACCCCACCTGCACAAGCATGTGCATCTACAAGGATACGAAATTTGTTAGAATATTCAGCTATTGTACCGCCAGTGTACTTATAGTCCCAAATTTTCCAGCCAATAGAAGCTCTTCCTGGACATTGGCCTTTTCATAATCACTTTTAAGAGATTTCCAGATATCAATTGTTTTTTACATCTTTATCCAAGACATAGCTAAGTTCTCAGATATACAAAACTTCAAAATAGAACGAGCTTGCGTATTTTTCTTAGACCATGATGGATCAGATTCATCCAGCGAACCATCCAATATATCCAAAAGATTGACATTTTCAAAATGTGTCTCCACCATATCCGCCCAGTAAACATACTTATCCCCAGAAAAGATAGGAATTCTTGATGACAGGCCCATAACCTGTTGTTCTACAACCACCGGTGCAGGTGGAAGAGCAGCAGTAGTAGTAGAAGTAGACATGATACACTCTCAAAAGCTATCAAGAATCCTACCAAACAGATGTTCTTAAGCGCTCACCTATTCTTATACAAGTATCCAAACCTCACAAAACTCTATCAGAATATAGAGTAGCATAAACAATGATAACTCCCAAAGTAATAGCACAATTGACCCGACAACACTCAAGATATAATACTCAGAAGTTTCCCAAAAACTGTCTGCAATTTTACTACTTAGAAGTCTGGATACATAATATGTTATGAGTCCTAAGTCTTATACTTGTGTTGAACTGGCAACACCAGTGTACTTGAGAGGTACATCTAACCACCAAGCTACCTCTAATCTGTCAAGCTACCATTGAGCTATCACTAAGCTACCACTGAGCTATCACTAAGCTAACTAGAATCATATCTATCGCAGTTGCTCTATCCTGTACATAATCACATTAATAATATCAGACGTTGCGTTGTCCTGTCTTTGTTGCAGCTTCGCTGCTGCGCTGCTCTGCTGCTGCGCTGCTCTGCTGTATAGCAGCTGCTCTGTTGTATAGCAGTTGCGCTGCTGTATAGCAACTGCTCTGCTGTATAGCAACTGCGCTGCTGTATAGCAGCTGCGCTACTCTGTTGTATAGCAGTTGCGCTGCTCTGTCTATATAGCAGCTACGCTGCTCTGAGACTGAAAGCTTTCCAAAAAGACAACACAAAGTAGGGCATGGTCACGCATCTGGGGACGCATCAGCATTTGGGGGTGGATCGCAGGTCTCTCATGCACACCTCCTCGGACATCTGACCTAAACCTCACGGTTCCCAGGCACGCTCGACAGTGATACTTATTAAAATTCTTTTTGGTGTCAGTCAACTCTACAGGCGTTGAAAATGTTTGAAGTGTACTTTCGTTCACCGTGTTGTGTTACGTATTAGTTGAATATATTTGAAATGTACTTTCGTGTACCGTGTTCTGTTGCGTATTAGTGTAGTTTGATTGGTTAGCGCTTAGTGCGTATTACATGTACGTTTTGGTTAGTATTGTTACGTGACGTTTGAAGGAGTATATTGAGGCGTAGTGAGGGAGAGGTCTTTTTTCAATTGAGTGAGAGTTGATCCTCCTTGTAGATTATGAAATAGTTCAAGGAGTTAAGGGAGTTTGATAGCTTTGTGGTGTTTCTTGAGGTTAGAGGAGGTTAGTGAAGATTATCTTTTATATGATTAAAAGGAGTTAGAAGTGAGTGCGTTTTGAGGGTGTGAGGAGACCATGTAAGAAAAGTTTCCTTTTGGAAATCTATTGGCTTCCTTGGGGTTACATTTCTCTTGTGTGTGTTTTGCTATTTATGTTTCCGGTTACGTTTGCACTCAGTTTTATTTTATTGTAAAGATCCTTTCAGGTGCTTTGCATAATTTTTCGCCGTCGACTCCTCTTTCCTCTCCTCTCACACTATCACTTTTATCTCGCAGTTTTTAGAACGAGACACGACAATATTGGTGTAAAATCAAAGATTTTTCAAAAATATTTTTTTGACAATTTTTAGGTATATTTTCAATGGCAAGTCAAGTGAAAAAAGTAGCAAAAACGAAATCGAGAAATCAAAGTTCTTGAATCAGTGATGTAGACGTTGTCACAAGTGAGCATGACGTCACAATGTCACCAAACCCTAAACATCTGCAATTTCACAAAAATCTAGACATCTACAACTGTCGTTGTTTTTGTTGGCATCACCAATCGTCGAAAGTTTCGTAGTCTTCTTCAATCGTCACAAGTTGTATCGACGTCTACAACCTTCACATTTTAAAGTCACGATTTCATTTTTCCCACATTAGGACATTCTTCAAAGTAGTACGGAGAATCTTCACTACAGTCCAAAATACTTTATCAAAGTATTGATTATATCGGGACACCTTAGGGTTGTAGTCAGCGTTTCCAGTACTTGTAAGGACAAGTTTACTGGCAGTAATATTTATATCACTTCTCCACCAAGTTGTGCCAACGAGGCACCAATTGCTTACGTGTTGGATTGCGATTCGAACCACGTAGGATCTTGTTAATATGGCCGAGAATATTAGAAGATTTGAAAAGCAAAAAATCTCAACGACGTATGTACGGACGAGCATAGATTAAAATATCTAGCAACGCTACGCAAATGTACAATTTGTATGTTCTTGTCATTTCGTTGTAACAACCGTTTCAAAATCATTTTCAAAATTAAAAGAAATAACTTTATCGTTTACAGTTATGTTTTAAACGCAAAGTCCTTTCCATAAAGTAAAAGACTTGTCAAAGGGATATCCTCTCGCAAAGATTTTTTCGTCGCTTTCAAATTCGCCCTGTACGATGGCACATGGCCTTTGCCAATTGTGAGGTCGTCATCGCTCGACCACCGTGGATGACACCTTTTCTTTCCAAGTGTACCAATAGGCACGTCCAGTGTTTGGCAAGTCTCCTCTTGGGGACAGTTGAGGAGACCCTGTAGACATTGGACAGAAGGAGCATTTGCTTTGAAAACTTAATATCGGATGGTCAAGATTTTCAACCGAAAGTTTCGAGAATCTTGTCGAATCTCCAATAAAACTCTCTAACAAAAAAAAAGGAAAAAATCAGTATGATCTAGTACGGAAAGGTATGTTTCCCAGTAAACATCCCTATTTTTTGCTTCATGGAGACCCACTCAGAGTACGCTTGGAAAGAAATTACAAAATATCTCTCCGACAAAGATTTTTTGGTCGCGTTCAAATCCGCCATGTACGAAGGCACATGGCCTTTGCCAATTCTGAGGTCGTCATCGCTCGACCACCGTGGATGACACCTTTTCATTCCAAGTGTACCAATAGACACGTCCAGTGTGTGACAAGTCTCCTCGTGGGGAGTGTTGAGGAGACTCTCCAAACACTGGATAGAAGGAGATTTTGCTTCGAAAACTCAAAATTGGACGTTCAAAATTTTCGCCCAAAAGTTTGGAAAACCTTGGCGAATCTTTAGTAAACATGTTTAAGAATTAAAAAGGAAAAAAACAGTACAGCCTAGTACGGAAGGGTACGTTTCCCAATAAACAACACCATTTTTTGATTGATGGAGCCCCACCTTGAGCACGCTTTGAAGGAAACTACAAATGTAATGTACTCTACATTGTTGTATTGTAAAAAAAATCCATGCTAAATATGTTTCTATTGATATAGCAGGTTTCACTCTGTCGATGTATATTTCCTATAAGTTACACATTCCGATTTCAAGATTTCTGATTTATTTTTCCGACTTAGGCCTCTTCTCCATCAGGCGTCGACAGTCAAATACGTTTACTGGCAATCAAATTTCGTTTGATTTTTCAGCAGGTCGTGTCATCAAGGAATCTATTGGCTAAGTGCTTTTGGATGCACGAAGGTTCATATCCAGAAGGCGAGCAGAGTCAACGATTAAAAAAGCACAATATTTGAACTCGTATTCGTACAACCACCCGCATAAAAAATTTACGTGAATATACAATTCGTACGTTCATGTTTTGTAGCTGTACCAACGGTTATAGATTCATTCCGAAAATTAAAAGATCTACAAACATACACTAATGTACCGTTGGTACGTTTATGTTTCCTCGAGATTTTTTGTGGTTTTCGTTGGATTTGATTCCCGCCTGTCCGAAGGCGCGTGGCGTATGCCTCATGTAAGGATCCTATCTTACATCCATCGTGGATTGTACGTGACCTTTCCACGTGTAAAACATAAGATGAGCGCTTGCTTCGAAAACACATAATTGGACGGTCGACATTTTCGCCTAAAAGTTTGGAGAATCTTGACAAATCTCCAATAATCATGTTTTATAAAACAAAAAAATAAACAGTACGGCCCTGAACGGAAATGCACTTTTTCCAATAATAAACCTCACTTTTCGCCTGATACAGGTCCACCCTTAGGGTGAACCTCAATGAGGAAAAAGTTGACATTGTTTATTGGAAAAGATGCATTTTCGTACAAGGCCGTAGTGCTTTTTCTATTTTTTTTTTAAACATAATTATTGGAGATTTAGTCACATTCATCAAACTTTTGGGCTAAAACGTCTACAGTCCAATTTTGTGTTTTCAAAGCAAACTGTCATTCTATCTAGTGTCTCGTGTAACTCTGAGACCTCCATAAGTCCTCAGAGTGGACAGCTTCCAAGAAGCCTCTAGGATAATCCTGACCCCTTTGTGTTTAAGCAAAAATAACTGCCACCCTGGCAGACAAAAACGCTGACCAAC
>JBBHKE010000166.1:16764-43407 GCA_037447655.1 Zygnema cylindricum | reverse complement strand
GTGTCTTATTAGCAAATTACGTACAGCTCCTCGTGCTTTATTAACACATTTAAGTACATCTGCTTATGTTTTTTTGCGCATTAAGTTCATCTCCTAATTAGCGTATTAAGTACTTTCCCTCACGTTTCATTAGCACATGGAAGTATATCTCTCATGTTTTATTAGCAAACTAAGTACATCCCCTCATGTTTATTAGCACATAGTTACATCTCCCCGTGTTCTATTATCATTTTAGGTACATCTCCTAGGCACATCAAGCACATCCTTGTCATGCCCGTTTGCCATGATGGTTAGGAAGAGGGGAAATTGCATGGATCGCTCATAGGGACAAAGAGGGACAAATCGGTAAAGCAAATTTAGGTCGAATTGGTGTGGAACATGTTCATATATGGAACGTCTGAAACACACAAGGGGATAGGATCATTTCGAACGAAGAGTTTCGGATTGAAAAGGCACACCAGATCATCAGGCGATACATAGAGGAAGGGAATCAAAAGGCTATACAGAGGGCAAAAGGGTAATTGGTAGTGTTATCGCCGATAAATACCGATAAATATCGGTTATTTATCGGCGATAACACCGATAATGATATATCGTACCAATATATCGATTATCGGGTACTCGAAAAAAGGTCCATATCGGTTATCGCCAAATCCTTACCGATAAACAACACTAGCAATTGGTGTGGAGGTCAAGGTCTGTGTACGCCTCGGGGCAAAGGATCCTTGACTCGATAAGGAAGGAGTCCTTGAAGGCACGGGAGAATTCGTATGCTGACGCGCTCCTCAGGATCGGGACACATGCGCTTCAGAGGATTTCATGACTTTGGGGAATTCGGGTCGGGTACCACCAATCTTTGGATAAACATAACCAAAGTTTCGAGGGTCGGGGGAACATATGGATGGACATTACAAAATGCCACAGATATTCCCCATCGCCATTGGAACTTCACGATTGCGCCAAAGAAACATGGCCCGAAGGTTTAAAGGCATTAAGCCTCCCGAAGGTCTTGGGACCATGCGGAGGGGGGAAATGTAGATCTCGGATGTGATCGAGGCGAGTGTCCTAGGACGGACGACAGCCTCCTTGTACTTATAAGAGGCGCACGGTGGATTTGGAAGCAAGACCGCTAGGCAACTATCCAAAGGCCACCCCTCCTTATACATAAAATGGGGCTCTTTGGTATGTTGCCATATGGTATCCTATATGTCATATCTTGTACATATTATATCCTCTGGAATAAGAAAGAACTGTAGCTGTAGGGACCTTTTATTAGGCTGGTGTAAGATGGAGTGGTGCGGGTTGAACCACGAATCCACCTACCTTGGGTCACGCCTCGGCAGCATGGTAGCATGTGGTAGGGGTTGTATGAGCCATCATAAAACATAGCCATGGGATTCAAGGACCAGCGAGTGGTCACGTGTGAGGTTTTAATGTCCTTAAGGATTGTCGTCTGCTATAAAACTTGTCTTTCTGTTTCCAATAAAAGAGCCCTAAATTCCACGTCTTTCTCTTTTTTGTCTTCTTACATATATAACTTGGTGATTACCGATAGGCATGCCTTGGTGATGGGTTGTTGGTACATATGAGGAATATATGCCGGCAGTAGATCTCACGTTGGTTATCGGATTTCTAAAACAAAAGGGAAAAAGGGAACATTGGCCGACAACCTTGCTTTTTACCTTGGCTTTGATAGACGCCCTACAACTAATGATGGAAACTGTTCCTGCTCAATGAACACAAGAGTTAGACAGGGAATTTTGAATCTCGAAGTAAGAGGACTTTGACTTGGAGCCATAAATAATAAAGATCTTTGCTTTTGGAGGTAAATTTATTGTAATTCGTGTTGCGAGCCCCTTACGGCCTGACATATACTTGGGGAACCACGATTTCTCTTTCCGAAGAGGAGAGTGTGCCCCTCCAAGGGCGTGCATAGGTGGACTTGTGGGACCAGGTCACTCCCTCCAACATGGATATGGAACGAGTGGACATGGGAGCTTGGGGGGAAATGGGAGGCAAGCGGCGAATGCAGGAGATGGAATGTAGATTGACCATACGAGCTTAGGAGAAGGAGGAAAATACTTGGCGGTAATCGAAGGGCACGAGACAACAATCGGGAGGGGGGAGACCGAGGATAGGACGGACGCGCATTAAAATATGGTTGTAAGAAAATTTGGAGACGAGAGGGATGTTGACTTGGGAAGCACGCCTCGGGCCTTGGAAATGAAGGAAGTAGGACAAAAGCAACCTGGGAAAGTACAGGATACGACAACGGAATAGGATAAAAAAGGGCATTTGAGAGGGATTGGGGAAATCAAACCCGGAGATGAGGATTCACAAAATGCCAAAATCACGGTCATAAGGGCACGTGGGGACAAACGACCGTCGTTTTCAAAATGGCTTGGATGAAGCATGAAAGTAATAACAGTGGTGGTTGTGAACTTTTGTTTCATATTGTCGCCTTTGGCGTTCATGAGAATAACGCATTTTTTTTTGTTTCATGTTGTTAAAAAATTCAAAAACACTAAGAAATGTATGGCGAGGCGAAATCAACAACATTAAAATAATTAATGAGATAATTTTACGTGCAAAACCACAAAACATTTGTGTTTTTGTATAAGTAATTGCATGGCACATCAACAACAAAATGTATTCCGTGTAATGTTGTGAGTGGATTGGTTACTTCGATTTCATTAACGACAATGGCTCTGTCGATTTCATGAACAGCAAAGTCTCCGCAAAATTTGTAGAGGACGTTGAGATTCTCATCTGTTCGTAAAAAACAATTTCGATTAATACTACTTGGGTTAATACTATTTTGTAGTGTTGTGTATCGGGATTTTTCTTATACAAAAGTTATCGCAATATATTTGGTGGGAGGTGTGGGTCTGTACAACTCCAGTGTGGAAATAATGTATGAAAAATAGATGGAGGATTCCCTCCCCCTCCCCCCCCCCCCCCCCCCCCACGTGGGGGTTGTGGAGGCTTTGAGTTTTTTTCTGGCAAACCAATGTATGGAGGTATCACGATAGTTATCGACCCGATGACTCATCGCGATGTATCTTACTTCCATCGCAATATTAGCCTTCTTGATATACTTAACTGATATATCGATTATCGGTAGGTCAAAAAATGATACAAATCAAATTCAGCAAGAGGTTCTCGATTCATAACATTACTATTTTGGTTGCATGAGCTCTTCCTATAAGCAGTTCTGGGTATCGAACTGTCCGGGTCACAATATCTCGCATGCGATATTCGTAAAATTTCTTGTCCCATTTTCATGCGAGGTATCGTGTATCGAAGCACGTCGTGACGCGATATTCATGCGACACAAAAGTACAATTTTGGTGAAACGGACAGTATGCTACACCGCGCATCATTATTAGTGTCAAAGTCACTAAATTGGGTTCTTAAAATTTTGACTTTTTTCCTCAAATAGGATACATGATTTTAATTTTTCCTTGACGTTAATTGAGGTACCGTACAAAATAGCGTAAAGAACTAAAGTTCAATAAGATCTAAATAGCGTGGTGTACGGTCGAAGTCAGACCGTACATAAATGTACCTTTTCAAGTGAAAATTTTACAAAAAATGAATTAAATCGGACTCGTACGCATAAGAACGTGCGCTAAGAAATCGGGATTGGTCTTACACGTAAATTAGTCTGACATGTACGGAAATCTAAATTTCACTACGGTGTACGATTTTTTATATTTTGTACAGATACATATAATAGTGTATATAATCGTACAGAAAAAATTCCAATTTTGATGCTCCAAATATGCGTTAACACTGAAATTAGAATAAACCTCTTTTTTTTTAGTTTTCAAATTCTTAATTAGCGTCAATGACGGTATATTTACTTACACACTATTTAAACTTTGACACTAATAACGATGCGCGGTGTACACGTCACTTAGCGCTGAGCCGCTGATATCATATTCTGTATGTACACCGTCGATCGTATTTAGCGTGTTGAACACTAATTCGGCGCCCCTAAATTTTAAACCTTGAACCTTAAATAGAATAAATGACGCTATTTAAGGATGTGGACCATAATTTGCCACGTCTCCTGGCACTGAACTAGACGTAATGACGCTAATTTTTTCTTTACTCTAATAATTTCTACACGCTAAATACGATCGACGGTGTACTGACGATAGTACGAAAAATACCATAAATTTTCTGCTGGCGGTTTGTCAGGAGTCAGGGTACGGTGATTTCAAAATAAAATCTACCGCAGATAGACATTCCATCAACATATAGTTATTTTTATGCGGTTACACGGTTCAAAAGCGATGACGCTGACGTTATAACCTACATAACGCGACGGTAAGTACAGTACACCGCGAATCGTAATTAGAGTAAATTACTCTAAGGGTGGCGTTCCATCAGACGAAAAGTGAGGTTCTTTACAGAAATCGGGGCCTCTCCGTACCACGCCGTACCTGCTATTTTGTTTTTATACGCGAACAACATTACAGAGAATCTTGCCAATATTCTCCAAAGGTCTGGGAGTAAAGAATGACCGTTAGATATGTTTTCGCGAAATGGTGATGTACCTCGGGGAGGTACATCACCATTTACAGAAATATTTGAGCCGCGACACCTTGGATAATGAATGTACGTGTCAAGACAGCAACCAACCGAAATCGAAATATTTCGCACATGATATATGCATTCAGAAATTCAACGGCAATCACGAAAGTGATCTCGTAACGAACTTTCGTTGCATTATTTTTGTTACCGGCCTTTCTTCACACTATTTGTGGAAGCGCTCATTCGTCACGCGAAAAAGCCGAAACCCTAAAAATAATGAGCTGGCGTCTGACAAGCATTTGCAAAAAGTACAAAATTTGTGTGGTACGATACCCTGGTCCACACGTACATGGTATGCAAATGTCGATTTCGAGTTGAAGTTGGTCGGTGTAAAAAATACTTGACGATTTTCAAATACGATCTTATGTTACGTAGAACCACTCTTATTTGTACACGTGGATTACAGACCCTGCGCGATAGTACACTGATCAAAATGTAGCACTCTGTAATGTTGACCGTACGTTTACAGAATTTCCTGATGGAACGCCACCCTAATTCGGTCGCTCGAAATTTCGACTCTATGATATCAAATAGAGTAAACGATTCTATTTTTTTCATTATTCTAATTTAGTTGAGTTTAATTAGCGTAAAAAAATTGTAATATAGGTTTGCTTTAAATAGTGTGGAGTACGGACGACGTTCGACCGTGCAAAATTTGATTTTTTTAAGTAAAAAGGTATAAATAATGATTTAATACAATCGCGCTCGAACGTGAAATCGCACTAAACGAATAATGAATCGCATTGAAAAAAAGTCGTTCGCATAACTCTCGTCCGTCGACAGCATCGTCGTCTGTGTGAACATTAACTGACATTCCGCGCGACAAATAGCACTAACGTCATAATGACGTCAAAACTATACGGACTGACAGATTTTTAACGTCTACGTAATTTAGTGTTCATAATTTCAGCGCGGATAATTATCACCGATATAACCCAATATAGAGTACTTAAATAAATCATAGTAAACTTCCTCTATGAAAAATTTCTATCACATAAATTAGAGTTCATTACTATAATTGTTTTTTTTTGTTTTTTTACTCTAAATTTTTCATTATTCTAATCACGATTCGCGGTGTACAGTAGCATGACGATGCGACACGTTTTACGCGTTATGAAACATAATTGTGAACTGAACCTATAAATATGAACTGGAATCGCGATTTTGAACTGCAATTAGAAGTTTATACTAAACTCGGAACATAATTTTTAATTGGAAGCAGAATTTTCAACCGTAATCATAATTTGAACTGGAGTCAGGATTCATGATTTTGAACATAAATCACAATTTTGAACCGAAATCACAAATTTTGAACTAATAAATGATCGACATGAAGGTATGTGAGTCATTAAAGAATTCATAAACTGATAGAGTCTAAATTGGATTTGGAATTTTTAGAATTGGGGGATGAGAAGTATGAAGCGATTCATTTACATTAACCCTGAATAGTTATCCGCTCAAATGCAACTATAAATTACCTATAAGTCAACCCTAAGTCAGCACTATAGAAATTCAACTCATATCCAATTATGCCTTCATCCGTCCCCAGTTTAGCTTTAGATTGTCTCTATGTACTTCAAACTTAGAGAATTTTATTTGTTTTTTAGCGCAGATCCGGCGGACCCGGATTTCGGGTGTCCCTATGTCTGTAAGGACGAAATCGTAACTTACGTTGTGAGGATTGTATACGTCGACAATACATGTGACAGTGTCAACGTTTACAATTTGTGATGTCGCACGATATTTTTTGGAACTGCTTGTGACGCCGCATGTCTTACCGTGACATTGTAGACGTATCGCATTCCAACCTGTGCAGTTTTACGGTTGAAGAAGATGCGCTTTGCCTTTGCGTCTCCTATCCGATCGACGTAAAATGGAATCGGAAATTCAAGACCCCTGCAAAAAAAAAACCCGAAACGGACAAAACCAAACCAATTATGTACTTTTCTTCGTCGTATGAGAATGCAAACGGACAAAACATAGCGAATTTTGTACTTTTATTTGTTCTCGAAAATCGTATGAAAATTATCGAAAATTACGGCACATGCAAATATATGTTCCTATTTGTTTATCAAAAAGACCTAATTTTAAAACACATCGCGCATGTGTTTTAAACGTAAGGTTGAAGATGACGTTTTTTGTCGCGGAAGTGGGTCGAGAAACACAAGACGACAAATTTCCGTACATCCTAAGGTCGAGGATGACGCAAATTGTACTCTACAAATTTGCGATTCCTTCGTACGGTTGAAACCTGCGCGGTACGGCTCTAAATTTTACAGGAAAATGACATGAAATAACCCTTACTTAAGCACACAGAGACGCACCCTAACCTTCGACCGCAATTAAACTTAAATTAATAATTTTACTCCGAATCAGCCCTAATTCTCTCCCAATTGAAAGGAATACATACACTACACCGCGAATCGTAATTAGAGTAAATTACTCTAATTCGGTCGCTCGAAATTTCGACTCTATCACATCAAATAGAGTAAATGATTCTAATTTTTTCATTATACTATTTAAGGTAAGGTTTAATTAGCGTTTTTAATTCTAATATATGTTTGTTTTAAATAGTGTGGATTACGGATGACGTCCGTCCGTGCAAAATTGTACTTTTATTAATATAAAAGTACAGATAATGATTAAATACAAGCCATTTATCATGTAATTGCGTTTTATTGCAAACGTCATAGTGACGATAAACTGTACGTTTTGTCAGATTCTGTACGAATACCTTATTTACAGTAGAGGATATTAACTTGACAAATTAGAGTACACCGCATAAATTAGAGTAAATTCCTTTCTAAATCAGTTCTATCACATAAATTAGAGTAAGTTACTCCAATTATTTTTTTCTCTTTTTTTACTCTAATTTTTTCATTACTCTAATTACGATGCGCGGTGTACATTGAACAAAGAACATCTAAGAATAGTGTCTTCAGTACACCGTGAATCGCTATTAGCGTACATGACGCTAATTGGGGTACCCCTTTTTTTGGGGCAAATTCTCAAATAGAATAAAGTACGTTAAATGTTTCTGAACGTTATTTTAGGTACCCCGCTCAATACGGTTCATAACTGTAATTTAGTGCCATTTTAAATAGTGTGGTGTACGGACTGCCATATTTGTAGTATTCCGTACATTTTAAAATTTAAAAGTACAGAAAATATAATAATATAAAAATGCGTAAATATTTTCCGACATACACAGATGTAAAAAAAACGCGACGTCGTACGATTTGAACAATTTCGTACATCTACATGTTTTAGTGTGGACATATTATGTGCTGAAAATTTTTACAAAGCAGTTTACAAATTAGAGTACATGATAAATTAGTATCATGGTGTACCCGAAAAAACACAATTTACCGTAAAGTACGCTAATTGTTTCATTACGCTATATTTTTTATTACGCTAATAGCGATTCACGGTGTAGCTTCACGAGTGGGAGCAAAGAACACTATTTGACGTTATGCCTGCCTAACCGAACCAACCGGGCTGGGTGCTATAAAAAAAAAAAAAAACCATAAAAGTCAGCAAGCTGTATTGTACGGTTGGTCTTGCTTCTGTACGGTAAATGTTAGCTTCCAAAGAGCCCTTCACTTCTCCCGAATGGGCCTCCGAAAGCCGTTAGGACTTATCCTGCAGTGCTCCGTAACTGCCGACATGTACGGCATTTACGGTTTTGCAGAATAAAAGGCGTGTTTCCATCACGCTTTGTGACACAGTGTCACGATATTCTTCCGGCATTTTGTCACGCCTTGGTCGTGACGTCCCCTGAACTCCATCACGCTTCGTCACTCTCTGTCATGCTGTGTCACGTATGGCACTGTACTGCACTGTACAGTGCAGTACAGACAGGGTTCCTTACATGTTTCCCCGGTATGGTGAACCCTGTGAACCCTCGTTTCACCGTGCTAAATGCGCCGTACGTTTCACCATTACAAAATACTACCGGGTATCTGGTTAGGGTTTACACGTTTAGGGTTTTTTAGGGTGTGTTTGTGTTTTTTTTTTTAATAAAAAAAACACAAATAATAAAAAACGCTGAACATATATATACATTTTTACGGCCGCGCGGCGCGGCGCGTCGTAAAACGAAATGATAATGGGGGGGCGACGTGGATCCATAAAAGTGCGCGAAACCGACAGCTCAGGTTCACAGAGCCCGAAAAACGCACGGTTCAGGTTAGTACTGTACACCGCGCATCGTAATTAGAGTAATGAAAAATTTAGAGTAAAAAAAGAGAAAAAAATAATTAGAGTAATTTACTCTAATTTATGTGATAGAACTGTTTCAGAAAGGAATTAACTCTAATTTATGCGGTGTACTCTAATTTGGCAAGCTAATATCCTCTACTGTAAATAAGGTATTCTTACAGAATCTGACAAAACGTACAGTTTATCGTCACTATGACGTTTGCACTACGCGGTTTGTTAAAACGCAGTTACATGATATTGGCCTGTATTAAATCATTATTTGTACTTTTTTACTTTTTAAAGTACAATTTTGCACGGTCAGACGTCGTCCGTACTCACACTATTGAAAACGAACATATATTAGAATTAAAACGCTAATTAAGCCTTACCTTAAATAGTATAATGAAAAAATTAGAATCGCTTACTCTATTTGATGTGATAGAGTCGAAATTTCGAGCGACCGTATTAGAGTAATTTACTCTAATTACGATTCGCGGTGTACAGTATTATCGACTTTCCCTTTGTCACGTCATGGCCACCTCACGTCACATGGTAGCGTGCAGCAACAGTCAAAAGTTGCCTGCCACCTGTGCGGTACACCGCCAATCGTTATTAGCGAGTAAGTTTTCTAAGCGTATACGAATAACTAGCGTGGTTTACGCTATTTGGGAATTTGAAAATTTTCGAAGAAATCGTCTATTCTAATTAGAAGTTAAGTTTTGTTTTAAATATTGTGGATAATTCTATTTGAATAATAAAATTAAAAAAAGCGGGATGGAATTAGCGTACACAACGCTAATAACGATTGGCGGTGTAGTTCAAAAGTGCGAAAGCCAGAAATTCTATACCTAGTGAGCCCTATGTATACGGGATTAGCGTAAAATACGCTTATAGTATAAGTCAATCACATATAGCGTTTTCCAACTTTCCATGCCTTCTCGCACATACCATACAGTACAATACAGTACAGTATAGTACACTACTGTACTTTACAGTACAGTAATGTACTATACAGTACAGTACTGTAATGTATTCTATTGTACTGTATGTTGCCACCTGCTTTTCTGACTTTTGTACTTTTTGTAGCTTCCTTGCAAATCCCTGCTGTCTTCCCTTACCGTTCTATACGCGCTTTACTGCCTTTCTCCCGCACTCAGTACCTTTTTCCAAGTTTCTGTCGTTCCGTTTTCTTTTTCTCTGTCATTCGACCTCCATTTTTCTTCCTCAGTCGTGATTTCTTTTTCTCTGTCGCTCTCGTCTTCAATCTTTCTCCCTTCGTCTCCTTCTCTCCATCTTTCACTCTTTCTGTATCTCTTTCCCGCCATGGCTTCAACTGAAGAGGTATACGAACGTGATCCTCTTTTCAAAAAGCTGAAGAGTAAGCCAGACAACAAGGTTCGTTCTCTTTCACTCTCAGTTTATTCCGTACAGCCTGATTTAGTCTTTTTACAATTTTTGTTGCAGATCCTCCCATTCCAATGTAATAAATGACTGATCTTCAATTCCTTCACATTATGTCTGGATTCACATTCTTGAAAACATATAAATATTATAATAACCACATTAATTTATATTTCACACATTGGTCAGACATTGTATATTCCCATTCCTCTCTTTCCACGTCTCTCGCAAGGATCAAGGCTGATGTTGCAAACCTTTTTTATATTTTTTTCCCTTTCTATATCTCAATCATCAACGATACCTGATATTATTATTATATTCCAAAGCTCCTCCTTTCTTCTTACATTGCTGAAAATCCTGAAAATCCTGAAAATCCTCAAAGTCTCTACAATTCTGGATATGTGTTTGCAAACGTGTCTTGACTGCACCGCTGAAATTCCTATTCTAGCTCCTCGCTCTCTCTCTCCCCCTCCCCCTCCCCCTCCCCCTCTCCCTCCCTCTCTCTCTCTCTCTCTCTCTCTCTCTCTCTCTCTCTCTCTCTCTCTCTCTCTCTCTCTCGCCCTCTATACATCTATAAAGATATGGATATGCCTATAAATGTGTAAATATGTATGTATATGTATATGTGTGTTTATCTATATGTGTATATAGATAGATCGGTAGATAGATAGATAGATAAATAGATAGATTTAAAGATATATCCTTTTACACGATTGCTGAAAATCCTGATAATCTCAGAAATGTTGCATATTTGTGTGCAGATGTGCTTTGATTGCAATGCCAAAAACCCTACCTGGGCATCAGTGACCTATGGCGTCTTCATCTGCCTCGATTGCTCTGCCATGCATCGGAGTCTTGGAGTTCACATTAGCTTTGTTCGGTATGCTTTCCACTTGTACCGTCTTGTACTGTCCTGTACTGTACCTTATTGTACCGTCCCGAACTTGCTGTACTGCACCCCTTCTGTGTTGTCTTGTGCTGTACTGTTCTGTAGTATTCTGAACTGTACTGTATCGTACTGTGCTCTTTGTACGATATTGTACCCTGTTGTGTACGAATGGGCTGTACTACATGCTGTGCTGGAAAATACCACATGCTGTGATGGACAAGATCACATTTGTATTTTTTTTGTTATTCAGACATTTTTGTTGTACGCTTAGCTAAAATCAATACTACCCTATGCTGATTTTTTGTGGCTGATGGCTTTTTCAAATATGTATGACTTGAGAAGCCTCTGGGTGATTGACTGTTTAGATTGTCCATCCTTTTTTTTCTCTCTTTCTCTCTCTCTCTCTCTCTCCTCTTTCTCTCTCTCTCTCTCTCTCTCTCTCTCTCTCTCTCTCTCTCTCTCTCTCTTCCTTTTTATTTAGCTGCCTATATATTATTTCCACTATTCGTCTCTCTTACTTTGTTCTTTTTTTTTCCCTTTCTCTTTCTCGCTTCCAAGTTATCCCTCTCTTTTCCCCTCTTCTCTTTGTCTCCCGTCTCTCAGTCCCTCTATTTTGAAGGATGTAAAATACTAGTTCATGTAATTTCCAACCGTGGATGTTTGATAGTTTTTGACCTAAAAACCTTTTCGTTTTAGGTTTACCTTTTTTATATTTATTGATACCGGATAATGGAGCAACCTTTGTAAATATCTCAGATGTAACTATAATTAATACAAAAATAGATACAATACGATTATGAAGATCTAATATTTTCCTGTCCCTTTCTTTCCATGTCCACTTATCTTCACTCCTAAATACTGAAGCAGATCACAATGAAGCCTTTTTGTACAATTTTTCGTTTGTAGACTAGCACTCTTACATACATATCTCTTTCTGCTAACTCTCAACCTCCTCTCTTTTCCCTCTCCCCGACTCTGAGAACTTCCAAGCAACAATTTTATCAAGCTCAGATGCAGAAAGTCTTAACACATCCTAAATGAATTTTCTCAATAACTCTGTTTTCCCCTTCCTTCAACAGGTCCACTAATTTGGACTCATGGACAGTGGAGCAACTCAAAATGATGGCCTTTGGAGGAAACGGTCGAGCTCGTGCTTTTTTCAAACAACACGGTTGGAGTGATGGAGGAAAGATTGAATCAAAATACACTTCGAGGGCCGCAGAACTTTACAAACAACTTCTAGCCAAAGAAGTTGCAAAAAGTGCTGCTGTTGTCCCAGCTCCTGCGCGTTCTACTCCTCCTCCTACCGCTACTCCTATCCCTACTCCGCCTACCTCAGTACCCTTGGCGTCTGCTGGTATTAATGCCGAAGGAGTAGTAGATGCTGACGTGGCAGCTTCTCCTGCTCCTGTGGAGAGTGCGCCACGTGTCAATTCATCTGTGGCCCGTAAGC
The DNA here is from genome assembly GCA_037447655.1 of Zygnema cylindricum. Classification (NCBI taxonomy): domain Eukaryota; kingdom Viridiplantae; phylum Streptophyta; class Zygnematophyceae; order Zygnematales; family Zygnemataceae; genus Zygnema; species Zygnema cylindricum. The sequence goes on along the minus strand of JBBHKE010000166.1, from coordinate 30,862 downwards.
CCCCTGGTCTTGGAGCAAAGAAGACCAGTGGAGGAAAAGCAGGCGGTGGACTCGGTGTAAAGAAACTTGTGGGAAAGGTGAGAGACTGAGCACTGTTCTGGGGCCATGAGGCATTACTCAATTGTATAGAATTGATGGCACTTTATGACAGAGTCTTTAATCCTAAATTCACGTCTATGCCCTGAAGAGGGAGAGGGAGAGAGAAAGTGAGGGCATATTTTCAATATTGTGTCTGTCCATATTACATTTGACAACAGAAAAATGAAGCAAAGGATGACTTGGGTTGATACTGCACTTCCCAGCTTCATGTTGGACTTTGGAGTTGTTAAATCAGGGCATGAATAGATTCAGAACCTCTTTTTCTTTCAGTTGAAGTTATTGTTGTCTGGTCATGTTTTTGTACTTTGAGAAACAAGGTATTGTGGACCACACCTGATCCACGAGCATATTAAATATTTTATTGCAGATTGGCAAGTTCAGTTTAAAAAGTTATATTCAACTAACAGTGGCCAAAGCGCCATGCATAGTACATTACAGTTGTTGCATATCGCAAAAGAACTTTGATTAAACCTGCTCAATATCTGTAAAATTTTTATTTGTGTATTTAATTGTACTATGTCCTTTCTCAGCCAAACATACCCTTGCGTGCAAGATGCTTGACATCGATATATTACTCATTTTTTCCTCCTGTTCTGTGTTTATTCAGCCAAACAAAATTTTGTTGGAAAGGTGCTTCATATCGATAGACTGCTGATTATTTATGGTTAAATTGCTGATTTTTGTCTTCACCTGTACAATGTCTTTTTAGCCAAACGAAAGCTTGTACGACCAAAAACCGGTAGAGACGCCAGTAGAAAAGCCTGGAGGTGGAGCCCGGATGTCCAGGTTCACTTATAACGAGGAGCAGACGGGGTCGGGAGCTTCCTCTGCGGCTTCTGCGACCGGGTTGGGCGGTCATATTGCTGCTCCTTCGGCTGGTGGTGACTTTTTCTCTGATTTTGGATCTGGATCTGGTTCAAGGAGAGCCACTAATGGCAGCAGGCCCAAAGCACAGGTTTGTAGGATGCCCATCGCTATTAGAGTTAATCGCTCTAATTCTAGTGAATGTTTTTTTGACCGATTAGTGTTTAGAACACTATTTAGTGAAGTGGCCTATAAAGAGCAACGGTGTGAAACATAACTTCGTGTACTTTTTCTACTGAAGTGTTGACACTAATAGCGATGTGTGGTGTAGTGCTCTGTCAATTGCTTTTAAGACTAAAAATGAAGTTATTTCATGAGAATATTGTGAAGTTGGAAGCAATTAGTAAGTGATGTGGCCGGACTTTGTCCGATGGTGAAATGTCGTGAATGTTGTAAAATTCACTAATGTATTTCTGATATATACTCTTTTGGTGATGATTGGTGTAGTCTTATCTTCTGTATTTGATTTTGGAAGGTTTCTGATGCTGATCTAGCAGGTCTGTTCAAATGCGCTCCCACCAGTATTAGTATGGATTTGTTTCCTAATTCATTATTATTATACTATTATTATTATAATTATTGTTGTTGTTATTATTGTTCATGAAGTCATGGTACTTGATTGCTGAGCCCTCGCATAGTGGGTTTGAGTTTAGAGTGGTATGTATCTGCTCTTAGTGATAGTACACGACGTTTTATGGCTGTTTTGTTTCCAAGTGGAAGAAAACTCATTAAGGAAAGGTGGAAAAAAAAAACAGGTGGAGGATTCAGATGAAGCCCGACGTAAGTTTGGAGCAGCAAAGTCGATTTCTTCTGCACAGTACTTTGGAGATCAAAACAAGGCAACTGATTCTGAGAGCCAGCAACGACTGCAAAGATTTCAGGTAAATTGGTGGTTTCCACTTTCTCATGTATAATCTGTTCTCTTTCAATGACAAGCTTTAAGGTTTTTTATTGCTTTTAGTAGTGTTGTATATCGATTGAAACCGCAAACAATGTATCCCGATGTAAGTTTATTAAATTATCAAGGAACTACATTGGCTGATAGTTGTAGGAAACCGTGTCACGATACAGAGTATACATGTGGTCAAATCCTGGTCGAAGACTTGATTTGACGTAAATACTGCATATAATATGTGGAAAGCTGAACAGAAAGGCACAAAATGAAACGTTTGGGACACATAAATATTCTTCCCATGGGAATTCATTAGGGTATGGGTACACGGTGTATCGCTATTAGCGTTGACGTACTTTTTGTCACTTCAATTAACTTTTCTCCATGCACGCATGTCTAATTTTCACTGGGAGGTTGCCAATCGGAAGTCGGAATCTTGCCTTTCCATCGCAACTGTCAGATTTATAATCTGACAAGTATGCACGGAGAAAAACGAGTTCAAAGGCCAAGAAAAACACGATTGATAACAGCGTGTACCTTAAAAGTTTTCAGCCGTGACAACTTGTGAAACAGAAAATCTAAATTGTTTGGAAACAAGTGTACAGATATCTGGAAATCGTTGTCGATACTTTGCAATAATTGGCTATAATAGCTATCGGCTCGACATATCAATTTTCAAGACCCTTCAAAAAACTACATTGATTATCGGCAAATCTTGCTCGATATAAATCATTACTTTTCAGAGTTTTTTAGGGTTTTGTAGGGTTTCCATTTCAAATATTTGACCTTGTATTAAAATCAAACATATCGAAGGTGTGAGTTTGTCAGGCGCAGGATTATGATTTATTTTTAAAAAGGTTATATTAGTAGTCAAGAATTCCTTCTCACTTTGAAACTGATGGAGTCGCAGATCAGTCTAGAAGAATGTGTTACCCTCAATTTTGTCATGTGTTACTGGAAATGCATTGTCGACTTTTGTGTGGAGTTTCATCCCAATGTTTCTTACATTTTATTTCTACATTTTGGGGTTTCAGAATTCTTCCTCTATCTCCAGTGCCGATTTCTTTGAAAGGAATGAAGGTGGCATGGACACATCATTTGACAGTAGTGCTGGAGACTTGATCTCTAAGCTCTCTATGCAGGTGGGAAAGACCTTTGCTTTTCTTGATTAAAAGAAGGGAACTAAAAATCGGTCAATAACTTTGAAGTGTGCTAGCGATGGGTGAAAAACGTATTTATCAGAGGTCTGTCAGTACTTGTTACATGAGGGGGAAGAAGAAAGAAGTTGTAGACAGAATGATTAGGGAAACAGGGGAAGGTAGTGGTACATGAATGGCAGATGTCTAGAGGGGGAATTATTCACACTTATGATTGGAGAGTATGGCGACATTGGATGTCTGTGAAGTCCTTGGCGTCTTTTTCCTTTTACATTTAAATGTAGGGGAGAGACGAAGCTTTTTAGACGTTGTGGGAAAATGTGGTTTTAGAGGCAGGTCAGTTTGGTAAGGAGATTGGAGATCATTCAAAGCATAGTTGTAAAGTGCGGAAAATGAGGCTATTTTCTATGTTTTTTCATTCAAATTCTTTGTAAAATGCGGTACTCAAACGGTTAAATGTGAATAGAAATCTGTTTTTTGGCCTCAACTTTTATTCCTTATTACTGTTGTTTAATGGATAGGAAACCATGTTTGTTTATAAACCGCGACCTTCAAACTCTGACATGTTCAAAGCCCATTGCTGAAACCTTTAGACACCTGAACATAAATAGTTGTTCAAACATTTAGGCATTTGAAGAAATGATGTATTTTTACCTGCAGCAGAGCCATCACTTAGTACAGATGTAAATACTTTCATTTGTAAAGCTTGTTTTTTCTGCTTTGAGGACGGATTTTATGGCAGTTTAAACTAGTAAACTCTAAGTTCAGATGATGTAAACAATTAAATTGGTGGCTAAACTGAGTTTCAATAAACACCATTCAAATAGTTTAGATGCCTCGACTCAGCGATGAATGTAGGCAGTGCAGAAGACCTAGTGGGCACATGTTGAAGGAAGATTGACGTCGAGAAAATAATTATGGTCTGGGATTTTGATTTAGTTTTAATTCATGCTAAATGTAACAACGAAACATCATCATGTGTTTTTCTACATTATTCATTTTTTTAGTCTTGATACGAAGTTTAGGCTAGGAAAAGTGTTCTTCACAAAGGATGGATGTTAGTGATGTACTAACAGGTTTTGCATGCTTATTTGCCCCCCATACAATACAATAATCTAGTCATCCATACTATGAAGATGTCTCTCACAGGTTAGTCCTTTCTACCCCTTAGCCTAATATGGATGACACTGCTTTTTTTTACCTCCATTGCGGTTTTATAGATCAATTGTGTGTTTTTTGAAAGTGCTAAGTGCTGATCACACAGTAGAGTGGAGAACATGCCACCACATCATCCTTGACCCAAATTACTGAATTGATACTGATTCCCCATTAATATCAATGGCGGTAAACGGTAAATGGTCCTCACCCTGTAGTGTACTGAAGAGAAGGTGGCACATAAGTTTATAATATAATCTTGTTTTTTTAGGTACAGTAATTTTGAACTTCACAAGTCTCCGGAGGTTGGAACGCAAGGTTTGCATAAATGCACAGGTAGTGAGAGTTGTAGTAAACCCCTGTTTGCTGTAGATATGGTTGCTGTCACATTTTTTTGTGAAATTAAACAATTTACATTATGCAGTTTTTCAGTTGTAGTTTATTGGCGTTCCTGGTCCAAAAACCGGCAGGTAAAGATATGGCGTGGGTCTAATGTCCATGCAAAATCCAAGAATGGCGTTTTCCATAGTGGGTGACAACTGAGTATAGGCCAGCATCTGTCAGTTTCATATATTTAAGGTTGTTCTGCATGGGTTTGTGTATGATACACTGTTGGTTGTGCATATTTTTGACCCGATGAAGTGTCAATAATACTAATTAAAGGGGTTGTCAGCAAGCTGTCGTGTCCTGTCGCCCTTCTTTAGTATTTTTTTGTATATTAGCCTTTTTCTCCTCTAATAGCAGTGAACCGTGTATCCCACAAAAGTATAGTATTGCATTGAACTACTTAGGGTTGATGCTGATTGTATGAAATTAGAAATGTATAGACACAGACGGATAAACAACACCACCGTCAGTTTTTTGTGACACATTAAGACTCCTTATCTTTAAGTGATCCTCATGTTTTTTTAGTTAGTCTTGTAAAATTATTTGTGAATTTTGTGCAAAGAATGGGGAGGAGGCTCAAAATGGTAGATATAAACTTAAGGAAGTCATTGAAGATTAGAAAGGAAGTACAACTCAAGTCCTTGTGTAAATGTGAATCTGTTTGATTGTATACACGTATAAAGAAAATCTCTCTCTTTTTCAATCTTCTCCTCGCGATCTGGCAAAATGTCCAAGATCTGCAACACTCCAACTCTTAACGTTTTTGTAAGTACCTGACTGTTTAATTTCTTAATTGTTTCATTCAGTTGGCTGTGTATTTTTTGTGGATGTAATGATAATATGCAGTGAAGATAAATGTTTCATATTTTTTCCAGAAGTTTCTTGTTTGTTGCTGTCAATACACTAATACTCTGTTTGTCCTTTTGAGAAAGTTGAGCAGATTAATGGTTGTCTACTAGTTCTATTTTCCACAATCCATTTCTGATGGGACAAATGATAAAATCACATTTATAAGTCTGATTTCTTATTTTTTTACTTGTTTCATTTGTTCCATATTTAACGGGAATTTCGCTTTTGCTCGGTGGTTTCTGGACTGTATGAATTTGCGGAACCATCAATATGCGAATTCGGTGAGTCTCAAAATTATCTCTCTAGCAGGATTTGGAAGTTGGTTTTTCTGTTATTTTTTCTTTACCTTGTATCTATATCTTAATCAGTCTTTTATCAGCCAGCGATACACCATGTATTGCTATTAGGGATTATCTTTTTTCACGTCTTAAACTTGTTTTATCATGTGCACTATTGCTGGTTTGTTTTATCTGAAATCATTTTCAAAAAGTATAGAGGGCACTACCTTTTGTTTAGTCACTTTTAGATGAAAACCTGACACTTGTGAGGGAAGAAAACAGTAAGCATTAATGGCGATGTACTTTGTAGCATCCAAGACTCTTAAAAAACCTGAAATTGAACTCATGGATCGTATTTAGTCTAGATCACACCAATTTTACATATCGATTTTTTTACGATTCACGCAATATCTAGTGTGGACTAAGCTAATCACGAACCCTAAATTGAATTACCATGTAGACATACGCAATTCAAAGAGGTCCATGTTATATTGGTTCTTTTTTGGATAGTTTTAAAATGTGGTTCAATAAAAATTATTGTACACATTATACTAATTAAGTAGGTTTAATTTGTATTTTACTCGTAAAATGTATAATTTTGTGCAAAAAGTAAAAAAGTGATGAAATTGCAGATCAAGAGAATCAAAATCGAAACTTTTAATCAAGTGGCAGGTTTTTGCTGGATTTTTCTCTACAATTTTGGGGTGACATAGAGGGTTTAATGAAAGATGAATCAGAGACGTTCATGAAAGTGAACTGCATGGACAGAATTGAACACCACTACACCGTGAATCGCTATTAGCGTCAATGTCTCTAATTGCGGTACCCCATTGTTTTACCCAAATTCTCAAATAGAGTTAATAAAAACCCTTCAAAAAACAAATTAGAGTAAATGATTTCCCTCAAAACCCCCAAATTCCCAAATAGCGTAAATAACGCTAATTGTTTCATTACGCTATCTATTTCATTACGCTAATAGCGATTCACGGTGTAGTTACACCACTAGTTAGGTTGACTTTGTCTGCATAAGAACTAGTATAATCGAGAATTCAACCCTAAAATTTATTTGTCCTATTAGCGTCAGGGTGATGTAAGTAAAGCCAATTCTACACGACATAAAGAATAATGTTCAAAATGTAAGTTTGACATCAGATTAAGGTGTGTCTATTATACTCCGTATCATGTACAAAGTTTACTAATATGTTGTTTAATAAGTACAGCATTATATATATATATATATATATATATGTACATGTTCCTGTCTGTACTGTTAATTGTTAGAGACTAATTACGACGCTTGTACTTGATGCGACAAATGTCACATGTGCAGACAACAGGACGTCTCGACATTGGCTGGGCAGACAAGCCGAAAAATGGCGTCACTTGCTTCCAGCCTGTTGGCCGACCTACAGGAGAGAATCAGATAGGACAAAAAATTTCCAACTTTTTTCCAACTAATTAGATCTGGCCCTAGAATGGGATTTGATAGTTATTGTTAGCTAGAGCAGGAATATTCCTGTTGTTGCCATCTACTGCAAAGAGAGGTAAACTCTTTTATTTTCGAATTAATTTGTGGAAAGTTTCTTTAATTTTTGTATCGCTTCACTTTTATCTTACTGGAAGACCGTCCTTCATCAAAGTTACAGCAGAAGCTCTGAATGGATTGGATAGCTAGATGACGAAACTGAAACTGAACGGTTTTAGTTCACCCAGCAAAACGGGCCGAGGGAAAAAAAATGTTCCTGGCCGGCCTGGGACGGGGAAATTGGTGGTACTAGTCCCGACGCAGAGTTAAGTGGTTGTTGTAAAGCAAATAGATGTGACGGAAACGGGGGGGGAAACGACTGTTTTTACTAACGGTTTCAGGTTTTCCATGTACATGCATCTTTGGTTAGAAGATAAAACAGGTGAACCTTAATTCTTGATACCTAAAGGATGTTTGTTTTACTGTTGGGGGGAGAGACAGGGAGGATGTAGGAGGAGGAACTGTGAGATGGGATTTTTTTCCTGATCCGCAGTCTTCAAGTAGAAGGTTTTTATTAGGTTTTTTGAGACTTTATGTTTTTCTATTTCGGAAGTTTCTTGTCCACGGTGATGGATAACTTCATCCAATCCAAGCTTTTTTTTTCTTGTTTTTATGTGTTCGATGAAAAGCCTGTATGACAATATCCCTTGCAAGATAAATTAAAAAGCACGATGGTAAACCATCTGATTCTGGGGGTACAAAAGGGGTGGCATGACTAACACTGAAAAACAACAATAAAAAACAAAAAGAGCGACAAGAACACACCCTAAAAAAGGAAGCAACAACAAGGAAAATAAAAGCACCCTAACTCAAAATGAAAAGCACGGCAACACACAAAAACAAAAATACAAACCCCAACCCCAACCCTAACTCAATTAAATATCTACGAAAAACAACCCCGTAAGTCCCCCCAGCCCGGAACTGAAACGCAGTTGAGATTTTGCACAAGGACACTGAAAATACGTTCTACTCTTTCCTGACGCGAGGCCTAATTTTGGCTCATTTTCTTGGCAATGACATTCTGACAAGTGGACTGGCATAACCACGGAAGGGTAACTTCTGTGACCACTGAAAATTTAAGTGGCAAGTTGTTGGTACATTGAAACCTTACAAAACTTGTAGTATTGAAAATTGTTCTAGATTTAGATATTGCACTACCATACCACGTTAAATTTACCGGTTAGTAGTAGCTCAGCGTGCTTGTACATTTAAACCCAAAACAACATTATTTCACGATGACATTTGCCTTGATGTAGATTTTGTCTACAAAAAGCAAATACTCTTTGATGTATTTATGTGGTAACATTATCACTAGCGAGCGCTTCATTGTTTGTAGAATATTTCGCAAGGGCAACTTTGGTTGTAAAAGACATCTTTCAGGGCAGATTTCTTTCTCTTGAATTTACACGGGGGACAAGTTTCAATCTGTTTTTACAGTATCTTTCTTTCTGTTCGCATTTCCTTATAAGATTCTTTGAATGCTGTCTGGTGTACTCAGTTCCGTGTAAGACTGGGACCATTAATAGTGTTAATGGTGTTTTAACCATTTACCTTTTCTTCGTGCGCACTTATCGGATTGTTAATCTGATGATTGTGATTGAAAGGTTAAATTCTCACCTTCCAACTGGCAATTTCCAGTAAAAAATCTGACAAGCGTGCATGGAGAAAAGATGTTTTAAGCAGCAAAAGAACATTAACATTAATTGCGATACATGAGATTCCAAATTGTTGCAAACCGCTAGAAAAATATTTCATTTTCTAAATGGATAAACTGAGAAAGAGAGCGGGAAGGGGGAGAGAAAGGACGGGAGGGGGGGGAAGGGAGGGAGGGAGGAAGGAAGGGAGGAAGGGAGGAGGGAGGGGAGAGAGGGAGGGAGGGAGTCTTTTATTGTTGAGGGAATTTGGTGTCTACAAAACATGTAATAGTTTCGAAGGTTAATGTAAAGGTTTTCTTCCTTTTTTTAATATTTTCTTTTTTATTTGATGACCATGATCAATATGCTCAGTGGACAATTTAATAATAAAAAAATGAACTTCGTTTTTTATCATATCAAAAACATGATATACTGTTTCATTTCCTACTGAAAATGTGGTTGCCGTTAAGCGAAATTGTATGTTAATAGAGACAAGGCAAAGATTTCACATCCAGTTGTGATTTATTTGTTTGTTTTTTTTTTTTAGTTTTTGTTTTTGTGAAAAATTATGTTTCAATTTCGGTAAATCATTTGTGTTCCTCACAGCTTCCACTTTAGAGGAGCCCGGGCTTCGTTGTTTGTCAGGGTTTTTTAGGGTTTTTTAGGATTTTTTAGGGTTCTTTTGAGGTTTCTTAGGGTTTTTTGGGTTCTTATTTGCATTAACTCATACCAAGTTTTTGTCGCGTCTAATTGGTGAGTAATGCCACACATCTTAAATCTGTAAACTTTCGGCCGACTCATGGTGTCTAAAATTGTAGAAAAATGGTATATATGCGGTGTTCTTTTATGGTATGATTCAACAACTATAATTAACTAAGAGACTCTCTTTTTCTCCCCCTCTCCCTCTCTCCCCTTCTGGAGGGAGAGGGAGTGAGAGAGGAAGAGAGAGGGAGAGGGGGGGAGGGAGGGAGGGAAGGAGTGAGGGAGGGAGGAAGGGACTATCTACTAAAAGATCTACCGGCGAGAAGTGAAGTATACCCTGTACCGCTATTAGTGCTAATGTTTTTTCGCCACTCAAGATAGTAAAAATAGTACTCTAATTTATCAATAACTCTGATTTGGGTTTTCTTCCGTAATTTTATCCGCGCTAAATATTTCTACTGTAAATTAGGTATACGTTCAGAATTTGACAAAACGTACAATTTGACGTCATTATGACGTTTGCACTACGCGGTTTGTGAAAACGCAGTTACATGATAATGACCGGTATTAAATCATATTTTGTACTTTTCTAGTTAATAAAGTACAATTTTGCACGGTCAGACGCCGACCGTACGCCACACTATTTAAAACGTCACTATATTAGAGCTGTTAACGCTGATTAAAAAAATACCTTAAATAATGCAAATAATAATTTAGAGTTGTGTACTCTATTTAAGGTAATAGAGACAAAATTTGGGGACGGAGTTAGCGTACATAACGCTAATTACGATTCATGGTATAGTACGGTTTTTCTGAATTTTCTGATTGGTTGCAGGGATCGCCCGGATGCTGCCTCCACCACTCTAAGGAGGTTTTAAAATTCCGTACCACTCAATTTAAATCTTCTTGGCACAATTTTCTCGAATACTGATTTTGGTTCCAATACCAAATTATTGAAATTAACGGAAATTGGAAAGTACAGTACGAATGGCTGCGCTGTAAAATACTAAAATGGCCGTCAGAGTGATTTTTATTTGTTTTGCGGATTTTTCTAGTGTAAAACCCTAAAAATTCATCCACGGAAAAAGAGGTTACAATGCTTAACCATCCAGACCGTTAAAATAATCCTAAAGGACGATCGAGATGTAGCCTTTTAAAACAGCCGTGTATGGCTAGCATTTGCAAAATATAAAACCCTACGAAACCCAAATTAAGTGATTATCTATTTATCTTCAGAAAATGTAAAACGTGATAGGGCATGGGGATGAAACGGAAAAAACTGGAAAAAGCTACATAGAACTGGTTCAGAAAAAACTTGAAATAACAATGTTTTGACAGCAATACAGTTTTTCAGTTTTCTCACAGTACTGGATTGTACAGCTCTGTACTTACATGCAAGCTGCACTATACTTTTAGCTCCGTACGAAATGTTATCAGTTTAGTATATCGGTCGCACTTTTGTTTTCTAATAAGAATACGGTACGGTACACCGCCAATCGTTATTAGCGTTGTGTACGCTAATTCCGTCCCGCTTTTATTTTTTTTTATGTGTAGTTCATTCTATTTTTTTCTTTACTCTATTTAGGGTTATATTCAGTACGTTTCCTCTTAGATAGAGTGGTGTACGGTCAGTGTCAGAACGTACATAAATATACCTTTTTAAGTTAAAAAATACAATAAATTAGTTTTAGTAACCGCGGACGCATGAGAATGTGCGTTCTAAAAAGGAAAAAAACCAGGTCGTAAAAAATCCCGCTCGCACATATTCGTCCGACAGCCGCGTTTCGACTGTGTGAATGTACGATATGTGCACGATTTGTCAGATATTGTACAAAAACTTATATTAGTGTAAGCATGTTTGCGACCGACACTTTTTTTTTCAAAGATCCAAATTAGTGAATTACCATAATCAAACAATTAGAATGTATGATTTTTTCCAAAATTTTCAAATTCTTAAATAGCGTACTCCACCGTAATTATTTTTATACCCTAAAAAAACTTAAACGCTAATAACGATTGGCGGTGTAGTTCAAAACTGCACCCAACCCTAATTAATTGAAGTTCATAAGGGTGGGATACTGTACTGTAACCCTACACGTGTACTTATTGTAACATATCCTGAGAGATTTTCGTACAATTACGATGGTTGGGCAGAGAGGTCCGACCGACCAGAAATAGTGTCAGAAGATGCCAGCGTGAGTTGGGGGATATCGCCTGCATGTTTGTGCTGGCGCAGAAAGGACAAGGTGAAGGTATATTCTTGTACTGTACCGTAGCTTTAAAGTACGGCAACCGTAGACTCTAAGTCGTAAACACGTTTTGAGTCAGGTTAGGTGACATACACGACAAAAGTATTTAATTTTAGGGCCAAAAAATGTACAAATAATGTACTGTTATGTTCATTTTGGAGAAGATTTTAAAAGAAAATCCACATTTTGGAGATTTTCCACGTGTCTGTAAACAATCGTGCGAATCTCAGCATTCGTTGTGACGCTTCCCACATGGCTTTTGTAGACAGAGTTTGAAATGTAATTTTGTCAGTATTTAAACTGTAATGTACTATGTCTGAGAGGAAGATGTTACAGAAACGCCATGAGCTATTTGGGCACACGACAAATCTGAAATTCCGTACAAAGTACAACAAACAAGTCAAGCTACAGTACACCGCCCATCGTCATTAGAGTGTTTTTTGGCATCATAATGCGGGAACCGCTGGATTTCTGCATAAATCCGTACAGTACCCGCCCGTTATTAGCGTGTGATTTTAGCGCAGAGAATAGCGGGTTTACGCTAATTGGAATTAAATTTTCGAAGAAATCGTCTATTCTAATTAAGAATTTGGGTCTTTTTTAAATAGTGTGGATAATTCTATTTGAGAGTAAAAAAATTAAAAAAAGCGGGACGGACTTAGCGTACACAACGCTAAAAACGATTGGCGGTGTACATTACAATACAGTACACCGTGTATTGCTATTAATGTTAAAGTTTTTTTGCCGCTTAAAACATCTTTCCTCCGTACACGCCTGTCGGATTATGGATCGGACGGTTGCGATTGAAACCCAAGTTTCTCACCTTCCGATTGGCGGTCTCCATGTGAAAATCGGACAAGTGTGTACGGATAAAAGACGTTTTAAGCAGCGAAAATTTTATTAACACTATTAGCGATACACGGTGTAGTGTAATGTTTTTACATTTTGATCGTGCCGTCACGATCGAAAATCGGAAAAGTATGTGACGAGAAAAAGAAGCTTTGAATGCGCGAAATACGTTTAGTATGTGGCCAAAACTTCACTACAGTGCATCAGAGTTCGCAAAAGTTAAAATTTTAGATAACCGAAACCGACCGTTTTTTTTTTCCAAAACCCGACGCCCGACCAGGTTATGTCACGCTCAAAAATTGTTGACCGTTACCCGAAAGGCGTTTACAAATAAAAAATTAACCGAAACTCGATTTCTCACGACTAACCGTACCCGCCCTTACCCGAATAAGTACAAAATTAGTGGTACATCTCCCTTATACCTTCCACAATACCAAGAATACAAAGTACAATAATGTTGGATAATATTGACAGTACAAAACCTTCGTTTTTTTTTTCGTTTTTTGCTTAGCTGACCGTAACCAATTTTTTTTTTTTCGTGAATCAACCGCCCGAATCCGCCCGACCCCCCAAATTTGGCACTTGAATTTGTTGCGGATCCGACGCGGGCGGTCGGTTACGGTTTCGGTTGACCGTTTGCGACCTCTGAAAGACATAAGATTAAAAAGAAAAGTACCGGTTTGTAATTGAAGGTCATGGCTAAAATCAGCAAAACCTATAGTCGAGCCCGATAAGTAGCGATTCTCGATCTTATTCAAAATTATGATCTACCGAAAATCAGAGGTCGCAAAAGTCAAAATTTTACATAACCGAAACCGACCGTTTTTTTTTTTCAAAATTTGAGTAACCGACGTCCGACCGAGTTATGTCACACTCCAAAATTGTTAACCGTTAACCGAATGGCGTTTACGAAAATACAATTTAATCGAAACTAGATTTCTCGCGATTAATTGTGCCCGCCCTGTCATGCCGCATCGCGTCGGTTGCATGCGCGCACGATATCATGCCCGCACGCGCGATATTTGGCGTGCGCGCACGATATAATGCACGCACGCGCGGTATTCTCCATGCACGCGCAGTATTTCTCACGCACGCGCAGTATTTCTCACGCACGCGCGGTATGTTGCACGCACGCGCGGTATTTTGTATGCACGCGCAGTTTAAGGCACGCGCGCGCGGTTTTATGCATGCACGCACGATTTTGGCACGCGTGCATAATTTGCGTTCGCACGTGCGAGTTTTCGTCATTTTATTTGTTTATGATGTGAACGCGATTTGCGTTCACATACCATTACATACGTACTAATTCCGTGCGATATGTTTCATTTCGTGCGCAGGTACACGATTTTCAAAGTTGGACACGAAATATCGTTTGGGCAACGTGACGCGATTTCACGCAGTGCAACGGGTTTGCTATAAAGCACAGGTTGAAACTTTTAGCACATGGACGCGTGCTTT
>JBBHKE010000166.1:0-16754 GCA_037447655.1 Zygnema cylindricum | reverse complement strand
TTTAACGTTGTGTGTGTCCAAAATTAAGTGGCATTAGACTCAGTTAATACTTAGTAGTTTTAAGTTTTAGCATTTGAGATTATCATTAATATGGACCGAAAAAAGTTGAATGTTGTTTTCCTATTGGGTCGAAACTTTGTTGTCCTTTCACTTTCGAATGTTCTTCTATTTTTCCTTTGAAATGTTACTTTCCTTTTGTTTTGTCGTGCAAATATGTTAACGTACTGCAAATATTGCAACTATTATTAGGTTTTGTTTTTTTTTATAGTTGCAGTCATAATTATGTTATCATAATGTTATGTAGTTCTTTTATGTTCTTTGAATAACCCTACAGTTTTACTATTTACTACTTTGTGTATTTCTACTTAGGAAGTTGTAGGATTCGTGTGTTCAATTTCTTGTGTTTTTCTCACAAAATGTGATTAAGCTCTTCGATTGTAACGAAGGGTCGAAACAAGTATAGATTTTAACTTATTTGTTTCAATTCTCTTCATTGAACTCTATTCTCTTCAATTAATCCTTTTTTCTAAACCTTTTCCCGATCATTCTTAGAGCAGTCACTATATACATTTATAGCATTTTTTTTTTAGCAAAGTTAAATGGTATTCTTTGTAAATACCCTGTCATTGAAAACTCACTTTCCATTGTACTTTATTAGATTGTTCTTCTGTATGTTTTTTTCTATCGTTTCATATCAGGATCGGTGTTGTCAAAATGGAACCAATTGATTTTCTTAAGTATCGTGTTTTTGATATACCGTACAATTATTTTCAAACATCAAAACAAGGTAAATAATGCGTGTTTATTACCGAATTAACAAAAAATTGCATGGTTTGCTTTCAGTTTTAGCCCAAATCCGGCCTAGGCTACACGGTGGATCGATTCTGGCATTAATAACACTATTTCATGCCAGTCAGTCCTTTTGGCCTAAGAAAATAATATAGCACTGACAATACTTACTGTTTTTTTCTTATCAGAAAATTTTCCAAGGAATCATCAACAATCATGCCATTTGGGATGGAATTTAACTTCATAGCACTAATGTAAACCCCACGCTATATAGTCCTTTACTGTAGTTACATAGTTGATGGTAAATCATTTATGTACAAGGGAACGACAAAAAGTGGATGGCAAAGCTGAAACTGAAAATCCGAACATGGGAGGAAGCAATGGAAAAATATTGTGAAAACACTAACACACTAAATAAGGCTCGTCAACCAAAAAGAGTTAAAAAAACAACGAGCACAATAGCAAAAATACAATAGTGTACCCAAGCAACTCTATAGCTAAAGAGTCATTTAAAGTAACCCTTAGGTTCCCCGGGTTTGGCGGAGCACATTCAAGAGTTTCGGGACAAGCGGACAATCCATAACATAGCCGATAAAAAGAGGGTGGAAATTTGCACTCGATGTGAAGCCACGAATAAACGCTGAGGATGAAAGAATAGAGGATTGAAGCGGGAGGGCTCTTGGGTCCCCTTCTCTCGAAATACCTTCGATCACAAGTATGAAGGAACTCATCCAAAGCAACTCCCAAACAACCAAATTTCTTGAATACCGTCGGAATAAAGTCATGCATAGCATCACATTGTGCATAATCCTGCTTAGGCATTTCAGGGTTGCGATCATCACTTCTTTATTCCTCACACCCCAAAAAACTTGCAAAAGGTCTTGCGGGTTTTGCAATTGATTCCTCCCTCCGAGTGGAAACCTCCACCCCTGGGCTACCGGTCGTCTCTGCAACCCTTTCCTCTTTCTTAAGCACCAAATCCCCAATTTGCCCTCTACCGGCGGTATGGCTATCACCCTTCTCCTTTCGGTCCTCCTTACTCCTGTCCATAATTTGTCCTAAATTATTTTTTCGACAAAATATTGTTCCTATGACTTTAATATTGCTTGCGTATCGCGATTCCCCCCTCTATACGCACTAAACAAACTTTTTTTGTTCTTGCTCCAAATTTTAGCCAGACACTCCACGATAGCATTCGGTAGGACCTGGTAGCTTTTGTTTGAACTACTGATATTCAATGTGTTCGTGAGGAAATTATCTTAATTTACCTATTTATCGAACTGATATGCAGTGAGAAGATATTGCGATGGTCGAGTTGGCTTTAGAGTTGACGTTAAAAATTAGAGTGTGATTTTTCTGTTCGGAAGCGCTGCTCAGTTCGGACTGGAGTAATGGACGAGAATAATACGTGACACGACATTCTATAGACTCTCTATACAAAATAATAACTACAGTACGTACTATATAGTACTAGCCTACTAGGGTATAATAGCAGTATATATTCACATATATATCGGCGACAAACAAATCTCCAAGCGCGATAGATCGGACCTCCTTGCCGAGTTGCCGTTCAATAACCAATATTATCGGTGATCTGAATCGTCGCGATATGAAATTACCGATACACAACGCTACCTACAGAGGTCGCAAAAGTCAAAATTTTAGAAACCGAAACCGACCGTTTTTTTTTTTCCAAAATTTGAGTACCCGATGCCTGGCCGGGGTTATGTCACGCTCCAAATTTGTTAACCGTTACCCGAAACGCGTTTACGAAAATAAAAGTTAACCGAAACTCGATTTCTCGCGACTAACCGTACCCACCCGTATCCGAAAAAGTACAAAAACAGTGGTACATCTCCTTCATGCCTTCCAAGATACCAACGGTAGAAAGTACAATAATGTTGGATAGTATGGACAGTACAAAACCTTCAATTTTTTTCATTTTTTGCTTACCCGACCGTAACCGATTTTTTTTTTTCTGTGAATCAACCGCCTGAATCTGCCCGACCCCTCAAATTTGGCAACCGAATCCGTTTCAGATCCGACACGGGCGGTCGGTTAACGGTCAGTTACGGTTTCGGTTAACCGTTTGCGACTCTGTCTACAGTAATACCACGAGGACAATTGACCACGAGGACAATTGTTAACCCTCAACAGTACTGTAGTGCTTCCCGTTTGCACTTACAGACATTTGTCGCGCTTTCGAGTTGTGTGTGAAGTTCCAAATCCGATGTGGCATAGGGTTTTTCGCAATGCAAGTACATTGCTGTACTGCACAGAACTGTACACCGCGAATCGTAATTAGAGTAATGAAAGAATTAGAGTACAAAAACTAAAAATAATAATTAGAGAAATGAACGCTAATTTGTGATAGAGCTGTTTCAACTATGAAGTTTACTCTAATTTATTGAAGTACTCTAATTTGGCACGCTAATATCCTCTACTGTAAATAAGGTAGTCGTACAGAATTTGGCAAAACGTACAGTTTATTGTCACTATGACGTTTGCACTACGCGGTTTGTTAAAAAGCAGTTACATGATAACGGCCTGTATTAAATCATTATTTGTACTTTTTTACTTAATAAAGTACAATTTTGCACGGTCGGAGGTCGTCCGTACTCCACACTATTTAAAACGAACCTATATTAGAATTAACGTGGCGGTGACGGTTGGGACGGTAGGTTTCGACCGTTTTTGGAGCGTAGCGGCTGACAAAAGATGCAGTTCTAAGCGTCAAAACTTGACAGCTGGGGATAGCAAACGGCAACTGCCGTCCGCCATCGGACATCATGTTCGGAGTGCACTTTTTCGTTTTTGAAGAATTACGAAACGAAGCGCACGGACGTGAACCGTACAAGATATTATTCCCTCGCAAACTTATGAACAAACTAGAGGACAAAACAGAAAAGAGAACATGTAATGTCAAAAAAAAAAAAAACACGTATGGAAAAAAAAGGGTTACCTTTTTCCCACTCATAAGTTCCTCCGAGGTTATTTTCGGTCTGTACAAACGCTTGCGTGGCAGTACAGTTTGTTTTTGGAAGGTGTCGTACATATCATGTCCGCAAAGCGTTTCCTTTTTCGTACGGGCAGTGGCTCATATCACGACACGCTAGTTGACGTAGGCTAGCGTCACGTGCCAGTTCACGGCGGACAAAAAAAAGTACCGTTTTCATACCATACCGTTTTCCCCTTTTTCAATTGTGAACCACGCAAATATATTAATATCTAATTGTCTGCCGTACACCACGATCTCCCGAAATCCGTTCATGTTTGGAGTCATTATTGGCAGTAACCCTAGCGATCGAACGCGAATTCGAGTACGGTTGTTTGTTCGTGAAAGGAGCTAAGAAGTAAGAACGCTGGGAGGCGGTCTGGAGTCGAAGCTTGCTTACGATGGCCTCTGCCCTCCCTCGTGCCAAACTGGATCGCCTCACTGAAGACGGGGCAGTTACTGAGGATACTGTGGTATTGGACGAACCTCTCATGTCTAAATCTCTCCCTTTCCCTCTCCCTCTCAACATAAAATTAGAATTTAAAGCATAATAGATTGTAGCAAAGACATTGTCTTTTAAATACGCTCATGAACTTGATTCATGTGGATAGTCATTGAATTTATATCTGTTGTAGGTATTAATGCACATAATCAATTCTAGTTAAGACATTGTCTTTTATACACGATCATGAATTTGGTACACGGATTTTGAAACCACACCATGTGTTACTCTTAGAGTATTTAAAGTATCCAGTGTCAAACCGAAGTGTAAAATTAGCATAAATTGTTTTATTTATTGATACTATTTTGTGGTGGAAGGCCAAACTTAAAGCCTGGCATCAATGTAGTGTTTTGCACTCCAATAATGGTTCAGAGTGTAGGCTGGACCACACTACTTCCAGTCAGAGTTTGTTCAACTGTCTGTTTTGAGGAAGTTGAATGATTTTGTTTTAATAGAAACATATGTGACATTGTACATGATATTGTATAGAGCATTTTTGCTAGTTTGATCTTATAAAAATAAAATAAAACCAGAATTGCTTCCGATGGGGATTGGGCACTAAATTTCCTACCGGTAAATCTATGCTTTTTTTTTATATTTTTTATTATGCTTCTTTGTGAAGACAAATGTCTTAGATTCCTGAAACACAATTCAGGACTTGAAAATTTCTTTCCTACCATTTCAACTGTTGCCAATTCTTTGTGTGTAAGACGATAACGTTTGAGTTTCGCTCGACAGATATACTCTTAACCAGTAACAATAGCAGTACAAAAACTTTGCTTTGTCTTTACAAAACCAGGTTGTTAAACAAGAGGACTCTCTCTTGACTTTTTTTTTTCAATCATCAAAAATATTACTTTTAGTATCTCGCATTTTCCTAATCAAATTTTGAAATATTACCATCTGTGGCAGGTCCATGAGATATTTCAGATTTTATATGGATATTCTGGTACTATTTTTGAGTGGACTGGACCCATAGAACAGACATATGTCTTAAAGATGGAAGTTGATACATCTCATCTATGTAATGGAAGTGTTTCAAGTCTTCTTGTTTCTATTATTCGAGGGGCTTCTAGTCTACGAAGGCTGGATTCCTTCACAAACGCTGTCAGATTGAACACTATTACAAATTGGAGTGGAAATGAGAGGAGACCTACCTGTCCTACTTTGGAGGCCTTCACTCAAGCGGTTCAGAGGGAGATTCAGGTAGTTTTTGATATTCATTTGATTAAGTAAGCTAGTCAACTGAAAACTAAAATTGGTTTAATTTGCTTCTACACTGAACCTAAATCCAATAATTCTTAGGTATATACTGGTCTAATTCCAATGAAGCAAATAAAAACAATAGCTAGTCTGATAAATTGGACAAGAATGGGCGATTCAGGTAGTTACAAAGGGTTTTTTTCTTTCAAGCATTTTCAATCATGAGTTTGACCTGCGGTTTTAGACATTGGAATACCCTACAAGTACCCACAGTACTTTTAGTGCTTCTGAGTAAAAAATCTGTGAGAAATTCCTCTTGGTGCCTTATGTGAATGAAATTTTGAGATTTGGGTGTTTCACAGGAGTTCCAATTATTTGTAAAGAAGCTGGAGAATGAGATGAAGGACAAACAAAATTCTTCGTCTACTTTGCTAAGCCTAACCACAATTATTTCGCGGTGAGAAGATGTATGTTTATTAAAACGTACATTTGACAAACATAGCAACGAAGATGACTTCATCGATAGTATTTGACTATCTTTTGACAATCTTTTGACTAATTTTGTGAAATGTTGTCAAGCGTATCCGCTGACAAATATTTGCCTTGCCGGAGGAATTATTGTTCATATCGGCGTACTTTCAACATCATATGGAGTTGCTGCATGAGTTAGCCTCTTGTTAGAGATGGTTTCTTTAAGCCAAAACAAACTGCATTTTGTTTTGTTTTAGACAGTTGTGAAGGTTTGGAATCATTTAATGATATCAAGCCGTAATCCTTCTTAGTTTACGTCGGTCCTTTTGTTTCTGAGAACTTGCGGCACTTTCTTTTTCAGGTATTGTGAAGACAAAAGATCCTCAAAGAATATTGAATTATAAATTTATTTAGACTTTCGAACATTTTTTTTTTTTTTGTGTAATAGTCGGTGTGAAGACATAGTATTTTTGGACGAGGTGGTGAAAGCTGCGGTCCCGTGGGCGTCTCAAGCTTTTGGAAAAAATGACACGTGTGCAGTTCAGTCTGCCCATATCCTCACAATCCTTTTCGATCTTCTGGGCACCATCAGTCAACCGAGGAAGGTGGGTTTCTTTTTCTTCAACATCTTCAATGGTAGAAGAAGGACATTGTTGCCTCACCACAGTTAATGCAGAATAAGATGGATGTTTAAGCTGACACATAAATCTGTGTAGACCACAGTCGTGACTCATGAATTAGTGTGCATCATGTTTTTATGAGAGGATTCCTGGGCAACCATCGTGTATCAGACCTGTTTTCCCCGTACATGAATTGGTGTTGCCTCACTGTTTTTGCTTTCATGTTATTAATTTGTCCACACTAATAATGGTGGAGGATGCACATTATCATTCACCGCGGTTGCCGGGCCATAATAATTTTAACATTTAGGTTATAGTTGATTTAGTGTAGAAGGAAATTAATAAATGGCTCTCTTTTTTTCTGTTTGTGGTGTGGTAAATAATACTAGTTCGGTCACATAGCTAAAGTCAACTGGATAGTTGCAATTTTGAAAATGAGTAAAGTTTTACTGGCAAGGCGTGTCGATGGGATGCCAAGCAGGGTAGGGAAGAAGGAAAACCGGAGTTTTTTATAAGGGGAAAGGTGTAATATGGAAGTTACGAGGGGAGTGAAAGTTTGCTTAGGACAAAAAGTAGGGGACATGGAGAGGCTATGTGATGTGAGGATAGTTCGAGAGGAAGGGAGAGGAGGGAGAGTGATGAGAAGAAGAGGATGCAGTACAAAGTGGATAGAGCAAGGAAAGGGATAAGGTGCCGAGGGAGGATAAAATCAGGAGTTAGCTGCGAGGGCGTAGGAAAACAACTTTAGAGAGTCGAGAGATACTGAAGTGTTAGTCGGAGAGAGGTAGACGGAGGGAGAGTCAGAAAGGAGAAGATTAAAAAAGTAAGATTGAAACCCAAAACTTACCAAGCAAACTTCTGAGTGAAATTTTCGCTCTGAGAAGGAAGAGAGACAGGAGAGAGGGGAGAGTGAGGGTGAGAGGACAACTTTGACATGTTGTTGAACAGTGATATCCTTCAGGAGTGTGTGTGATTTTTTGAGTTATCTATGAGTTATTTTTAAGTCTAATATTTGTAGCATTTGTCTCCCATTTTTTTAAGCCTTTACCAACATAATTCAGACGGAGCTATTTTGTTGTGGTCCACATTGTTTATGTGTACCATTTTTTTCTTTTTTTTGTTGAATTGGATTCAAAAAATATTCTTTTTAGTACTAACACATGAGTTAGTGTAAAATGCATCACGAGAAAAATGTACTGATAATAGTGTGGATTGCATTGTTAATTTACGTAAGGGTATTATAAACTTGTAATATGTTGGCTGCATCAAATTTGGATTTTCACTGTACTTAATCTTGAGCTGCTTGAGAGTAAAGATCAAAAATATATGTTATCACCTTCACATTGAACATCCTTCATCATTCTCACCTTTCATTTGCTATTTTATTTCAATTCAGATTCACGGTGTTTCTCCACTGTAAAGCATGAACAGGAGAGAGGGGGACGACGACTTCTTGACCCGTCTTAACCTTCTTCACGTTTTTTTTTATCATGACCCTGTCCACTGTAACAGGAAAGAAAAGGAAAAATCCTTCTTATTTTGTGGGTGACTTCATTATTACCTCTTCTTACCACCTTGGAAGCTTTTATCCGCCATGGAAAACTACATGACTCTGCGGAAGAGGTACCGATATTTACTGTGGATCTCCATGGTTTGAGTTTTAGGATTTAGTTTTCCACAAAGCCAAATCTGATGGGTTGTGACAGTGTCGACTGCATCTAGTATTAATGATTTCTTGAAGCTTTTGTTATTTTGTCAATACGAGTTTATCCAAGATTGGTTTAGAATTGAACGAAATTATCATATGGAATTGTGCTTAGTCAATCGGGCTTCGTCTTGTGGGACAGTTTTTTGTCTGTGCGAGAAAAGGTGTGGTTGTGGATAATCCTTCTTTCTGGAGAAATGGCCATTATTTGCGATCCCAAAACTTTGGTGACACAATACAGTTAAAAAATGCAAGTTTTTCAACGTCATCCACAGTAATTTTGACTTCAACTCCGAGTGAAATCTTTGAAGAAAAGTCGTCTTTGAGTCAGAATGTTTCATTGGAAGGATGTCCAAAATTTCTTCAGTCTTATGCCGAGGTAATTCGTAGTACTGGAAATTCCCGTTTACTTCTCCAACATGCAAAAAAGACTTTGAGGAAATCTCAGGGGATAGAAGAGTACAGGGTCGATTATAGGAAAATCTATCCGAAGTTTTTTTCCGAAGAAAACTCGACGATGCATGGGAAGAAATCAGCTCCATTTATGGCAACTGATTCGATTAAGGACAAAGGAGTTGGAAAAACAGAGGTTCTTACAGGGGAAGCTTTGCTATCAAAAGGGAACTTAAAACAAGGTTTGTTGTCACAGTTTTGTTCATCTCTATACACAATTGTCAAGAAGTATGACGTAAACAATTTTAAACTTGACAAGGAAATGATTAGGCCTAGCAGTTGTAGTGGGGCTGATGAGGTATTAACCCTGGAGGAGAAAGTTGACGGAATGGAGGAGAACATTTTTTGTCACAATTTGAACAGTAGAAAGTCTTGGAAAGTTCACATCAAGAATTCAATTCATGACATTGATTTGAAAGAAAACTTAGAGCAAAAAAGTTTCAGTTCAAACATCTCGCGCCATTTTGGGCACTTTCCCGTTTCCTCTTACAAGGCTGACTGTGAAGAAGGAGTGAAAAAGTTGACAAACTTCTTAAATGCAACTCGCAGTACTTTTTTTGAAGACCTGTATGCGGTGACGTCACAAATGGAAAGTCACAGCTTCCGAGATAAAATAGAAATTAATGATTCGAAGGA
This sequence comes from Zygnema cylindricum, assembly GCA_037447655.1. Lineage (NCBI taxonomy): Eukaryota > Viridiplantae > Streptophyta > Zygnematophyceae > Zygnematales > Zygnemataceae > Zygnema > Zygnema cylindricum. The sequence goes on along the minus strand of JBBHKE010000166.1, from coordinate 7,380 downwards.
AAATTCTGAGGCAGTTGAAAAGCAACAATCAGTGTTCTCTCAAATTCCTCTGCTCTCGCAAGGTGATTTCGAAAAGAGTCTGGCAAGAGAGGTTTGGTTATCCACACCAAGTTTATCATCGGAGGTGAGAGACTAACCGACAATGGTTTTTAGAGTTGATGATTACACCAGTTTGATCCTCAGTTTTTTCACCTGAGCAAAATCTTTTCGCCTGAGTGCATAAATACATGTCAGTATGGTTTAATAAACTTGGGAAGTGAATATACTTTGTATCCACATTGACCGACTCAAATTCGTTTAGTTACCCTAAGACACCTTAGTACTACTACTTCCTTTTTTTCTGTGTCTTTTTTTTCCATATTTTTTCTTGACGTTATCTAAAGGAGCAAAACCAAATGAGAGGGAGTAAAAAAGTAGCTTCATTCGCTAAATGTCTATTGTACCCTGTTTCTATTCAATGTTATGTTAAAATGTAGAAATATAATAGTCAGAAACCAAAACTTGGAATCCTAAAAAGATATGAAGAGCAATAATGGTTTAGTTTTACTTTGATGTTTATGCTTGGATTTTCCAAGATTTTTTTTTAGGATCCACATGAAATCTTGTAGCTTCTTGCTCTTCCTCCCTTCCTTCCTCCCCTCGCTCCCTCTCTCCGTCCCTTTCTCTCTCTCTCCTATCCATACCCTTTCCTTCCCCTACCAATGTGTAAATATTAGTGTTGTGTATCGGGTAATTTTTTATCGCGATAAATCCAATAACCGATATTATCGGTTATTGAACGGTGTGGGGTCCCGATATATCGCTGCGGAACCAACAAAAAGTATTGCCGACAGAGTTATGGTACTGAAATAAAGTATGAAATGAGTACGGAGATATGGCGACCGGGGGGGAGGGGGGGGGAGGGAGTGCTTTTGGATTTTTTTTCACAATCCATTCCGTACTGAGTTATCGTCGATAGTTATTGGCCGATATTTATCGGTAATTTATTGCGATATATCGGAAATTCATCGCTATAATTCCTTTACCGCATATCGAACCAATATATCGATTATCAGTAGGTTAAAAAAAGGTACATATCGGTTTTCGGCAAACGGCTACCATACACAACACTAGTAAATATTAACATTTATCATCATAAACTTTTCGACCTTATGGTAACATATCATTTGTTTCTTTATGTCAGGATTTCCAACAAAATTATCCGTTTCTTAAATCAAGGAATTCTTCTCTCTTTCCTTCTCCTTCTCCTCGTGATCCTCACGCTTTACTTCTCCAATGGTTGAAATTGGCTGATATCCGAGCGATTCCTGAGCCCGAAATACTTTTGGAGGAGTGTCTCTTGCATCATATCAAATATGAGGTCTGTCTTTACTGTTTTCTGTTTTTTTGAGGTTTTCTGTTTTTTTTTTGGGGTGGGGGGGAGAGTATTTTGGGGTTCTTTTTTGTTTCTTTTTTTGGGGGTTTTGTTGAAGGATGTTGTAGAATGCTGAATCTTTTTATGGCTTTGTAGGTTTGGTTTTTCTGTCTCATTGGTCGCATTGATACCTTTTATGCCCCTTTTGTCCGCGGAATTAGACAAAATAAACACGAGGATGTACGTCTCGTTTCCTTATGTTTTATATCGCTTCAAAAATCATGTTGCTGAATATCTCATCAAATTTTATGTTGTTTTACATAATGTCGAGATTATGTTGCATCATGTTGTTGTTGTTGTTGTATCATGTTGTATGTTGTATATCATATCAAAGTCATGTTGTTGTCTATTGTATCAAAAATCCTCGAAATGTTTTTATACGCTACATTAGTTAGAGTGAGGATTTGGTATCATGATTCAGATTTGAGCTCGATATGAATTCAACACGGCAATATGTGATACATACTCGTTAGTAAAAATTAATTGCACAATATCCAAATAGTCAAAAATAATGAATAGAGAGTAGATTTTATTTCATAACATTTAAATGGTACAAATCAATAAATAAATAATTAAGCAATAAAGAATAGATAGATAGTTAGGTTTCTGAGGTCCTTGGCAGAAGAAAATTCCTCCTTTTGAAGATTTTGGCTCACTAAAAAAATTCTAGACACTGTCAAAACTCTCAACCCTGAAATACCCAAAAACAATATCTGTGAATCATTCGAAAAACCCTCAAAACTTACGACACTCAAAAAATAAGACGTTCAAAAATACCCTTTAAAACCTTTAAAAACCTTTTAAAAACGCTTACAAATTCTTACAAACTCTTAAAAACCCTCAGAAACCCCTACAAATTCGTACAAACTCTTAAAAACCCTTAAAAACCCCTACAAACCCTAAAAAAACTCTCAAAAACTCTTTAAAAAGCTGATATTGAGGTGTTTTAATTTTCAGGTAAAAGCAGTGGGGATGGAGCTTGTGGAGCAATTAAGAGAGGGATGGCAGTTACAGGCTCAGTTAGGGGCGCTGCGAGACGTCTTCTTTATGGCCTCCGGTAATCTCTCTCTCTCTCTCTCCCCCTCTCCCTCCCTCTCTCCCTCTCTCCCTCTCCCTCTCTCCCTCTCTCCCCTCTCTCCCTCTCTCCCTCTCCCCCTCTCTCCCTCTCCCCCCTCTCCCCCTCTCTCCCTCTCTCCCCTCTCTCTCTCCACTCCCTCTCCCTCTCCCTCTCCCTCTCCCCTCTTCCTCTCCCTCTCCCTCTCTCCCCCTCTCCTCTCTCTCTCTCTCTCTCTCTCTCTCTCTCTCTCTCTCTCTCTCTCTCTCTCTCTCTCTCTCTCTCTCTCTCTCTCTCTCTCTCTCTCTCTCTCTCTCTCTCCTCTCTCTCTCTCTTTCTCTCTCTCTCTCTCTCTATGGTTTCGGGTTTTTGACCTATCTCACATAATCCAACTTGGGAACATTGTACCTTTTTGTGAATTTTCTTTCCAAGGATTCTAAAGTATGATATAGAGCTTAACAATGTTGTACTTTTTATTACTCTTTTTGTACTTTTTTGTGACTTTTGTCCCAGGAAGTCTTTTCAACTGTCTGTTGTCCATTCTTCCACCCAATCAGAAAACTCTCGTTGGTTTTGACATAATGCTACTGAAAAATGCTTTGGAGGTAAGTTGTAGTTTTTTCTCACTTTTTTGTGCGTGTTTTTTTTTTTTTTATAAAGATATTCCTTTTCCTTTTATCATTTTTTTTCTTGCTTATATGCTTGTTTTAAAACTGCTCCTTTGTTTTTTCTTATTTTTTTCTCCCTTATATGCTTGTTCTAAAGATGCTCCTTTTTGTTTTTCATGTTCTTTTTCTCTATGTTTGTTTTGAAGACATTTTTTTTTTCTTTTTATCAATTTTCTTTCCCAGAAATGTTTGGAGGACGGTGTGAACAAGAGAGTGAGGGCAATTTTTGAAACCCTCCAACTGCAATCCCGGGAAATTAACAATACCAATAACACCAATAATAATATAAATGATATTAATATTAATAACAATAATAATAATGGCAATGTCATTTATATCATTAATGACAACAAAAACAATATCGATATGTCAAATTTAGTAGAAGAAAAACCTATTTTGAAACTCACGGAAATATCCGGACAGGAGTTTCTTCACACTCTCGACAATTTTTGTTTTATCTGGCAGGTGAATTCCTCTCTCCCCCTCTCTCTCTCCCCTCTCTCTCTCTCTCCCACTTTTTTCTCTCTTCTCTTTCCCTCATTTCTTTTTTTTCAACTTATTTTTCAATTCATTTTTATATTCATATTTAATAGTTTTCCGGGTTTTGAAAAGTTTTTTTTGCATCATTTTCTACACGTTTTTTAGCCTTTTTTGCCTTTTTTGAGGGTTTGGTCCTCTCACTGTCCAAAAAGCATGTCCTGTCATTCCAAGAAACGTTATTTTTTCTCCCCTTTTCAGTTTTTTTCCCCTTTTCATTTTTTTTTTCCTTTTCATTTTTTTCCCCTTTTCATTTTTTTCTCCTTGTCACTTTTTTTGCTTCTTTACTTTTGTTTTTTTCAATGAAGTTGAGATCCGTTAAGGTTTGTGGATTAGTGAAATTCTTTGATTTGGAAATAGTTTCATTTTTCTTACACATTTTTTTTTTTTTCAGGTGCAGTGGCCATTGGCCATGGTGGTGGATCCATCGTCAGCAAAAATTTACAGTCAGGTTTTCTCTCTCTCTCTCTCTCTCTCTCTCTCTCTCTCTCTCTATCCCCCCTTCTCTTTCTCTCTCTCAATCTCCCCCTCTCCTCTCTCGCTCTCTCCTCTCTCTCTCCCCTCTCTCCAAATTACACTTAACGCCTATTATTTAAAGTTTACAGTCAGGTACCAATCTACCCATTACTGAAATTAAATGCCTGTTACTTAAACCTTCTCTTATTTCTTACCCATTACTTGACTTCAACTCCTATTATTTAAACCTTTTTTTATATTTTGCCTGTCCATATTATATATGAGATTAACATATATTCTCATATAGAGTATGATATATATGTCTCTTATCGTGGAGAAATCTTTTTTGACATGGACGATTGTGAAGCCGGTTAAGAAATAGCCAATTAGGATTAGGAACGCTATTTTATGTTTAGAGGGCAAAAGAAACCAGGACCAAATTAGTATTATTAATGCTAATAACGATTCAGGGTGTAGTTTTTTACCATTATTCAACACAGATTAGTTGATCCTTTTTCCTGATTTTACTATTTTTATTGTTTATTGTTTGCCATCGGTTATTTTCTTTGTTCGTTGTTTTTTGCGTTGTTATTGTGTATCGTCTATTGTTTTGTATTTGTTGTTTATTATTGCTTATTGTTGTTGTCATTGTTTTTTGATGCTGTTGTCCTTCCCATATTTTTGTCCTATCTTCAACCATAATTAGTGTGGACACGATTGATGTTAAAACAGGCGCAGTAGTGGTTTTTGAGTGCCTTTTTTCTCATCTGTACCCGTTATTAGTTTCATCCACACATTTTTTTGAAAGAAATAGAAGAACAATTGTGGAGAAGATAATGAAGTCGAGTAATCCTATTGACCCCATTCTCTTGTGAAAAATCAAAAACGGTAATTTTGCGAGATCTTCATTGTGAATGTGTTTGTTTCTTTGTTTTTTTAATTTCCTTCTTTATCCCTTTATTTCTCTTTGTTTGGGTTTCCAGGTGTTATTATTTCTCATTAAACTCTCTTGGGTGAAGTGGAAAGTAGACCGGGCTGTTTGCCGAGCATGGATGGTACCCTCCCTCCTTCCCTCTCTCCCTCCCACTCTCCCTCGTCTCTTTTTCTGTTTCTTTCCATCTGTCTGTCCCTCTCTCTCTCTTTCTCTCCCTCTCTCCCTCCCTTTCTTTCCCACTCCCCCTCTCCCTTCCCCCCTCCCTCCCTCCCTCTCCCTCTTCACCGCTTTCCCTCTCCCTCTCCCCCGTGCCCTTCTCCCCCTCTTCCCTCTCTTTGTCCCTGTCCCTCTGTGTCGTTGCGCGTTTCTCTCCCTCTCTTGTTTATCAAATTATTTTACAAAAGGTTTTTCTCATAATGTCATTCTAATCAAGGATATATTTTGTTTTAGACCTGTAAGGATTTTGTCTTGTTCTTCAATTTTTTGGTTCATTTAAATCTTCTTTTTCTTTTCCCTCATTTGTTTGCGCTGTTACAGTTTTTTTTTTTTTTCTTTTTAAAACGTCTTTCTGGAATTCTTTCTAAACATTTTCTATTCTTAGGATTTCTGCTTTAGACTTTACTTTCTAGAATTTTGTTTTGTACTTCTGTTCTGAAACTCCATTTTTGATTTTTAACATCAATTCTTACGCTCTGAACTCTGTTTCTTTTCGTTTTTTTTTTTTTTTTCCTGCTGCCCTGTTTCTGCATTTTGTCCTTTTTCCAATTTTGTTTCTTCTTCCTCTGTCTTTTTACAGTCTCGTGGAATCTGGAGACACAAAAAAAGAAATGGAAGAGATGGAAACGGACCGATCTGTCCTGATCTTGGGAGACAAATTTCAAGGCTTCAACAAAGATTTGTTCACTTTACGACAACTTTATGGCGTTATGTTATGGATGAGGTATTAAATTGTTAATCGTTATCCCAAGAATTTGTGATATATTGGTTGTTTGAAAGAACCTTTATCTACGGACGAGGTAGTAATCACGAGCCCAAGAATTACAGTGTGTTTTTATTAGTCGTAATATTTTCCGTCAGATTATTAATCTGACGGTTGCGATGGAGACGTTAGATTCTTACCTTCCAATTGGCGGTCTCCCAAGTGAAAACTGGACAAGTTTGCACCGAGAAAAGTTGTTTTAAGTTGCGAAAAAAACATAAACGCTAATTGCAATGCATGAAGTATTGTGGTGTTAAAGAACCTATTATGTTCATACCCAATTGAAGACCAATGGTCGATCCTGTGGAGTTGTACAAAAAATGGTAGAATTGTCCTTATGTAATTTATCTAGTATATTGTTTCTACCAATAATGGTATGAACAGTATCAAATCAATTCATTGATTATCAGCAGCCCGAAATGAAAATTGATTTACCAATTGTTGGGAAATCGTCGTTGATGTAAAAACACACTCAAAAATACACTTAAGTAACTTAAGTAATACGCCGAAACTCTTGTTACGCCCTATTGTTTTCTACTTTAAAGCATGCGATCATTTCCTTGTTCCTCTCTTTCAAATACTTCCTTCGGTATCTGCAAAAATATGACTGCCCTGTTAAGTTTTTTATCTCTTCTTGTTGTAGAAAAAGGTACAACCTGATTTCGTACACAGAAGATTGTATTTTTGAGGGGAGGAGGGAGAGGTGTCATTGACCACAAATCGAGGGGGAGTGAGAGAGGGAGAAGCTGTCTGAGTATTAATTCAAGAGAGAGAAGGTGAGGGAGAGAAAGATGTGACATAATCTATTAAATTAAGAGCAGGAAAGAGACGTGGGTTTGTCTATTAATTCAATAGAGAGGGAGGAAGGTGTAGTTAACTATAATAGCGGTAGAGAGAGATGTGACACTGCCTACTAATTCAAGTGAGGGCGAGGGGGAGTGGCGGGGGATGTGGAGAGGGAGAGGAAGAGGTAGCGAGAGAGGGAGCATGAGCAGGAGGGGAGCAGGAGAGGGAGCGAGAGAGGGAGAGGGAGCAAGAAAAGGAGAGCGATCGGGACCAAGAGAGGGAAAAGGGAGAGGGAAAGGGGAGAGGGAGAGGAAAAGGGAGAGAGAGAGCTAATCGCCAGTTTCATGTATGTACGAGGTGGACAGGTGGCACTTCGTGGGTGGACACAGCTTTCGACAGCCATGGATTCTGCGACGTCATTGGACGGCCTCGTGGCCTGCCATGGCGCCTATTTGGGGGCGGTGCTGCGCTCGACATTCGCCAGTCCCGATAAGTTTGTGAGCCCTCTTTCTTCCTGAAGAAACTTCTCTCTTTCCCTCTCACCTCTCCATC
>JBBHKE010000165.1:315452-453498 GCA_037447655.1 Zygnema cylindricum | reverse complement strand
GGGAGCAGGAAGAGCTTTAGTAAGCATATCAGGAATCATTCTTGCGTCTGGCAGATAACAAAATTTGATCGCCCTAGAGAACACTTTTTCTCTTACAAAGTGTAATTTTACATCCATGTGCTTACTCTTGAAGTGGTGACTTGGGTTAGAGGCAATGGCAATGGCAGCGTGGTTATCACACCTGATCACCTGTGGCCCAACTTGCATTTATCCTAGTTCTTGCAACATGGATTTTACCCATAAGAGTTCTTTGAGGGCCAAGCTTGCTGCCATATATTCTGACTGCATTGTAGACTGTGCTATAACCTTTTGAAGTTTGCTGCTCTAGCAACAAGTTCTGTTCCCAATTTGCAGAACAAATCCCGTGGTGGATTTCCTGCTCAGCATGTCGCCATAGCTTTCATCACTCCACGTTTACAGCTTCACTTCTCCTCCGCCTAGTGTGAGTTTGAGGTCTTTAGTTCCTACCAAATATCTTAAGACTCTCGTTCTTGCATTAAGATCAAATTTTCTCGGATTCTCTAAACTCCTCCTTGTTGATATTTGAGTATTTTCTAGGTATGTATTATAATAGGAAAAAGGTAGAGGTGGTCTACCTCTGACTCCCTTCACCAAGCCCCCACACTTGTTGTAGTCACTGAAGGCTGGGTAGGGTGATAGAGCCATGGCTGCCTAAAGCTTTATAGCAGACAGGTAGCAGAAAATAGATGGGTTTACCAAAACTATTCACGGACCCAGGAATTGATCCTGGTACCTGCTATCCGTCAACATAACTGTTAGCTTTGTCCATTTAATCTAGGACTAGTGGTAGGATATATGTGGTTTGATAATTATATAAATCTGTACGCGTAGACGAATTCATTTAACGGCGCGAAAAGATTCTTAGCACATAGATAGAGTTAAGAGTAGTACAGTTTACGGAACTTCACGAAACTAATACCGCGCATTTGTTTCTACGGCGAAACAAATACCGCGCACATATTTTCGAAGGGGAGAATTGAATGCTTCATTTAATCGACGGCCGTGGAACGAGCCGATATTCCGGAATGGCCCCCTTTGCGTTTTCTGATGCCGTCACTCCGGATGACACGTGGAAATGCGCAGGAGGATTGCGCAATCTCCGGAGCGCAAGATAACAAGTTTGGATGTGACATTTGTCACCTGTATGGTCTTGTCGTACAGTAACCGTACAGAAAGTACTCCGGGGCCTATACTTTTATGTACGGTACAGTCCTGTGATTGGCGCCGTACTTCAGTAGAAGGGGTTTAGAGAGGGACTAGAACTTAGAATATTTATGGTAGGTAGCTGACTCTCGTAGAGAGCACCTTGTATAAATGACAAAATTTGGCCAGCCATAACAATCAACTCAGTTGACCATTTTCAGTGATTCTTTTTGCTGCAGACTCACGGGAGTCCACGCTACACAAGGGTGTAGTTGGTCATAGTCTTTGCCTGCCTTGGTGGCTGCATTTTTTAAGGAAAGTCAAAGTGGGTGAATGTGTCCAAATCTCATATTTTAACTTTGCATTCTGTGGTGGAACTGAGCACACAGAAAGTGATATTTCACAAGGGTGAAGCTATATTGGGGTTCTATTGTCAAGGGGTCAGTCATTTGGGTTTATATCAAGTTGGAGTCGGCACTATCTAGATTAGCTTCCTGTGGACCTGCGAATTTTGTGGGCAATGGAGCCTATAGAATTTCAGGTTATGGGCCCACCATCTAGGGTGCCTATGTTGGATGGAACAAACTTCACTTATTGGGAGTTTACAATGGAGGGAATCCTTTTCGAGAAGCACTTATGGGGAATTGTTTCGGGACAAGTGAGGTGTCAGCCATCGGGCTTTGAAAGAGCTCACTATGGAGAATCATTTGAGGCTGCCCAGAAAACCAACCGGAGTTCAGATGCAACGGAAGGTGAAGGGAAAATCATTTCCGTGGAAAGGGAAATAGAGGAGAAGGATAAAGGGACACCTATGGTGAGGGGAGCTAGGCTCTCAGCTACGTTTCCACTTGTGGGGGCTATAACTGAACCAAAAACTGAAGAAAATGATAGGAAACTTTGGGAATATAAAAACACTATAGCAAAACATCTCATACTTAGATATGTGTCTAAGTCCATAGCTATCACTCTTTTAAGTCTAATCAAGTCTTCAAAAATTTGGGAAACACTTATTCACGTTTAAAAGAGTGAGAATATACAAAGGCAGCAGTTAGTTAAACAAGAAATAGAGGCCTATGTTTATAAAGGCGCTAGCATGATAGAGTTTTGCAATGATATTGCTGCGTTATATGTTGAGATTGCTAGTGCGAGATATGTAGAATCTAAGGAGAGAAAGATTAATACACTAATCATGAAACTCCCAAATGAGTACGAAGACATCATTTACCGTATGCAGGGAATAGATGGTTCCTCGTGGACTTGGAGCATCACCATGAGGATAATACTTGTGAGGGAAAGCACCTTGGAGCTTCATATGGGAAGTGAGAGGGTGAGTGCATTTACAGCTGGTGGTGGCTGGCGGAAACGTGATGAGAGGAACGGCGGTGACAAGCGGAAGCGTGATGAGAGGAAGAAAGACAAAGGTAAACCTTATCAAAACTTTGGTTGAAAGAGAGGGAGAAGAAAAGAAAGGGGAGCTTTGGAAAAAGGGGTTTGATTCTTTTGTAGAGAACTAGGTCACCATATGGAGGAGTGTCCTCGTTTGGAAGAACTTAGAAGTTGGAGTGTGAATGAGGAGGAAGAAGGGCAAGAGGAGAAAAAGGATGAAGAAATATTGGAGCTTCTTCACATCGGTAGAATGGAGAAGAGAGAAAAGTACACTGAAATTCCATGAAGGCATCAGTGTGCTTTTGCAGGTATAAGGGGAGTAAAGAGAGGGGAGGCACTTGAGGATGTTAAGGAGTGTAGAGTGGATGACTTAGAAATGCGAAAGTCAGATCTAGGATCCATAAGTGAAAATGGGAAAGGTAAAATAAATGAGGAAAATTTTATAGATAATTGGGAAACAGAAAACTGGTTGGTAAGGGAGACTTCAACGGATTCCGAGGAAAGGGGAGAAGTGAAACTCGAAGGGGTTTTAAAGGATAGGTTAGAAGAGGAATATTTAATGAAAGATTTAGGGGAGAAGAAATACGTATTGGGAATAAATTTAGAAAGAGAGTGGAAAGAAATCCATGGGAGAGAGTGAGGAAAGTTCAATTTTTGCGGGTAATGGGTTTGACATCACTGTAGGGAGTGATGGCATTTATGAAGGTGTGCCTGTAAGAGGGTTAGCACCTGGGCATGTGTTGCAGATTGGAGATGGGGCTGGCTGTTTGAATTGCAAGAGGGAAATCGGATTTAGTGTGGATGGAAAAGAGATGAGATGGATAAAATCTTTGCTCGGATTTATGAAAAGTGGGATGCTAAATAATATGCGTGATGCAATTATTTCGGTTCATCTAATGCACTATTTCAAGTACGAGAGTATTTTTTTAAAGTTTTATGAAAAGAAAAGGAAAAGAAATAAAAAGAGAAAGAGGGAAAGAGAGTGTATGTTTATTTGTGTGAGGGAGTCGAAAGAAAAATAGACTAGAAAATAAGGGGAGTGTTAATATTTGAATATTTTCTAAGTCTGTATTATAATAGGAAAAAGGTAGAGGCGGTCTTCCTCTAACTCCCTTCACCAAGCCCCCACACTTATTGTAGTCACTGAAGGCTGGGTAGGGCGATAGAGCCATGGCTGCCTAAAGCTTTGTAGCATACAGGTAACAAAAAATAGACGGGTTTACCAAAACTATTGACGGACCCAGGAATTGATCCTGGTACCTGCCCTCCGTCAACATAGCCGTTAACTTTGCCCATTTAGTCTAGGACTACCTGCCCTCCGTCAACATAGCCGTTAACTTTGCCCATTTAGTCTAGGACTAGTGCTAGGATATATGTGGTTTGATAATTATATATATCCATACGCGTAGACGAATTCATTTAACGGCGCGAATGGATTTTTAACACAAAGATACAGTTAAGAGTAGTACGGTTTACGGTACTTCACGAAACTAATACCGCGCATTTGTTTCTACGGCGAAACAAATACCGCGCACATATTTTCGACGGGGAGAATTGAATGCTGGATTTAATCGACGGCCGTGGTACGAGCCGAGATTCCGGAATGGCCCCCTTTGCGTTTTCTGATGCCGTCACTCCGGATGACACGTGGAAATGCGCTGGAGGATTGCGGAATCTCCGGAGCGCAAGATAACAAGTTTGGATGTGACATTTGTCACCTGTATGGTCTTGTTTCACAGTAGCCGTACAGAAAGTACTCCGGCGCCTATACTTTTATGTACGGTACAGTCATGTGATTGGCGTCGTACTTTAGTAGAAGGGGTTTAGAGAGGGACTAGAACTTAGAATATTTATGGTAGGTAGCTGACTCTCCCAGTGAGCACCTTCTTTAAATGGCAAACTTTTGCTAGCCATAACAATCAACTTAGTTGACCATTTTCAGTGATTTTTTTTGCTGCTGACTCAAGGGAGTCCAAGCTACATAGGGGTGTAGTCGGTCAGAGTCTTTGTTTGCCTTGGTGGCTGCATTTTTTAGAGAAATTCAAAGTGGGTGAATGTGTTCAAATCTCATATTCTAACCTTGCATTCTGTGTTGGAATGGAGCACACAAAAAGTGTTATTTCACAAGGGTGAAGCTATATTGGTGTTCTAATTGTCAAGGGGTCAGTCATTTGGGTTTATATCAAGTTGTAGTCGGTACTATCTTGATTAGCTTCCTTTGGACCTGCGAATTGTGTGTGGCAATGGAGCCCATAGAATTTCACTGCTCAGTACCCTGACTAGTGCAGCAACGTCAAGACGGGTATAGTTCATGAAAATTTTTAAGCTTCCCACTATTTGTCTGTAAGGTATTTGTGTCATAGAATCATTCTCCCCTGACTCTTAATACTCGCTATTAATGACACCTGGTTCTGTATCTTCTCCCTCTAACTCATGCCGAAACTCCATTGGAGTAAGACATCCTTTTGCCCTCTGCATTCCATACTCATCTAACATGCTTCCAATAGCCTCATTTTGAGTCAATTTTATTACTTTCCTATTTTTGTCCCTCTATACCAGGATACCCAAAATATATTTTGCCTCACCGAGGTCTTTCATCTTTAACCGTGAGCTTAGAGCAGTTTTGATTTTGTTAAATTCAACCATTGATTTGCTAATTAATAGTAAATCATCTACATACACCTATATATACACTATCATATTTTCACCCTTTAGAACGTAGACAGAGTGAGCACAACTTATCCTTTGAAATTCTAGGCTAGTCAAGAATTCATCAAGCTTCCGATTCCATTGCCTAGGGGATTGTTTTAGGCCGGATAAAGATTTTAGCAGCTTGCATACTAAGTGCCCTTTTCCTCGTTCTGCATATTTTTCAGGCTGCTGCATGTAAATGGGCTCCTCTAGTTCTCCTTGCAAAAATGTTGTCTTTACATCCATCTTATGTATTTCCATATCTTCTATAGCTGCTAGAGACAACAAAATCCTAACTGTCGTAAATCTTTTAACCGGAGAGAAAGTTTCTTAAAAATCAATTTCTTTCTTTTGATTTTACCCCTTTGCCACAAGTCTAGCCTTATATCGTTCAATAGTGTTATTGGGATTTAGCTTCACCTTGAATACCCATTTGCTGCCGATCGCTTTTCGGTCCGGAGGAAGGTTCACAAGCTCCCATGTTTGAGCCTCCATGATGGACTTCATTTCGTCGTATTCTGCCTTGATCTAGTGATTCCGCTTCGGTGATGAGAAGGCCTCTTGGATAGTCAAAGGCTCCCCTGAGGCTGCCGAGTAGGCAAAGTGAGAGCTTGTTTACAGGCGGATGCTGGATCTTCCTTCCCCCGGAATTTCTGAGGCTGAGAATCGTCGGATGCCGCACATTGTGTTGATTGCGCTGGTTGCGATCTGTGTGTATTGATTGCTGTTGGTCCGGTTAGAACTGAACTTGTGGAGGAACTCGGAGAGAGTCTGACTCCGGAGTCACCACTGGAGAATTTTGCATGTGCGGGACAATTTCTTGCATGCAATCTAAAATGACATACTCTTATACTTTTTGCTGCTTTTGCTGCTCTGTCATTTAAAATAAATCTATCGAGTCTAGTTCATTTTTGACAATGATATTCCTTGCTACAACTATTTTTTGCCTCTCAAACACAAAGACTCTATAACCTTTTGAGTGATCATCATATCCTAACAAAATACCCGGTAATATATTCCGTTCCAATTTCCATCTATTTGTAGACTTATCCAAGATAAAGCATTAACTACTAAAGACTTTGAAATGGCTAACATCTGGTTTGCTACCTGTCCAGATCTCGTAAGGAGTAGTTTCTACCGATCTTTATCCTATCTTGTTCTTAATATAAATTGCAAAATTTAGAGCCTCAACCCAAAATTTAGGATCCACACTTTTATCTGCGAGCATCGACCTAGAGCTCTCCGTGAGAGTTTATTTAATCTCTCAAACACCCCATTTTGTTCCGGTGAATATGAAACTGTCAACAGATGACTTATACCTTCCTCAAGTAATAAGGTTTCAAATTCCTTCGATGTCTATTCAACACCATTGTCTGATCTGAGTTGCAAAATAGGTTAATTATGAAGTTTTTCAACCCAAGCTTTATAGTGTTTGAAGTGACCAAACACTTCACTCTTTTCCTTCATGAAGTAAACTTTTGTAAACCTGGAGAAATCATCTGTGAAAGTGACCATATATTTCATCCCCCCGGCAGATGGAACCTTTGCAGGACGAAAAACATCCGAATGAATTTGTTGTAAAAGTTTTGTTGACAAATGCTCAGACTCTTTAGGAAATGGCTGTCTCATGATTTTGCCTAAAGCGCAGCCATCACAAGTTTTGACCGGCTGATCTGTTATTGATACACCCTCCATTTTTCGAGCAAGTACCATTTTTCTCAAACCATCATAACTTACATGGCCTAATCTTTTATGCCACAACTCATATGAGTGCAAAACACCGGAGTACATAACATCATTCTCCTTGGTATTAGCCTTATCCATGCGGTACATCTTGCTATTATCTCTAGTACCTGTAACCGCAACTTCTCCATTTTTGCTAACAACTTGCCGACCATTTTTCAAATTAACCTCAAAGCCCTTACTCTCTACCAAATTCGTAGAAAACAAATTTGTCATAAAGTCAGGCACAAATAAGACATTGTGAAGAGTCTTTTCAATTGCTTTTCCTTCTACATCAACTAGCAAAGACACATCACCCCCAGCACAAGTTTGAACACTCATTCCCCAAGCATAATAAATATTTTTCTCCGGCGTTGTTTTCTGATTTTTGAAGATAGCCTTGTTCAACACATGTGGGCTGACGCTCCGGTATCCATTATCTATCCAGGGTCCTTCGCGCCCTCCATTGCCGCCGCCATAGCGAATAGATCCGTTACGTCCTCCTCAGAAAATGTCAGAGTCTCTTCCTACAGTGATAAATAAGTTGAAAACAGTGCATTTCCACGAGGTGTATGCCCCGGAAAGCCTTTGAAAAACTGATTGTGTTGCCATCTCGGCTTGTATAAACCGGTATCGTTAGCCTTGTTTAGCTTAGGACATAATTTGTATCCATGACCTCTCTTAGTACAATAGAAACATACATTGTTGGATTATGTATTTCCACTCTGATTAAACTGTCTGAACTGATTAAATTGATTTCGTTGCTGATTAAACTGTCCTTTCCCCTCAAAGTCTGAATTAAAAGCCTCTACTTGCTCAACATTGAGAATATTAGATGTAGCTTCCTCCTCTAGTAAAATATTGATAGCTAATTGTAAAGTCTAGCTAGCTTTATCTTTCTGTTTGAGCATATCAGATGCTCCTTTCATACTACGAGGGAGACCCCTCATGAGCAATGCTGCCTGTTGAAACTAAAGAAACACCCCACGTGCACAAGCTTGTGCATCTACAAGGATGCAAAATTTGTTAGAATATTCAGCTATTCTACCGCCAGTGTACTTATAGTCCCAAAAATATTTCCAGCCAATAGAAGCTCTTTTTGGACATTAGCCTTTTCATAATCATTTTTAAGAGATTTCCAGATATCAATTGCTTTTTTCATCTTTATTCGAGACATTGTTAAGTCCTCAGATATACAGAATTTCAGAAAAGAACGAGCTTGCGTATATTTCTTTGACCAAGACGGATCAGATTCTTCCAGAGAACCATTCTATATATCCAAAAGATTAACATTCTCAAAATGAGTCTCCACCATATCCGCCCAATAAACATATTTTTCCCCAGAAAAGATAGGAATTCTTGATGATAGGCCCATTACCTGTTGTTCTACGACCGCCGGTGCAGGTGGAGGGGCAGCAGTAGTAGTAGGAGTAGTCATGATACACTCTTAGAAGTTATCAAGAATCCTACCAAACAGTTGTTTTCAAGTGCTCACCAAATTTTATTCAAATATCCAACCCTCACAAAACCATATCAGAATATAGAGTAGCATAAACACTAACAACTCCCAAAGTTTTAGCACAATTGACTTCGACGACACTCAAGATATAATACTCAGAAGTTTCCCAAAAAGTGTTTGCAATTTTACTACTTGAAAGTATGGAAACATGATGTGTTCTGAGTCCTATGTCTTATACTTGTGATGTACCAGCAATACCAGTGTACCTGAAAGGTACGTCAAACCACCAAGCTAACACTTATTTGTCAAGCTACCACTGAGCTACCACTAAGCTAACTAGAATCGTATCTATGGTAGTTGCTCTGTACTGTACATAATCACATTAAAAATATCGGACGTTGCATTGTCCGTTCTTACCATATCAAATGTAATCGCAGTTGCGTTGTCTTAACTTCTTCGTTGTTGCTTTGTTCTGACAACGTTGCAGTTGCGTTGATGCATTGCAGCTGCGTTGCTGCATCGCAGCATCGTTGTCTCCCCTCAATGTGTGACATGTATATGTGGATGTAAGTGCCAATCCAAGATACGTGTAATGTTTTTTAAATGACGACGTGTGTCCTTGTAGATTTGTCTTTTTGTCGTCACACTAATTTACTGAGATTTAAAGCTTTCCAAAATCAACTGCCAATAGTCTTGTCCATATATTTACTAGGACCTCCTAATGGAATTCTACCCTTAGGCCTGTTCTCCATTAGGCGGTCCCAGTAAACATGCGGAGACGTCTATTTCTCCTGTTTAATGGCATATCGTTCCATTATGTCGTGCCAGTGAACATTGTTCCTCAATTATGATTGGCGCCACGTAGGTTTGTTTTTCAGAATCTTAAAATCTCAAAATATTATTCAAACTAAAAATCTGTACATAATATTTGTACAAGCAGAGGTACATCGCGAATCGTTATTAGTGTCAAAGTCATTAATTTGGGTTCTTAAAATTTTGATTTTTTTTTTCAAATAGGATACATGATTTTAATTTTTCCTTGACGTTAATTAAAGTAACGTACAAAATAAAGTAAAGCCCGATAGTACAATAAAATATAAATAGTGTGGTGTATGGTCGATGTCAGACCGTACATAACTGTACCTTTTCAAGTGGAAATTTACAAAAAATGATCTAAATGAGGTGCGCACACTTAGGGACGTGCGATAAAAAAAAGGGATTAGTCTAACACGTAAATTAGTATAGCATGTACGCATAATTTAAATTCGTGACGACGTACGATTTCTAATACTTTGTACGGATACATATATTAATGTTTATAATCGTATGGAGAATATTCCATTTTTGCTGTTCCCAAATTAGCAAAAACGCCGAAATTAGAATACAATTTTTTTTTTGAAAAAAATCAAATTCTTAATTAGCATCAATTACGGTAAATTTTCTTCAACACTATTTTAACTTTGACACTAATAGCGATTCGCGGTGTAGTTAATGATTCTTACGAAAATTTTGCGACCAAATTTTAATTTTGATGTTGAAAATCAAAATTTCAAAACGAAATGGCAAATAGGCGCAGCAAACTTTTAAGATCAACAAATATTAGAAGTAGTGTGCGAGGATATTTCAGTCGACCTGCATACACTGTGACGGAAGGCACATGGCATGTACGACGTGTTCTTTCTCATCACCTGTTCGTGGTGGATATTTTTTTTACTTTTCACATGTACCAATGGTACGCGACCAGTTTGAAGAAACTCTCCTCGCCTAGGAGATTCTCTTCACACTGGACGATGTGCGCGATTGCTTCGCGAATCTAAAAAAGTGAAAAGTCCAAATGTCGATACTGACGCCTATAATATTTGAGCCATCGAGTTAACATGTTTCGTCATGTTTCGTCTAACAAAAAAAAGGAAATGGTACAAATTTGTACAAAATCGTAGAGTGTCCAATAAACAACCCCACTTTTCCTCTAATGGAAATTCACCCTAAGGGTGTTCCACTATGCAGAATTGCGATTACATACTATTAAAATCACTAGATTTAGGGGATCTTTTCTAGGTCTTAATAGATTAAAAGTAAAAGGAAAAAGCGTAGGCAGCCTATCTCCACCTCCTCCTCCTAGCCCCCATACTTGTTGTAGTCACTGAAAGAAAGTGAGGAAGGTGGAGCCATGGCTGCCTCAGCTCTATAGGCAGGACTAAAGAGTGACATAAGTCACTCTTTTACAAAAAAGTAGAGTCCGACAAAACTCGAACCTTTGACCGGTAGAGCGAGGCGTAGCAGTCAACTCTAACCGTTCGTTAGACTACATAGGGTTTGAATTCTATTAAGACATTATTCAGGAACATTAAGCCGATTAATAGAACTAAAGATAAAAAACATAGAGACTAGTTGGAATATGATGCAAACAAAACCGGCACAAAACAATTTTATTGGACATTTGTTTTAACGCTAGTAATAAAAGCCAACTTTGGATCCGATAGCACGCATCATCGTCGAGAACCCGAAATGACCGCTTTGGCGGTTTTCGTGCGTAACATGACTTGGCGCCACTTAGCAAGATAGCATTCAGAAGCACGAATCCCGGGGAGCATGAGGATAAGTGCGAAGGAGACAGATGTCCACTCCATGGCTTTGTCATACACAGGCCGTACAAAAAGACATCAGCCATTCTACCTTTCTGTACTGTACAGTCTTCTTATTCATTCTTAAATCAGTAGATACGGGTTGTGAGAGGGGTTTAAGACTTAAAGGATTGAGGAGGCAGCCACCTCTCTCCCACTGAGCATGTATAAATATTGGCATCTTTGCAACTTTATTTTTTATCGCATGGTAGGGTGTTTTCGGTGATTTTTTTTGTTGTCGACTTAAGGGAGTCCAGACTGCAGAGGGGTGCAGTCACATTGACTGTTTGCCTACTTGGGTAGCAGTGGTCGTAGTTGAAAAGGGGTTAATCAAAAACTACCTAGAGGCTTTCTAATTCTGTGGTCCAATGAGGGATACAAAATTGCAGGTTATTGGCCCCCACCCTCTAAGGTGCCCATGTTCAACGGATCTGGGTTCATTTATTGGGAAGCCATGATGACAAGGGCTTTGTGTGAAAAACGATAAAGGGGTGTTGTTAGTGGACAAGTGAAATGCCCATATCAGCGAATCCCACCATGGTTTAGTGGAGTGAGGATTTTGTCAGTAGCATATACCCCAACGGAAGAGACAGACAATGGGGACAACAGCGTGTCCGAAAAAGGAAAAAGGAAGGAGACACCTGTTACCCCTATCGCCACGGCAGAGGAAGCGGCGGCCGTAAAGACCGAGGAAAACAATATTCAAAAGTAGATATACACAAACATGGTTGCCAAACATATCATTCTGAGGCACCTTACTCAAGCTCTAGCAACTTCCCATCTTCACATTCTCAAGGGCGAGGAGGTGTGGGAGACTTTAGTGGAGGTCTGTAGAGCCGGTACCATTCAAGAGCTCCAGCTGGCCGAGCAAAGGTTAAGGGATAACATTTATAAAGGGGGAAAAATGTTAGACTAGTGTAATGATCTCTCTTATTTGTATATGGAGATGGAGAGTGCCAGGTTGGCAGGTACGATGAGATAAAAGTCAACACCCTCATCATGATGTTTCCTCATGAATATGAGAACATAGTGTACCAAGTGCATGGAATGGATGACACTTTTTTGAAGTGGAACACAATGGTTCGGATGATACTTGTGTAGGAGAACACTATTGAGATTCAAAGAGGAGGAAAGAGCGTTCAAGCTCTAGCTGCCGGAACGGACCGGTGGGGGAAGGATTTGAGGAAGCCGTAGAACAACTTTAAAGGAGAGAAAGATTAATCTTGAGGACCGAGGCCCCCAAAAGGTCTTTGTCATTTTTCCAATAAGCCGGGACACTTCATGGCCGAGTGTACAAAGCTGTTAGAGCTCACGCTCCAAGAGAATCATGGAGGGGGTTATTCCGGAGGGAAGAAAAAGGCACTCATGATCACACAAGTGAAAAGGAGACCGAGGAGGACGAGTCCTCTGAGGAGGTGGATGGGGAGCTCCTTCTTGACGAGAATCTGGAGGAGAAGGAGATTCCTCGAAAATAGAAGTGTGCTCTTGGAGCCATTCGAGAAGCTTTAAAGGAAAGATGGATCATTGATTCAAGTGCATCCATGTATATGTGTCGTGACAGGCACCTCTTTACCAAGCTAAGAAAGATCCCCACTATTGAGATAGAGTATGGGGATGGGAGAGTAGTTCCTATAGATCTAGTGGGGTAAGTAGATCTCAAAGTCGTAGTGAAGGGTAAACTTCTATACTAACCTTCTCAGATGTACTCTACATTCCTCAGCTGAGCAAAAATCTTGTCTCCACTTCATAATAGATGATAAAGAATTTGATACCTTCACTAGAAAGGGAGTCTTTACATCTAAGTATAAGGATGAAGTCTATTCACAACAGATAAGGGTAGCTAAGGAATATTTAGGCTTAAACTAAGTAATGAAAAAAAGAATGCTTACTATGTTGGTGTCCCAACCTTGATGATTTGGCATAAGCGGTTGGGTCATGTGCAATTTGATAGGCCGAGGGAAATGAAGAAGCTTGGTGTAGTAGAAGGCATTAAATGTGCGGATAATGAATTGATGGATGATTGTAGTGGATGTTCCCAAGGTAAGACTCACAAACTCCCTTTTCCCTTAACTGCCACATATAGAGGAGAGAAAGTACTAGATTTGGTCCAAACAGATGTATCTGGGGACCAGCAAAAGTTCCTTCGGTCGGAGGGAAGAGGTTTATGTTGACAATTACTGATGACTGGTCTAGATACTCTAGAGTCCACTTCCTAAAAATAAATTTTGAAACACCAACTTCCTTTAAAGAATATAAAGCCTGGAGTAAGAAGTTGCACGGAACCCCCATTAAGAGAATAAGGAGTGATAATGGGGGAGAATATACAACTAACCAGTTTGAGGAATACTTGAGGGATGAGGGAGTTTAGCATCAGAAAAATATATTGAAAAACCCAAAAACAATTGGGGTAACAATGTCAAGCTGTTGTGTGTTTCCGACAAACTTTTATTATACCAAGGAATTCCCAGCCATTTTTTGTTGATATTTGTGTATTTTCTAGGTTTATATTGGGATAGAAAAAGGCAGAGGCAGTCTGTCTCTAACTCCCTTCTCCATGACCCCACACTTGTTGTAGTCACTAAAGGCTAGAGAGGGAGCTAAATTTATGGCTGCGAAAGCTTTCTAGAGAGACAAGGAGTAGGTTTGGTAGATTTACCACAAAAGATATTTGAAATACGATTTTGATCCGGGTACTTATCGTCCGTCAAATAACTTATAGCCAAACACTTTATCTAATAGTCTAAGACCAATAATGAGTTTATAGGTAAAATAGATATATATATACTTAATCCATATAGAATACTATCAAAATGTGACCATTATGTTGCCTTTGCCTAGATTTGAACTTGAGTCTACAGTCTACTAGTAGTCATTCTCCTTATCCGCCGACACGATACAAGAGATAGACTGTTTTTGGTTTGGAACTCTAATATAACGTTAATGACGACGCTTCCATTCAATGGACCAAATTGACGTCGATAGAATTTAAAGGAACGTGAAAAAGGACAACGGCCTTAGAAATTCAACGGCCGGAAAAAGAATTGGCGCCTCGTCAAGATCGAAAGGGTTACGTTGCTTGCCAAATTTTGAAACTCTATGTGCTCCATTGCCCACAGAAATCGAAGATCCAAAAGAAGCTAATCTAGATAGTGTCAACTCCAAGTTGATATAAACCCAAATGATTGACCCTTTAACAATCAAAAACCCATTATAGCTTCACCTCTGTGAAATAAGACTTCTTTTGTGCTCAGTTCCACCACAAAATGCAAAGTCAGAATATGAGTTTTCGACACATTCACCCACTTTGATTTTCCCTTTAAAATGTATCCACCCTGGCAAGCAAATACTCTAATCGACTACACCCCTATGTAGCTTGGACTCCCCTGATTCTGCAACAAAAAGAATCACTAAAAATGGTCAAGTAAATTGATAGTTATGAATGGTCAAAGATGACCTTTTGTACAAGAGCTCTCTCGGAGAGAGGCTACTACTTACTAAATTTTCTAAGTCCTATTCTCTCTCTTAAACTATATCTATTGACGTACGACGCTAATCAAATTACTGTGTTGTACAGAAAAGTACAAGTACCAATGTACTTTATGTACGGCCATCGTACAACGTGGCCAAAATGTCGACACGTGTCAAATCGGGGTTTGTTCCCGTAATGTCCGGAGTTGCCGCAATCCAATGTTATTGCGCCACGTGTCACTCGATGTGGCGATGATCGCAAACCGCCGCGATTCTCCTCCGCAAACTCGGCATCTTTCCCGGCTGTCCGATCAAAACTAGATTTCAATCCTAGCCGTCATAAATACTTGTGCGGTATTTGTTACGCTATCGAAACAAAATGCGCGTTATCTGTTTCTTCTCCGTATTCTACATAACCGAATCTATGCATCTCGAATGAAGTTTCAGTTGAATGAATTAGTCTACGTGTAAGTCTCTGTATAATTATTAATTCCTATATCATTCAACACTAGTCTTAGACTAAACGGTTTAGGCTAAATGCTAGTTTGACATACTGCAAGTACTCGGATCAAATCTTGGGCCCGTCAAAATCTTTTAGGTAACTCTATTAAGATTTGCCTTCCTGTCCTCTTTGGAGAGCCTAGGCTGCCATGGATCTAACTTTTCCTCAAGTCTTTAGTGACTGCGACAAGTGTGCGGACTTGAGTGAAGAGTTAGAGGCAAGCTGTCAGTGTCTCCTCTTTGCTTTTTATTTTACAATCTCTAGACCTAGAAAATACTTGAATTTCAACACTCCTCTTATTTTCTAGTCTACTTTACTTTCAACTTCGATCAAAAACAACAAATACACGTATATATATATATATATATATATATATTTTCCTTTCCATTTTCCTTTTTTTTTCATGAAGCTTTAAGCAAATACCTTTATATTTAAGAAAGTGTATTAGATGACCAAAAATAATTT
Organism: Zygnema cylindricum; assembly: GCA_037447655.1. Lineage (NCBI taxonomy): Eukaryota > Viridiplantae > Streptophyta > Zygnematophyceae > Zygnematales > Zygnemataceae > Zygnema > Zygnema cylindricum. The sequence continues at coordinate 438,017 of JBBHKE010000165.1, read as the reverse complement.
CATCTTGTCGATCATACATTTTGTTTTGCGTGCCACTTTTCTTAAACCCGAGCAAATATTTTATCCACCTTCTCCCCTTTTCATCCAACCAAAATCCACTTTCCCTTTTGCATTTCCAACCGTCAGCCCCATCCCCAATGTGCAACACATACTCGGATGATAACCCTTTTACAGGCACATCTTCACAAGTGACATCACACCAAGTAGTGATGTCAAATCCACCCCCCGTCAAATATTCCCAAAAATCACTAATCCTCACTAAGTTCCTCATGAAATTTACATCTTCTGAACTCATATTGTCATCCATGATAATTATCTCATTTTTTGAATTTACCTCACTCTCTCCCATGGAATTCTTTCCACTATCGCTTTCTAGTTTTACTCCCAAAAAATATTTATCCTCCCCTAAGCCTTAAATCATATATTCCTCTTCTCCCCTATCATTTAGAACCCCTTCTAGTTTCACTTCCCCCCTCTCCTCGGAATCCGTTGAAGTCTCCCTTTCTGACCAGTTTTCTGTTTCCAAAATATCTATGAAACTGTCCTCAATATTTTGAACTCCCTCAAGTATCTCCTCTCTCTTTACTTCCGTTATACCTCCAAAAACACATTGTTGCTTACGTGGAATTTCTGTGTGCTTTTCTCTTTTCCCCATACTACCGATGCGGAGAAGCTCCAACATATCTTCATCCTCTTTCTCCTCTTCCCCTTTTTCCTCCTCATCCACATTCCAACTTTTAACTTCTTTCAAACAAGGGCATTCCTCTATATAATGACCTGGTTCCCTACAAAAGAAGCAAACCTCCTTTTTCAAAGCTCTCGTTTCTTTTCCTCTCCCTTTCTTTCTACCAAAGTTCCGATAAGGTTTACCTTTGTCTTTCTTCCTCTCATCACGCTTCCACTCGTCACCGTTGTTCCTCTCATCACGCTTTCGCCAATCACCACGAGATGTAAATGCATTCACCCTGTCACTTCCCCTACGAAGCTCCAAAGTGCTTTCCCTCACTAGAATTATCCCCATGGTAAAGCTCCAAGTCCATGAGGAGCCATCTATTGTCAGCATACGATAATTGATTTTTTCGTACTTATCTGGGGGTTTCATAAGTAGTGTATTAATCTTCCTCTCCTGATATTCTACATATCTCGCTCTAGCAAGCTCAACATATAGCGCAGCAATATCATTGCAAAATTGTATCATGTTACCGCCTTTATAAACATAGGCATCTATTTCTTGTTTTACTAATTGTTGCCTCTGAATAGTCTCATTCTTATAAATCTGACTTAGTGCTTCCTATATCTCTGAAGACTTCGTTAAATTTATAAAAGTGATAGCTATGGACTTAAACACGTTTCTAAGTATGAGATGCTTTTCTATAGTGTATTGTATTCCCATATTTTCCTTTCATTTTCTTCAGTTTTAATCCCTACAAGTGGGACCATAGTCGAGAGCTTAGCTCCCCTCACCATCGGTGTTCCTCTTCTCGTCTCCCATTTTTCCCTTTCCATGGCAATGATTTTCCCTTCACCCTCCTTTGCATCTGAACTTCGGTTGATTTTCTCGGCAGCCCCAGATGATTCTCCATAGTGAGTTCCTCCAAAGCCTGGTGGAGGACACCTCACTTGCCCCGAAACAATTCCCCATAAGTACTTCTCGAAAAGAAATCTCTCTATCATAAATCCCAAATAAGTGAAGCCTGTTCCATTAAACATAGGCACCCTACATGGTGGGCCCATAACCTGAAACTCTGTGTGCTCCATTGCCCACAGAAATCGCAGATCGAAAAGAAGCTAATCTAGATAGTGCCGACTCCAAGTTGATATAAACCCAAATGACTACCCCCTTGAAAATTAGTCACCCATTATAGCTTCACCCCTGTGAAATAAGACTTTCTTTGTGCTCAGTTCCACCATAGAATGCAAAGTTAGAATATGAGTTTTGGACATATTCACCCACTTTGAATTTCCCTTAGAAATGTAGCACCCCTGGCAGGCAAAAACCCTGGCCGACTACACCCCTATGTATCTTGGACTCCCCTGAGTCGGTAGTGAAAAGAATCATTGAAAATGGTCAAGTAAATTGATAGTTATGAATGGTCAAAGATGACCTTTTGTACAAGAGCTCTCTCGGAGAGAGGCTACTACCTACTAAATTTTCTAAGTCCTATTCTCTCTCTAAAACTATATCTATTGACGTACGACACCAATCAAATTAATATGTCGTACAAAAAAATACAAGTACCGATGTACTTTCTGTACGGCCATCGTACAACGTGGCCAAAATGTCGACACGTGTCAAATCGGGATTTGTTACCGTAATGTCCAGAGTTGCCGCAATCCAATGTTATCCCGCCACGTGTCACTCGATGTGGCGATGATCGCAAACCGCCGCGATTTTCTTCCGTGATCTCCGCATCCTTCCCGGCTGTCCGATCAAAACTAGATTTCAATCGTAGCCGTCATAAATACTTGCGCGGTATTTGTTACGCTATCGAAACAAAATGCGCGTTATCTGTTTCTTCTCCGTACTCTACATAACTGAATCTATGCATCCCTAATGAAGTTTCAGTTGAATGAATTAGTCTACGTGTAAGTCTTTATATAATTATTAATTCCTATATCATTCAACACAAGTCTTAGACTAAACGGTTTAGGCTAACAACTAGTTTGACAGACTGCAAGTACTCGGATCAAATCTTCGGTCCGTCAAAATCTTTTAGGTAACTCGATGAAGACTTGCCTTCCTGTCCTCTTTGGACAGCCTAGGCTGCCATGGATCTAACTTTTCCTCAAGTCTTAAGTGACTGCGACAAGTGTGGGGACTTGAGTGAAGAGTTAGAGGCAGGCTGTTAGTGTCTCCTCTTTGCTTTTTATTTTACAATCTGTAGACCTAGAAAATACTTGAATTTCAACACTCCCCTTATTTTCTAGTCTACATTACTTTCAACTCCTATCAAAAACAACAAATACATATATATATATATATGTATATATATATATATATTTTTTTTTTTCCTTTCCTTTTTCTTTTTTCCTTCATGAAGCTTCAAGCAAATACCTTTATATTTAAGAAATTGTATTAGATGACCAAAAATAATTTCATCTTGTCGATCATTCATTTTATTTTGCATGCCACTTTTCATAAACCTGAGCAAATATTTTATCCACCTCCTCCCCTTTTCATCCAACCAAAATCCACTTTCCCTTTTGCATTTCCAAGAGTCAGCCCCATCCCCAATGTGCAACACATGCCCGGATGATAACCCTTTTACATGCACATCTTCACAAGTGACATCACACCAAGTAGTGATGTCAAATCCACCCCCCGTCAAATATTCCCAAAAAACACTAGTCCTCACTAAGTTCCGCATGAAATCTAAATCTTACGAACTCATATTTGTTGAAATTTATAGATTTCTAGAGTATTTTCTAGGTTTAAATATGTTTGTATAAAAAGAAAAGAAAAGGACGGGCAGCTTGCCTCCACCTCCGCTCTCTAGCCCCCATACTTGTTGTAGTCACTGAAGGTTAGAGAGGGTGGTTGATCCATGGCTGCCCTAGTTCAACAGGTAGCTATTTTTAGTAGGTTACTAAAAATATACTTGACGGACCAGAGATTTGATCCCGGTACCTATAGTTCTTCAAGTTGGCCGGTAGCGGTCAGCTTTATCCTAATAGACTAGGACCAATGATAAATGCTATGGTATGTGATAGATATATATATATATATATATATAGTTCGGGTGAATTAAATCCATTTAACTACAACTGTTTTTGGCGTACATAGATTCAGTTTTAGAAAGTACGTCGTACGATAGTAATTCAAAACGGATACCACGCATTTTGTTTTGACAGCGAAACAAATGCCGCGCAAGTATTTATTACGTCTAAGATTGCGTTTCGTATAAAATCCAACGGCGCACATCATCGCCGAAATCCCGGAGTGGTCACTTTGGCGTTTTGTGACGTGGCATGACCTGGAGCCACGTGGAAAGATGACATTCTGTCATAGGAATTCCGAAGAACGTACGGACGAGTGAATTGCGGACACGCGTCCGCTTAATAGCATTGTTGTACATAGGCCTTACAAAAGGTACACCGGCAGTAGTACTTTTAGTACGGTACAGTAATATGATTGGTCCGTACTTCAATAGATTGAAGTTATTAGAGAGAATCAGGACTTAGAATATTTTGGTAGGTAGTCACCTCTCCCTTTGAGAGTTTGTACAAATTGGCATTTTTACTGCCTCAAACCTTATCGACTGGTTGGCCGTTTTCAATGATTCTTTTTGCTACGGACTCAAGGGAGTCCACGCTGCATAGGGGTGCAGTCAAATTGTCAGTTTGCCCTTTTTGGCAGTAGTGGTTGTGGCTTGAAGTGGGTTAGTTAAATACTATCTAGAGGTTTCTTGTATTCTGTAGTCCAATGGAGGACACAAAATTGCAATATTGTCATCCATGATAATTATGTCATTTTCTGAATTTACCTCACTCTCTCCCATGGAGTTCTTTCCACTATCGCTTTCTATTTTTACCCCCAAAAAATATCATGTGGCAGACCGAGAGTGGTGCAACATAATTCCGTACATAAAGTACGGCGGCTATTGTACTTTGTATGTACATTATATAGTGTATGATAATTTGAGGAGGTTCTTTGTACTTAGACATTTTTTGGAAGCCTTCTCTCCTAGAGGCATTCTGTATAAAAAGCTCACTTTGAGCAGCTATATCTATCAACCCAGTTGACCAAATTCAGTGATTTTTTTTACTGCAGACTCAAGGGAGTCGAGGCTATGGAGAGGTGTAGTCGGTCAGTGTTTTTGGCTGCCACGGTGGCTGCATTTTTAAGGGAAAGTCAAAGTGGGGAATGTTATCCAAAACTCATATTCTTACTTTGCATTCTGTGGTGGAACCGAGCACAAAGAAAGTTTTATTTCACAGGAGTGAAGCTGTAACGGGGTTTTGATTGTCTATGGGTCAATCATTTGGGTTTATATAAACTTGGAGTCGGCACTATCTAGATTAGCTTCTTTGGATTTGCGAATTTTGTGTGGCAATGGAGCCCATAGAATTTCATTTTTAACCTATACGGTTAACAGAGTATGAACGAGTGAGTGCACCTAGCCCGACGATATCCTTGTATTTACCAAACTCAGCGGGACGCACTTTAATTTCGTCCCTAACGGAGGCCGATTGCCAAGTTCTCCTGTCTCAAAGATTGCAATTCCGTTACATGGGAGTAGCTCCCGCCAACCCTCGTGGGGGGTACATTGTGGATAGCCACGTACCTTTTTAGATTGTCATCTAGATTATGTTGTTAGCTATCAGTAGGGATTTAGTTCAGGTTCAGCTGACTTTTGGTCCATTAATTACCCTAGGTCAAAGTGTGGTGTCCTAACGCCAGTTTAGGATTTCTGGTAGATTTGTGGCTCCAATTTGGACACTTAGTGCTGGATTTAGTCAGAGTCTGAAGTATAACTTTTTGCCCTTAGTGTGGTTCGGCTTTATTTGTCCTATGTCAATTTGATAGCAATTGCTCTCCACTCATCGGCTCGTTCCATTGCGTTGACCTTTTGGATCTGAAACCAGACAAACTTTGTTGTATAAAGCGCTTGGGGCCGAAAGAGACAGGTTGCTGTTTCAGTACTATCTCCCGGAAAACCTTTAGAAATTCCAACAAACTTTTTTTGGAGAACCTTTTTTTGTTATGTGATTGTGACCCTAGTGCCATCTTGGTTTGCATTTGTCCTTTATGGAAATCGTAGTCCGGGTGGGTAGTTGGCACTATCTTTCATTTTTGGGCGATTAGGGACAGGTGGCTATTTCATACCGAGAGGGATCTTGCCAGTTCCGGGTTGCGAAAACTAAGGAGTTAAGGAGGACATTACTTGTTTCGGTGTCTTCGAGAGAGATTTTGTCTCTTCTTGTTGTTAGCGTTGCTTTTGGGGGTATGTTGAGCTTGCTTACTACTATTCTAAATCATATCTTTATCTCTATTTTTCTAGGGCAAGGTGATATTGTTAATTCTGAAACAACTTATTATTCTTATATTGTTCCATTATTCTGCGTGGAAGTGCCTTTGTTCTCTCTTTGGTAGTCATTTTTGGGCTTTGGTTGCGATGCAGCCGGGGTTGAATTCTATCATATTTTGAACAAGAACAATGGGTTTTGAGGGAATCTTTGTTAGACTTCTAGCGGGCTAGCACAGTACTGAAAAAACAACTTTCTTTTTCGGATTAGAGGGATTATGAGCTTCAAATTTTGCCACCCTCAATTCTTGAGAGGAGTTAGGGTTCTCTTTACCGATAGTTCTGAGTGTTCTGTGTGATAGGAGGGGGAGAAGCTCAGGAAAAAGGGGGTCCGGAAATTGGATCTAGGGAGCAGGGTAGTATGGATACTTTTCTACGAGAAGAAGAGTCCCAGATGAGCGAGGAGTCAGTGCTTATGGCCTCTGTGTTTGATTCGCTTGTGGAAAAAACCTCCAAGGGATCAGTTCCTCCACCTCTTCCTAGCCTTACGCCCTAACAATTTCCTTCTTTGTCCGAGGCCGCCAGAGTCCACGCGGAGGAGAGGAAGAAGTCATCCCCTAAAGCTCGCCGGAAGGGGTTAGCTCACAAGGAGCCGTTCAAGAGTCACTTTCGAGAATTGGGGTTCCATACACGGTCAAAAGTTCCCAAACCTAATATTCCGATATACTATGAGATTTTTGCATATCCTCGTAGGCCATGTTGGAAAGAGTTGTCGGCCCTTCACAATTTACATGAGTTGAAGGTGAAGAAGGAGCTTGTTCAGAGAGTAGCCTGGTGAGATCAACTTAGGGTGGTCAGGACAATAGGAGGACTAGTGGAGATTATAAGTAGCTCTTTAGAAAGCAATTCTTCTCAGTCCGCACCGGACCGACACAAGGGGGAGCCAGCTTCACATCCCTAGGCCGCTCAATCCCATGAGAGGACTACCATCAGGTCGTCTCAGGGTCGAACTACTTCTCGTAACCTGGAAGGAACTAGCGGATAGAGCTCCCAAGAGCCTCGGAGGGGGAAAAGATTTGATCACCGCGACACCTGGCATGTTTACCCCAGTGGTAAAGAAAGAGACGTTCCTCCCCTCTCGCAATAGCGGTGAATAAAAAGTCCCTCCCGATACACCAAGCGTTCGACCTATAGGGGGATTATGGCAGACAACACTTACAGATCCCAAGGTTTCGGGCATGGGGATATCAGATCTGACTAAGGTGGTTAGCAGAACGCATGAGTTTGTGGAGATAGTGAAAGCACAGGGTCAGGCGACGACGGGGGTTGGACCAGTTACGGTAGATTGGGAGGCTCTAGGGAAGGAAAGACAAGCTTTATGGGAACACGAATTGAACCTTATTTGGGAAGCTCAACGCAGGTCCACTAGATTTCTCAGTGGGCAGAGGTCCACTCCATCATGAATAGGGCCGCATCAGAGGAACCCATTTGGAAAACCAACCCTATCACAGGCAGCCAACCAGGCATGCCACTCTCGGAAATGAGATAGGGAACCCCTCTTTCCGGAAAGAGGGGAGGATTACGGAACTTGATAAAAAGGGTTTGAAGCAAATACAATTCTTGATATTGCAACTTCTCCTAGGGGATTGCCAACTGTTGTTTCACTGGAGGACACCAGCAGAGTGGAAGCCTTGGTGGAATTACGATTGGACAAAAGGGTTCACGTTCCCTTGAGGGCATCTACTCCTCTTGCTTCCCCAGCCAGACATTCCCTTGCTCTTCCCTCTTCTCCTTGGCCACCTCATTCCCCAGCTGCCGCGGTCAGTGGATCTCCCAATCCTCCTCTCTTAAGCGACTAATCCATCCCGGCCTATACTCCTCCACAGCGGCGTTCTCCCTTTTCTAGCTTGCGAGGCATCTAGGAGGCGAACTAGGATACAGACGCCTAATCCTACAGGTTCACAAGAGACTCCGTCTCCGTCTCCGTCACCGTCCATTTCACGAAGATCTTTGAACAGACGAAGTCTCCACATCCCATCGGTGGATACAGTTCTAAGGGAAAAGCAATACTCTCATGGATATAGAGGAGCAAGGGCTCCAACACCTCCTTTAGCAGTTTGACCATTATCAGTGGGGGGGGGTCGTAGCTCTTACACGTGCTCATCCTATTGGAGGAGGAAGTGGTTTGGATCCAGAAGGTGTAGATCCCGGAGCCACTTCGCAAGCTCAGTTTGTTAGCCCTACCAGACCGACCTTGCCACAATTCACCAATCTCGCAGATGAAGAGAAAGAGATGGGAGACCTCCGGATCTTCACATGGGATAGTTCGGGAATAGACTTTTCACATTTTGAAATATTGTGGAAATCTTTCACCCAATCTTAGATCAACAAGTATAGATAAGAAGCAATCCCTGATGACTTCGAAACCACACTTTTCCTGATGATGGTAAATTACCTCTCCGGGGGAGCTCTAACGGACTACAAAGAACGTCAACCCCTTTTAATGGCACCAACCATCAAGATTTCCGACCCGGTTCTCAACGCAGCAGTCTTGCAGGCAAAAGCAGATTCTGCCACGGCTAAGAACGCTCTTCTTGAAATTCTATGGGCTCCATTGCCACACAGAATTCGCAGGTCCAAAGGAAGCTAATCTAGATAGTGCCGACTCCAACTTGATATAAACCCAAATGATTGACCCCTTGACAATCAGAACCCCATTAGAGCTTCACCCCTGTGAAATAAGACTTTCTGTGTGCTCAGTTCCACCACAGAATGCAAAGTTAGAATATGAGATTTGGACACATTCACCCACTTTGACTTTCCCTTAGAAATGCAGCCTTCCAGGCAGGCAAAAACTCTGACCGACTACACCCCTGTGTAGCCTGGACTCCCCTGAGTCCGCAGCAACAAGAATCACTGAATTTGGTCAACTGAGTTGATAGTTATGGCTGGCCAAAGTTTGACATTTATACAAGGTGCTCTCTGGGAGAGGCATCTACCTACCAGAAATATTCTAAGTTCTAGTCCCTCTCTAAACCCCTTCTACTGAAGTACGGCGCCAATCACAGGACTGTACCGTACATAAAAGTACAGGCGCCGGAGTACTTTCTGTACGGAAATTGTACGACAAGACCATACGAGTGACAAATGTCACACCCAAACTTGTTATCTTGCGCTCCGGAGATTCCGCAATCCTCCAGCGCATTTCCACGTGTCATCATGAGTGGCGGCGTCAAAAAACGCCAAGGCGGCCATTCCGGAATCTCGGCTAGCACCACGGCCGTCGATTAAATCTGGTATTCATTCTTACCCGTCGAAAATAAGTGCGCGGTATTTGTTTCGCTGTCGAAACAAATGCGCGGTATCAGTTTCGCGTAAACCATACTTCACTAAACTGTTTCTATGTACTAAGGATCTTTTTGCGCCGTTAAATGAATTCGTCTACGTGTACATATTTATATAATTATCAAACCCTATATGTCCTAGCACTAGTCCTAGACTAAACGGACAAAGCTAACGGCTACATTGACGGACGTCAGGTACCAGGATCAATTCCTGGGTCCGTCAATACTTTTAGTAAACCCATCTATTTTGTGCTAACTGTCTGCTACAAAGCTTTAGGCAGCCATGGCCCTATCACCCTACCCAGCCTTCAGTGACTACAACAAGTGTGGGGGCTTGGTAAAGGGAGTTAGAGGTAGACCGCCTCTACATTTTTCCTATTATAATACAGACCTAGAAAATACTCAAATATCAACACTTCTAATGCCTGCATTCACAGAAAACCATAAATTGCAAGCCCAAGGGCTAGCGAATGTCAATTAGCTGCAAGCTTTCGGGGATGCCACAGTTGCCACCAGAATGGTCGCAAACCCTACACCCTGCACCATATTTTTGAACACTTGAAGTCTCTTATACAACGAAAATAATGAGTATGTAATCAAAGAATTCACGAAATTCCAGTGTTTGAGGAATGAAACCCAACAGACTTTGTTCAATCGACTCTCTAGCCTTTGTCAAAAAACAAACTATCCACTATAGACCTCCCAGCTATGACCACTAAATATTATATAGCTGTGCGTAACTCGTTCAGGGCGACATGGCTAACTGCCCTAAGTAATTGGATTGCCGGACAGGCAATTCAGGACATTAATCCCTCTGCCAAGGACATTTCTCTGGTGGCTATGATGTTTTATGACCACTTTTTCCACCGTGAGGCAAGCAAAAAAGGTGAAACCAGCAAGGCGCGTGTGAACTTTGCATGATTCGATGGGGAGACCTCATTGAATGAAAAGGAACAGGCTGAACTTCAAGCTTTGCGGAAGTTTAAAGGGAAACAAGTGGCTCACGGCGGGTCAAAACCGGGAATGGGGGCTATTGAAAAGAGGTAATTAATAGTTCACTTCTCTAATTTATTTCCACTTTAAAGAGAGAGAGTGAGGATCAAAGGCACGCCATGGCTGCCACAATATTTAGAAAGTGGCAGATTTAGAAATAGAGGATATTATACCAAAATGGTGCATAGGTCTAGATTTAAACCTAGGTTTGCGTATAACTATGTATTCGTTCGTCTTATCCACTAAGGCATTATCGAAACGATACACGTGACGGGTTTCAAAGAAATTTAAATATTAACGCGATAGCTAATTAACACCAGACTAACGCAGAGGAATAATTCATGCATGTACGCGAATCTAAACCGTGCAAAACATGTTTTGATCGAACGGCCGGCATTATAGCCCCCACGCGAAGTGAGCTTTTGGCAGCATACTGAGATAGTGTCACGCACTGCCACGTGGCGCCACAATATTTGATAAAGGAGAAGATGGGAGGAGGAACCATGGCTCCCGATTTGATAGTTGTCACCTTGTAGACCTTGTCGTACAATTGTCGTACAATAAGTACATCGCACATTGTTCCTTCTTGTACTATATATTGTTCCTATTAGACTAGGGTTTAGTAGTAGGTAGTTGTGAGTAGGCAGACCAAGACTTAGTGATATTTAGGGACCTCTCTCTAAGAGAGCTTGTAACTATAAAGGTCATCTTTGACCAGCCCTAACTTACTTCTCAGGGGAGCAAATTGAGTGATTCTATTTGCGTTTGACTCAAGGGAGTCTTGTCCTCACAGGGGTGAGGGTGATCACAATTTTTTGTGCTTGGGCGGCGCTTATTCAGTGGAAAAGAGGAAGGGGCAAATAATATCCTAGAGGCTTTATATAAACTGCTTATTTTGTGGGTCAATGGAGACCACAGAATTTTAGGTTTTGGGCCCACCCTCTACAGTGACCATATTCAATGAATCAGAATTTTTGCATTGGGAAATGATGATGGAGGGAGAACTATTTGAGAAGCATCTATGGGGCATAGTGTCTGGACAAATGCGATACCCACCTCCACTTGGCTTTGGAGGGTTTTTCTGGTACCTCCGTCACTACCGTAGCCAGAACAGCTGCCACCATCACCGAGGATGAAAATGAGATGGATATAAAATTTTCATGGAAAGAGAAAAGGGAGGAGTTGCAACTCAAGCGACACCATTGTCGAAGGCGATATCGGCAGCAGCACCACCAGCAACGTTGACAAGGGTTCAGATCGACAGATCGGAGTATGAAAAGTGGAACTACAAAGATAATGTTGCTAAGCTGTTAATTCTTAAAAATGTAGCAACGGGCATTGCCATTCCTTTTATTTATGTCAAATCTTCATCTCAGATTTGGATATCACTAGTTAACAAATATAAGAGTGGATCATTGCAAGAGCAACAGTTGTTAGAAAATAAGATCAGAGCTTATACTTATAAAGGAGGAAGCATGAATAATTATTGCAATGATTTATGAGCATTGTTAGAAGAGATAGAGAGTGCAGGTAACTCATGGTGTGAGAGACAAAGAGTGAATACATTAATGACGAAACTACCTGAAAAGTATGAGAATATTATTATCCGATTGCAAGACATAGGAGATAGCAATTCGAATTGGGATGACACAGTGGGAATGATTTTAGTGATTGAAAACACCATATAGCTTAGGAGAGGGAGTTCAAGTGTGCAAGCATTGTCAGCAAGAACAAATTGGGCGGAAGCGTGATGAGGAGAGAGGGAAAGATCCTTGTCGAAAATTTGGTGGAAGAGGAGAAGGAGGTGGCAGATTTGAAAGACGAGGGAGAAAACTTCTCGAGGAGGATTATGTCACTTCTGCAAGAAACCGGGACACCATACGGCAGATTGTGTCAAACTTGCAGATCTTCGACTGAAAGATGGACACGGAACCTCAAAGGATGTAGGAAAGAAAAAGGCTTTCCTGATTGAAGATTATAATGAGGCAGAGGACAAAGAAACGGATCAGGAAGCGGAGCTTGAAGAGCTTATTCTTAATCCAAAAACCACTGAAAAGCATGTCAACATTCCACATAGACAAAAATGTGCTTTCGGAGGTAAGAGGGATCCACCCGAGGATGGGTGGATGAGTGACTCAGGGGCCTCAATGCATATGTGCAAAGATAAGAGGTGGTTCACTAAATTGAGAAAGATCCCAATAGTTGAAATAGAGTACGGAGGTGGTAGAGTAGAAACCACAAGTCTAGTTGGAACTATTGACTTCAACGTTTTAGTTGATGGAAAGGCCTCAATTGTAACACTCTCAGACGTTCATTACATTCCACAGCTTAGCAAGAGCCTAGTCTCAACAGCTGTCCTAGATGAAAAGCTGTTTGAAACAGGAACTAGGAAAGGAATCTTCACAGGAAGCTTTGATAATGATGTTTATTTCATAGCTAAGAAGGGCAGTCAAGGGATGTTCAGAATTGTTCTTTGCAATGAAAAGAGTGTTCGCTATTTGTGTGCAAGTGAGATGATGCTTAGGCACAAAAGGTTGGGGCATGTGCATCTAGATAGATTAAAGAAAATGAAAAAAAAATGAATAGTAGAGGGTATTAGTTTTGAGGATGATGAGTCCTTTGATGATTGTAGTGGATGTGCCCAAGGGAAGATTCATAGACTTCCATTTCCAAAAGCAACCTTATTAAGGAGAGAGAAAGTATTGGATCTAATTAACACTGATGTTTGGGGACTAGTTAGGTATGCTTCACATGGGGGGAAGAGACGGATGTTAACCACCACATATGATTCGTCTAGATACACGAAGGTATATTTTCTCAGACATAAGTAAGATGTATTAAGAGTGTAAAGTATGGAGTGAAAAACTACATGAAACCTCAATAAAAGAGATAAGAAGTGATAATGGGAAATAATACACCTCAAGGGAATTTGAAGAATATTTTAAAGAAGAAGGAATTCATCATGCATCATGAGAAAACTGTTCCCTATAATCCGGAACAAAATGGAGTGGCAAAAAGAGTGAATAGAACTTTAGGAGATAGGTCTAGAAGTATGTTAAGTGATAAGAGGATAGGGTTGCAATTTTGGGCTGAGTCTATGAACTATGCTAATTTCATCAAAAATATAATTTTATGGGCTTCATTGCCACACTGAATTCGCAGATCTAAAGAAGCTAATCTAGGTAGTGACGAATCCAATTTTATATAAACCCAAATGATTGACCCCTTGACAATCATAACTTCATTAAACTTCACCCCTGTGAAATAAGACTTTCTATGTGCTCAGTTTCACTATAGAATGCAAAGTTAGAATATGAGTTTTGGATAACATTCCCCACTTTGAATTTCCTTTAGAAATGCAGCCACCCTGGCAGAAAAACACTCTGACCGAATACGCCCCTGTGTAGCCTTGACTCTCCTGAGTCCGCAGCAAAAAGAATCACTGAATTTGGTCAACTGAGTATGTTATGGATGGCCAAAGTTTGCCTTTTATACAACCAACCCAAAACATTCTAAGTCCTAAACCCCTCTTTAAACCCCCTAGTACTAAGGTATTGACCAATCACAAGACTGTAGCGTAGAATAAAGTAGAGAGCCGGAGTACTTTCTGTACGAACAATATACGACGTCGCCATAATACGACAATTGTCACATCCAAATTTTTTGTCTTCGGTTCTTGAGATTCCGTAAACCCGTATGATGTTGCCACGTGTCATCCGAGGTAACGGAGTTTGCAAACCGCCAAATTGTCCTTTCCGCGAAGCCGACGCTAACCACGGCAATCTGATATATATCAGTATTTAATACGGACCGTCGAAACAAATGTTCGTACTATTTGTTTAGTCTAGAACTAATAGTACAACGGTTTCTATGCCCTATAAACCGTAATCTAGTTAAATGGAAAAACCTGCGTGTACATGTTTAATTACGTAACAAACCCAATATACCTTAAAACTAGTCCTAGACTAAACGGACAAAACTACCGGCTACGGGTGACTTGACGGACGGCAAGTACAAAAATCAATTCTTGGGTCCGTCAAGTACCTTTTGGTAAATCTACATAATTCACCCCTTGTTTTCTCTAGTGAGCTTTAGGCAGCCATGACTCTAGCAATTAATCTTGCCTTCAGTGACTACGACAAGTGTGGGGGCTTAGAGAGGGGAGTTAGAGGCAAACTGCATCTGCTCTTTTCTATCCTAATATAGACATAGAAAATACTCAAATATCTAGGTATACTTTCTCAGACATAAGTCAAAGGTATTAAGATGTTTCAAAGAGTTTAAAGTATGGAGTGGAAAAATTACACGAAACCTTAAAAAAAGAGATAAGAAGTGATAATGGGAAAGAATTTACCTCAAAGGAATTTTAAGAATATCTTAAAGAAGAAGGAATTCATCATGAGAAAACTGTTCCCTATAATCTGGAACAAAATGAAGTAGCAAAAAGGGTGAATATAACTTTAGGAGATATGTCAGAAGTATGTTAACAGATAAGAAGATAGGGTTGCAATTTTGGGCTGAGTCTATGAACTATGCTAATTTCATCAAAATTAGAGTCCTTACTTCAACAAAAAAAGAGGAAACTCCGTATGAGAGGTGGATAGGAAGAAAGCGTGATTTGTATAGTTTAAGAGTGTCGCAAGTCAAGTCTATAGTTATGATTCCGATAAGACTAAATGGAAGTTAGAGGGAAGAGGGAAACCAAGATATCTTCTAGGATATGATGAGAGCAAAAAAAGGATACCCGGTGTATGACTTGAAAAAGAGAGATATAATTTTGGCAAAACATATAGTGGTGATGATTGAAGAGAAGTCTATTGATCCATTGAAATATAATAAGGAAGTCAAAATCAGATTTGAAACGGATCAGTTTTCTGACTTTGACTTTGAAAATGAAGAGAAGGAAGATAGGGAAAAAGAAAAATCTGGAGATCTACCAAAAGAGAAGGAGGAAAGGAAAACATCCGAGGCAAAGCCACAATACAAAGTGGAAACAGATGAGGAACTTGATGAGACACCAAGATTGGAAGATAAGGAAGCTGAAAATCTCCCTAAACGAAACCCAAGGATGCCTTCCATTACGGCGTCCGATTTTGAAGGGGAAAAAAGAAGTAGTAAACGATTTCAAAAAAGACAAGTAAATAACCAACTTACAAAGATGTCTTACCCAAATGAACCTCAGACATACTTAGAGGCCATAAACACCACAGAAAGTAGCCGGTGGATCACTTCTATAAATGAAGAAATAGCCTCCATTATTGAAGCCAATACATGGGAGTTGGTAGATTGTCCACCAGACCGAAAACCGATCGGATGTAAGTGGGTTTTTAAACTTAAATTAAACCCGGATAATACCATTGAAAGGTACAAAGCTAGGTTAGTTGCACAGGGGTATACTCAGAAAAAGGGGATAGACTACTAAGAAACCTTTGCACCTAAAGTCACATTTGCTTCTGTTAGAATCCTTTTAAGTTTAGCCGCAGCAAAGGATATGGAAATACATCAGATGGATATTAAAACGACCTTTTTGCACGAAGAGTTGGAAGGAGAAATTTACATGAGGCGACCAGAAGGATTCGTGAAAAGTGGGGAAGAAAGCAAGGTTTGCAAATTGATAAAATCACTCTATGGGCTTAAGCAAGCCCCGCGACAATGGAATATAAAACTGGACGAATTTCTGACTGGTTTGGGGTATATCAGAATTAGTTCAGATCACTTCATATATTTATTTGCGGATGAGAATATAGTGATATTTATTGCTATTTATATGGATGATTTGTTGGTCTTAAGCAAGTCCTTAGATATGATTAACAAACTATAACAGGATCTTAGAAGCGGTTTTCATATGGAAGATCTCGGTGAAGGGAAGTACATTTTGGGAATTCAAATAGAAAGAGATAGAGGGAATAAGATTATAAGACTCACACAGAAAGAACCAATCTGTAATATGCTAGAAAAATTTCGAATGGAAAAAGCAAATGGATGTACTACTCCCATGGATTTGAAGTAAGTGTTTGAGGGGAGTGAAGAAAAATGAATATTGACTTTTAATGATGAGATGGATGAGATAGAAAGAAAATTTATGTAAAATATCCCTTATCGGCAGATTATAGGCAGCTTAATCTATTTTATGAACTGTACCCGTCCGGATATAGCCGCAACGTTGGTGTCAATAGTAGAAGTCTAAATGAACCAAGAAAGAGAGACTGGGAGGCTACCAAAAGGGTTATGAGGTATCTGGTCGGGACAAGAGAATTGTGGTTGCATTTGGGAGGGGAGCACACTGACATCACCACCTGGAGTGATGCCAGTTATGGAGATATGCCTTTAAGGCGGTGTACGACTAGATATGTGCTGCGAATTGGATTCGGTGCATGTTGTTGGAGTAGTAAGCAACAAAAAGTAGTTGCTCATTCAACTATGGAGTTTGAATACATGGCTTCCTTTGCTTCAACCAAAGAATTAATGTGGGTTAAATCTCTCCTTGAAAAATTTGGATTCATGAAGTCTATAAGTCAAAATGTTTTTTGTGATAATCAAGCTGCTATCTCTACTGCAATCAATCCGAAACATCAATTCAAAGCTAAACATATGGATATTAGCCTAAGATTTGTCAGAGAGAAGGTAGAAAATAAAATAATTAAATTGGTTCATAAAAGGTGATAAATAAATAATTGCAAACATGATGACAAAACGAGTTTCTTCCCCTAAGTTGATTTTTTGCAGTGAAAACTGTGGATTAAAATTAAAAGGTGACTAGGAATTAAGGGGAGTGTTGAAAAGAGGTAATTAATAGTTCACTTCTCTTATTTATTTCCACTTTAAAGAGAGAGAGTGAGGATCAAAGGCACGCCATGGCTGCCACGATATTTAGAAAGTGGTAGATTTAAAAGTAGAGGATATTTTACCAAAATGGTGCCTAGGTCCAGAGTTGAACCTAGGTATGTGGATTACTATATAGTCGCTCATTTTATCCACTAAAACGTTATCGAAACGATACACGTGACGGGTTTCAAAGATATGTAAACATTAACGCGACAACTAATTAACACCAGACTAACGTAGAGGAACAATTTATGCATGTAGGGGAATCCGAACCGTGTAAAATATGTTTTGATCGAACGGCCGACATTATAGCCGCCACGCGAAGTGATCTTTTAGCGGCATACAGAGATAGCGTCACGCGGTACCAGGTGGCGTCACATTGTTTGATACCGGAGAACATAGGAGGAGGAACCATGGCTCCGGATTTGACAGGTGTCACCTTGTAGACCTTCTCCTACAATGGTCGTACAATAAGTACATCTCCTATTGTACCTTCTTTTACTATATAGTGTTCCTATTGAACTTGGGTTTAGTAGTAGGTAGTCGTGAGTAGGCACCCCAAGACTTAGTGATTTTAAGGACCTCTCTCTAAGAGAGCTTGTAAATATAAAGGTCATATTTGACCAGCCATAACTTACTGTTCAGGGGAGCAAATTCAGTGATTCTTTTTGCGTTTGACTCAAAGGAGTCTTTTTATCACAGGGGTGAGGGTGGTCAGAATATTTTTGTGCCTAGGTGGCGCTTATTCAGTGGAAAAGTGGAAGCGGCAAATATTATCCTAGAGGCTTTACATAGGCTGCTCATTTTGTGGGTCAATGGAGACCATATAATTTCAGGGGCAGATGACCGAGTTTTCTTTTAAATTGCCTAAATTGTCAACAAACAGGTCATGGGTGGCAGCACTGCCCTAGAAAATTGAAATCGGAACTTGCTCTAAAACAAAAAGAATGGAAGAAAGAACGGGCTGATAGAACTTGGAAGCAACATGAACGAATCAAAGGAGAAGGGGTGGGAGAGAAAACCCAGTGACCAAGGATAATCATCTACCAACTCCGCGAGGCAAAAAATCTAAAATGTCTCAATATCAGTTGCGGCAAATAAAACTTTCAAGTTTGATGATGCAAAAATATCTAATGGGATATGAAGTAAATATACCATCGAAGGCTCAAAATCTCAAGCTTGTGGTTTTATGGGGCGTAAAAAACGGCAATGTTTCCGCAAAAATGGGGTCCCAAAAGAGATGATGCAGTATGCTTTGTTCACTTATGGAAGGGAAACCTCAGTGAACCCTCTCCCCCTCCAACCCCTGTACCCATGGGGGCGTCGCACCATGGAGGAACCGAAACAAGCCCCATTAGATCCGGCCAGGCTGACCCCGAAAAACATTATCGAGCAACAAAGCCAACAATTGGCTGCGATGGCGACGAAATTGGCCGCCGTACGTCCACGATCCTCCTCCTTGACACTTGCTCTGACGGCAGCTCAAAAACTTTTAAGGAAGAAATAGGAGCTATTGCAAAAGCTAGCCGAGCTGGAACAAGAAGTCACAGCGTGTAGAGATGATGGTGATGCTATGGGTTGGGATATGGAACCTCCAAAGGATCACCACTCCCGAACCTTCATGTCTAGAGCCTGGAATGTGGTAGTGGGGGACAGTCGTCGGCATCTCCGCGATTTTACCGCGGAGCAACCGTAAGATAGACAGAAAATGGAACAGAGGAACCACAATAGGAAAACAATTGGACCGTTATCCTTTACTCCCTGTGCAATATTTGTGAACATTGATGTCGATCTCGGCATCAAGCCAGCTCAACTTCATCTTCCACCCCCTAAAATGAAAGTGTCTACCGGTTTCAAACATTTTCAGGCGGGTAAACAGAAATACTTGGAAAAGAATGACGTTGATAAAAAAAGTGATCAAGAATGGTTTGAGAAATACCTGGCCGAACATCTGGATGATAACCCTTCTAGCACCCCTTCGACTGCAGATTCTGATGTCGAAGATGACAAAACAGACAATGAAACGTCTGAATCCTAACCCCTTTCCTCAAAACCGGCTGTCATGCACGTACGGCACCTAATGCCTTACGCCCTCACCCACGTAAAGACTTTGGCCTCTTCTCGTAATCTGATGGAAGAAGTTCTCATTCAGGCATTAGGAGAAGAAATCCATTTGGGGAGGGAAAAAGTAGCTATGGGGAATCAGCCCAAAGCCATCTTTTTATCCTTGAAACCCAAAACCCCTATTAATGATAGGGATTACAAGGCGTTATCGGTGGCTCTCATCCTAAATTGGACTTGCAATTTCAAGCTTAACGGCTACGGAGGATTTCAGGATGCGGTGGTCGATACCGGGGGGCTACCAAATCTGATCACTACCTCTAATTTTTAGCATATGCCACAGGAGCTCTGGCTAGAAATCTGTCTAATCGACATCCATCTGAGTATTGTCACTAGCGAAAGCCAGCCAGTCCATGGAATTATGAAGGCCATGGAGAATGAATTTTCGAATGACGCGAGAGAACACATTCTGATTCAGCTTCCTTTCTTGGATGTAGAAGGTAAGCAGTTTGAAATTTTGTTGGGAATGGCAACGTGGACCCGGCTGATATAGAATTGAGTGCGTGGAAGGAGCAGTTCAATGTTAAAGACTAAAAAGATCCTGAATTGACCAAGGTGGTGGTTCCCATAGATTTATGGAATCGGGGAAAGCCAAATGCTCTTGTGTCCGGTTGTTACCCTGTATATGCAACATCCACTCCCACATAACTCTTTGACAGCTCAACCAATATAGCCAAAAAGACATAGCAATTTCCTATTTCCAAGCGATGGGAAGACGAATACAATGACTGATTGCAAATTTTCAGCGGCGAGTGGATCAGAATTACTCAGATTTATCACTAAAGGAAACAAATCCTAACCTCAAGTTTGAGGTTCGCATGACAATATCCGACAACGAGAAATTCAACCGATAAGTGGTGTCATTCACAATCCCTGATTAAAGACTCCAAATTTTATCTCTATTCTATGGAATCACTTGTTATTTAGAAAGTGTTTTGAAAGCAGGATACCAAGTGGAATTCTATGTAGCCGTCGAGATCTCTCCTGAAGCACGAACTGTCAGCGAACACTGCTTGCGATAACTTCACCACCTATATCCTCAACAACTTCTAGTGTCCGCAATTTCCAAAACTCATCGGAGTCCCCCCCAGAATGGAGATAACATCACGACGCCTCATCTGGCCAGCTTAAGAAGAGTAGATCTAGAAGTGGCGCGGTGGCCATGTTAAGAATACACACTAGCCAAACAAGGAAAAGGGCATCAGGAAAAGAGGAGTAGAACATTTTTTACAATGGTGCAGTTAATTTTATGGGTACAACAACACCATAACACACCAGTGGGGTACGTTTTGGAAAATGTTCAGTGCAATTCTGTGTCCTCCATTAGACTACAGAATACAGGAAGCCTCTAGATAGTATTTAACTAACCCAATTCAAGCCACAACCACTACTACCGAAGAAGGCAAAATGACAATTTGACTGCACCTTTGTGTAGCTTGGATTCGCCTGAGTCTGTAGCAAAAAGAATTACTGAAAACGGCCAACCAGTCGATAAGTTATGAGTCGGCAAAAATGCCAAGTTTATACAAACTCTCAAAGAGAGAGAGGTACCTATTTACCAAATTCTCTAAGTTCTAAATCCCTCTCACAACCCCTATCTATTGAAGTACGAACCAATCAGATCACTAAAGGGTAGAAAAAAGTACTATGGCGATGTACTTTCTGTACGGCTTATGTACGGCAACGCCATTTAGTGGACGCGTGTCCACTTTTAACTTGTCCTTATGTTCGCCGGAATTTTTGCGACAAAGGTCATCCCGCCGCGTGGTTGCACGTCAAGCCACGTCCATAAACGCCAAAGTGATCATTCTGCGATCTAGGCAGTGATATACGCCTTCGGATTAAATCCGACATTAAATGTCCGCCGTCAAAACAAATGTCTGATTCATTTGTTTTCGAGTGAGATAATGTTCGCACTATATAATATTGGTTCTATGTTTTTCAGTTCGTCATCCCGTTAATTGGAATCATGGTTTTAACAGTGTTTATATAATTATCAAACCTAATGTACCCTAACGGACTTCTACGACAGACTGGTTAGAGCTAACGACTTTGCCGCGCTTTGCCGGTCTGAGGATCGAGTCTTGCCGGACTCAACCTTTTGTTGAGAGTGATATAAGTCACTCTTTAGCCCTGCCAGCTTAAGCTAGGACAGTCATGGCTCAAACACCCTCTCTATCCCTCAGTGACTACGATAAGTATGGTGGGTAGAGAGAGGAGGAGGAGGCAAGCTGTCCGCCTTTTTCTTTTTCTATTTGTACAAAAATTTAGACCTAGAAAATACCATATAAAACTAATAATTTCAACACTCCCCTTGTTTTCTAGTCCAATTTAAATTTTAGTTTTAATCCACACTTTTCTCTGCAATATTTTAACTTGGGAGAAGGCACTAGTTTTGTCATCATATCAGCTACCATTTCCTCATCAGATCTATATATAAGATTCAGGATTTTATTCTCAACTTTTCTCTTACAAAACTTAATCTTATGTCCATATGTTTAGCCTTAAAATGATATATTGGATTAGCTGAATTTGTAATTGGAACATGATTATCACAAAACACTTCATGCACTCCCTTTTTCATATACCTAAGTTCTTGCAGCAAGGACTTGACCCACATTTACTCTTTCACAGCATAACAAAAGGCCATGTATTCAGCCTCCATAGTAGACTTAGCAGCCACCTTTTGTTGCTTACTGCTCCAACAGCAAGCACCATCCTCACGATACAACACATACCCATAAGTGCATCTTTTCATAGGTGCGTCCCCATAACTTGCATTACTCCAAGTAGTGATGTCAGTGTGCCCCCCTCTTAAATGCAACCATAACTCTCTGGTTCCCACCAGATATCTCATGACTCTTTTTGCTGCCTCCTAGTCTCTCTTCCTATGATCATTAAGACTCCTACTGAGTACTCTAACAGCTGCCACTATGTCGGGCCTGGTACAGCTCATGAAATAGATTAAACTTTCTACAACCTGTTTATTAAGGATAAAATTCATAAACTCTCTCTCCTCTGGACTCATCTAATTATTTAAGATCATCACTCCTCTTTCTACACTCCCATCACTTACTTTTTTCAAGTCTATAGGAGTGGATCAAGTGTTAGCATTTTCCATCTCAAATTTCTCAAGCATATCAACTATTGCTTTTTTCTGAGTAAATCTGATAATCTTTTTCTATCTATGTCTCTTCATTTGAATCCCCAAAATATATCTTGCCTCCCCTAAATCCTACATATCAAATCTGCTTCTAAGAGCTTTTTTTAACTTATCTATTTTTTCCAAAGATTTACTGAACACAAGCAGATCATCCACATAAATTGCAATAAAAATGACACAATTCTCATCTTCAAACATATTGATAGAATGGTCAGAGCTGATCCGGATATATCCATGACTTATGAGAAACTCACCTAATTTCTTATTTCTCTGTTGGAGAGACTGCCTTAGTCCATAAAAGGACTTTATGAGCCTGCAGACTTTGCTCTCTTTTCCTTCTTCCACGAACCCCTCGGGTTGTCTCATGAAAATTTCTTCCTCTAACTCGCCATTTAGAAAAGCAGTCTTAATGTCCATCTAGTGTATTTCCATGTCTTTAGCTGCTGCTAGACTGAGGAGAATCCTTACTGATGAGAATTGAACAACTGAGCAAAGGTCTCCTCATACTCAATCCCCTCCTTTTGGGTGAACCCTTTCGCTACCAATCGAGCCTTATATCTCTCAATGGTATTATCTGGGTACAGTTTTAGTTTAAATACCCATTTATACCTAATAGGTTTTCTGTCTGGAGGATAATCCGCTAGTTCCCAAGTATTTGCTTCCATGATAGAGACCATCTCATTATTAAAGGTTATAATCCATCTTTCTTTCTCAAGACTATTCACTTCCTTCGAGTAAGACTGAGGCTCATCTAGGTGAGATAGCTTAGTTACCTTATGAGCGGCCTATTTTTCTTGTATCCTTTTGCTACTCTTTCCCCCTCCCTCAAACTCAGAAGCTGGAATGGATGGAAGTCTTGGATTTCTCCTCACTGTGTCATCGGCTCCCCTGTCCATAGAAGCCGGTTCTAGTTCCACGTCTTCTATCTCCTGGAAGTCCATAGGGGTATGTGAGATTTGTGGTGAGTCTCCTGTATCTTCGATCTCCCTTGAATCTGCAATCACGGTTTCACTTATGTCCCTTTCGGGAACGACCGAGTTCTCCACACTTTCACACTCAAATCTGATTCTTATCTTCTTTGTATATTTGAAGGGGTCAAATGACTTCCTTTCATCCATGACAACTAAGTGTTTGACCAGAATGATATCTTTCTTTGTTAAGTTATAGACTCTATATCCCTTATCATCCTCATCATATCCCACAAAGTATCTAGGTTTTACCTTAGCATCTAGTTTCCAATTTTTCCTATCCGTGTCAAAACTGTAAACTTGGCTATCGAATACTTTAAGGTGTGAGATATCTAGTTTCCTTCCAACCCATCTCTCATAAGGTGTCACTCCCTTAACAGCTGAGGTAAGGACTTTATTCTTAATGTAGTTGGCACAGTTCGTTGCTTCTGCCCAAAATCTCTTTCCTATTTTCTTGTCGGCCAACATACTGCATGCACTATCTCCTACTGTTTGATTCAACCTCTCACCTACCCCATTTTGTTCCTCGTTATATGGTACAGTTTTCTGGTGCTTCACTCCCTCATCTCTCAGATATTCCCCAAACTGGTTAGAGGTATATTCACCCCCATTATCACTCTTTATTCTATTTAAAGGGGGTTTCATGCAACTTCTCACTCCAGGCTTTATATTCTTTGAAGTAAGTTGATGCTTTAGACTTTGTTTTTAGAAAGTATACTCTAGAGTATCTAGACCTGTAATCGGATATTGTCATCAAAAACCTCTTTCCTCCAACCGACGGTACTTTCGCAAGTCCCCAAATATGTGTGTGGACCAAATCTAAAACTTTCTCACCTCTATATGTGGCGGCTTTGGGAAAGGGAAGTCTGTGAGCCTTACTTTGAGCACAGCCACTACAATCATCCATCATTTTATTATCCCCAAACTGAATGCCTTCCACTACCCCAATCTTTTTCATTTCCCTTAACATATCAAAATGCACATGTTTGAAGCGCTTATGTCAAATCATCAACTTAGGAACACGAACATAATAAGCATTTTTCCTTTCATTACTCAAGTTAAGCCTAAACATTCCTTGGCTACCCTTATCTGCCGTGAAGTAAACTTCATCCCCATACTAAGCTGTAAAGACTCCTTTTCTAGTGAAGGTATCAAACTCTTTGTCATATAGTAGAGACAAGATTTTTACTCAGCTAAGGAATGTAGAGAACATTTGAGAATGGAAGTATCATAGTCTTACCCTCCACTAAGAATTTCAGATCTACTGATCCCACTAGATATGTAGTAACCACTCTCCCATCCCCATACTCTATCTCTATAGTAGGGATCTTTCTTAGCTTAGTGAAGAGTTCCTTATCACGACACATATGCATGGATGCACCTAAGTCGATGATCCATCCTTCCTGTGGAGCTTCCCGAATTGCTCGAAGGGCACACTTCTTTCTCCGAGGGATCTCCTTCTCCTCCTAACTCTCGTTAAGAAGAAGCTCCCCATCCTCCTCAAAAGACTCATCCTCGGTTTCTCCTGTCACTTCTGTAACCACAAGTGCTTTTTTCTTCACTCTAGAAGAACCCCCTCCATGGTTCTCTTGGAGCCTTAGCTCCGACAGCTTGACACAATCTGCAATGAAGTATCCCAGCTTTTTGCAAAAGTGACAAAGACCCTTTGGGGGCCTCGGTCCTCAAGACTGTTTTCTCTCTCCTTGGAATGGTTTCTTTCAGTCCTTCCCCAATTGGTCCCCTCTTGCTGCTAGAGCTTGAATGTTCTTTCCTCCTCTCCTAATCTCCATTGTGTTTTCGTGCACAAGTATCATCTCGACCACTGTGTTTCATTTCCATTAACTATCACGCATTTTCTGTATTCCGTACACTATGTTCTCGAACTCAATCTGGTAAATTCATGATAAGGGTGTTAACTTTCATTTTCATTGTACCTGTTCACCCGGCACTTTCCATCTCCATCTCTCTATCTCTTAAGCATCATAAGCAGCCATGGCTCTAGCTTCCTTTTCAACTTTTAGTGACTGCGACAAGTGTGGGAGCTGAAGAGAGGAGTTAGAAGCAGACTGCCTCGGCTTATTTTCTGCCTTTCATTTTAGAGCTAGAAAATACTATAAATAACCATTAATTTCTACAGTTATTAGTGTTAGACACACTAAAACACCGTTTTTTTTTTTCCTATCTAGCTTGTTTTTTTTCCCCCGTTCATCTTTTTTTTTGTCTCTCCACGCCCCCTCTTTCTCTCCCTCTTGGTCTTTAATCTCTACTCTCTCCCTTTTTTTCGTTGTCCGTTCATATATTGTTGGTTGAGATATTGTTAGTTCATATATTTCCAATGCATGTATTGTCACTTAATAGGTTTTCGATTCATCTATTGTCCGTTCGTACTTTGGCAATTCATATCCTCTACGTTCATATATTATTCGTTCACATGTTTTCGGTTTGTATATTGTCTTTGAATATATTGTCGGTTCGTACATTTGCAGTTCATATCTTGTAGGTTCATATATTGTTGGTTCACATCTTGTCGGTTCGTACATTGTCGGATCACATATTGTGAGTTCTTGTTCAGCTCGAATATGCGTACTCACCTATCTCTTTCACAGACTCTATCTACTTATGTACAGAGCCTATCAGATTTCAGTTCCGTACACAAAAGTATAGCTGCCGGTGTACTTTTTGTACGGACACTGTACGACATGGCCAAAATGTCGACACGTGGTATGTCCGGATTCGCTCCCTTAATCTTCGGAGATGCCGCGATACAATGTCATTCCGCCACGTGACATCCAATGTGGCGATGACCACAAACCGCAGAAATCCTCTTCCGGGATCTCGGTGTAATTCCGGCCGTCGGATTAAATTCACATTTAATCGTATCCGTAATAAATACATGCGCGGTATTCGTTTCACTAAAGAAATAAATGCGCGATATTGGTTTCGTATCCGTACCGGAATCTGTACTTTTACATTTACTGGATATATGTCTCCCGTAAACAGTTAAATGAACTATCCTACGTTTAAATGTTTAAATAATTATCAAACCCTATATTACGTAACAGTACTTCTAGACTTAACGGCTAAGCCTAACGGCTACCCGCTGTTTGTCGTCCTGTAGGTACCAGGAAGGTACCAGGATCAGATCCTGTGGCCGGCACATATCTTTTAGTAAATAAAACCCCTAACTAAAATATATTTTCTTGTAAACCTCTGGATAGCCTTGGTAGCCATGGCTATAGCTCCCTCTCCAATTTCTCAGTGACAGCGACAAGTTTGAGAGTTGGAGAGAGAAGTTAGAGGTAGACTGCCTCGGCTTCTTTTCTTATTTCTATTCAGACCTAGAAAATACTTTAAAAAACCATTAATTTCTATATCACTTTCATTAAAACATACCAAAATTGACGAAACAACATCTGTAGTCAAACGACGCTCGCAGACGCGAATCTAATCGTTTAAAATACATGATCAAACAAACATCGTCGCTGCCGCCAAACCCGAATGAATCTTTGGCTGCTTTCGAATAAAGCGGCGCGCTTTGCTAGGTGGCGCCACATCATTAGAAGCCGGAAATGATGGGAGGAGGAACGATGGCTCCCATGTTGACAAGTGTCGACCAGAAGGCCATGTTGTACAATGGCCGTACAAGAAGTACAATCGCCACTGTACCTTCTTGTACTATACACCCTTTTGATTGGCCGAGGGTAGAGTAGTAAGTAGTTGTGAGTAGGTGTTAAGGGACTTAGCGTGTTTGAGGCGCCTCTCTCCAGGTGACCTTTTGTATTTATAGGCCATCTTTAGCCAGCCATAACTTACTCCTTAAGGGAGCAAATTTAGTGATTTTTTTTGCGTTTGACTCAGGGGAGTCTTGTCCTCACATGAGTGAGGGCGGTTAGAATATTTGTGTGCCTGGGCGGCACTTATTTAGTGGGAAAGTGAAAGGGTAAAATATTATCCTAGAGGCTTTACATAGGCTGCTCATTCTGTGGGTTAATGGAGACCACATAATTTTAAGTTATGGGCCAACCCTCTAGGTTGCCTTTATTTAATGGATCAGACTTTCTTTATTGGGAAATGATGATGGAGGAAGAATTTTTTGAGAAGCACCTATGGGGCGTAGTGTCCAGGCAAATTTGATGCCCACCTCCACCTAAGTTTGGAAGAACACGTTTTTCTCGCACCTCCGTCACAACAGCTGTTTAAACATCAACCACCATCACCAACGATGACGAGGAAGGGGAGGAAATAATCATGGAAGGAGAAAAGGGAGAAGTTGCTTCTCGAGGGACTCTGTTGTCAAGGACGATAACGGCAGCAATAGAACCAGCAATGATGACGAGAGTCAAACCGAACGGTCAGAATTTGAAAATTTGAACTATAAGGACAAGGTGGCTAAGCTCTTAATTCTCAAAAGTGTAGTGAAGGGGTATTGCCATTCCCCTTATGCATTTTAGATCTTCCCCTCAGATTTGGGTATCTCTAGTTAACAAATATAAGAGTGGGTCAGTGTAGCAGCAACAGCTGGAGAAAATAAGATTTCAGCTTATACTTATAAGGGAGGAAGTATGAATGATTATTGCAATGACTTAGGAGCATTATTTGGAGAACTAGAGAGCGCAGGTAACTCATGGTCTGAGAGACAAAGAGTAAATACACTGATAATGAAACTACCTTAAGAGTATGAGAATATCATTAATCGGTTGCAGGATCTAGGTGATAGCAATTGGAATTGGGATGATACAGTGGGGATGACTTTAGTGAAAGAGAGTACCATAGAACTTAGGAGAAGAAGTCCGAGTGTTCAAGCATTGGCTGCACGATTTGATTGGCGAAAGCATGATGAGGAAAAGGGAAAGGATCCTTATCAAAACTTTGGAGGAAAAAGACAAGGAGGTGGCAGATTTGATCGACAAGGGAGAGGAGCTCTTTGTGGTGGATTATGTCACTTCTGCAAAAAACCGAGATATTATATGGCAGATTGTGTTAAGCTTGCAAATCTTCAACTCAAAGATGGACAACGTTCCACAAAAGATGGAGGAAAGAAAAAAACTTTTCTGACTCAAGTTCATGACGAGGAACAAGATGACGTAACCTAACTGGAAGAGGAGCTTGAGGAGCTTCTTCTTAAACCAAAAACCACTAACAAGCATGTAGACAATTCATGGAGACAAAAGTGTGCTTTCAGAGGTAAGAGGGATCCACTTGAGGATGGGTGGATGATAGACCCAGGTGCCTCAATGCATATGTGCAAAGATAAGAGGTGGTTTACTAAATTAAGAAAAATTCCAAAAGTTGAGATAGAGTATGGAGATGGTAGAGTAGAAACCACAAGTCTTGTTGAATCACTTGATTTATATGTTCTAGTTGATGGAATGGCTTCAATTGTAACACTCTTAGATGTTCTTTACAGTCCAAAGCTTAGCAAGAATCTAGTCTCTTACATTTGTTCTAGATGAAAAAGAGTTCGAAACAGGAACTAAGAAAGGAATCGTCACAGCTAGCTTTGATAATGAGGTTTATTTCATAGCTGAAAAGGGTAGTTAAGGAATGTTCAAAATTGAACTTTGCAATGAAAAGGGTGTTCTCTACTCTTGTAGAAGTGATATGATGCTTTGGCACAAGAGGTTGGGGCATGTGAATCTAGATAGATTAAAGAAAATGAAGAAAAAATGAATAGTGGATGGACTTCAGTTTGGAGATGATGAGACCTCAGATGATTGTAGTGGATGTGCCCAAGGGAAGATTCATAGACTTCCATTTCCAAAGGCATCCATATTTAGAAGAGAAAAAGTATAAGATCTAGTTCACACTCATGTTTTGGGACCAGCTAGGGATGTTTCACATGGGGGGAAAAGATGGATGTTAACCATTACCGATGAATAGTCTAGATTTACTCAGGTATATTTTCTTAGACATAAGTCAGAGGTTCTAAGATGTTTCAAAGAATACAAAGTATGGAGTGAAAAATTATATGAAACCTGAATAAAAGAGATAAGAAGTGATAATGGGAAAGAATACACCTCAAAGGAATTTGAAGAATTTCTTAAATAATAATGAATCCATCATGAGAAAACCGTTCCTTATAATCCGGAATAAAATGGAGTAGCAGAAAGAGTGAATAGAACTCTAAGAGATATGTCCAGAAGTATGCAAACTGATTTAAGAATAGGATTGCAGTTTTGGGCTGAGTCTATGAACTATGCTAACTTCATCAAAAAAAAAGTGCTAACTTCGGCAAATAAGGAGGAAACCCCGTATGAAAGGTGGATGGGAAGAAAACCAGATTTGTCTAGTTTGAGAGTGTTCAGAAGTCAATTCTAAAGTTTTGATTCCGATAAGACTAAATAGATGTTAGAGGGAAGAGGGAAACCAGGATATCTTATAGGATATGATGAGAGCACAAAAGGATATCGAGTGTATGACTTGAAAAAGAGAGATGTCATTTTGGTAAATCACATAGTGGTGATGAATGAAGTAAAGTCTATTAATCCATTCAAATATAACAAAGAAGTCAAAATCAGATTTGAATCGGGTCAGTATTCTAACTTTGACTTGGGAAATGAAGAGAAGGAAGACAAGGAGAAGGAAAAATCTGCAGATGTACCAAAGGAGAAGGAAGAAAAGACAACATCCGAGGTAACACCACAATACGAAATGGAAACCAACGAGGAACTTGATGAAACACCAGAATTGGAAGATAACGGAGATGAAAATCTTCCGCAAACAAAACCCAAGGATGCCTTCCATACCAGCGTCAGATTTTGAAAGAGAAAAATAAAGTAGTAAACGACTTCAAAAAAAACATATAAATAACAAACTCACAAAGATGTCTCACCCAGAAGAACCTTAGACATACTTCGAGGCCATAAATACCCAAAAAAGGAGCCGGTTGATCACTGCCATCAATGAAGAAATGGCCTCTATCATGGAAGCTAATACATGGGTGTTGGTGGGTTGTCCATCGGACAAAAAAACCGATTGGATGTAAGTGGGTTGTTTAAGTTTAAACTAAACCCAGATAATACCATTGAAAGATATAAGGCTAGGTTGGTGTCATAATCCTCTTAAGTTTAGCCGCTGTAGAGGATATGAAAATACACCAGATGGATATTAAGACCGCAATCTTACGCGGAGAGTTGGAAGAAAAAATCTACATGAGGAAACCGGAAGGATTTGTGGAATGTGGAGTTTAAAGCAAGGTGTGCAAACTGATAAAATCATTTTATGGCCTTAAGCAAGCCCCTCGGAAATTGAACATAAAATTGGACCAATTTCTGACAGGTTTGGGATACATTAGAATAAGTTCAGATCACTCCATATATATATATTTGAGGATGGAAATGGAGTGATATTTATTGCTATTTATGTTGATGATTTGTTAGTCTTAAGCAAGTCTTTAGATAAAATTAACAAACTCAAACAAGATTTTTTGAGAAGTCGGTTTGACATGAAAGATCTCAGCGAAGCAAAATACATTTTGGGGATTCAAATGGAGAGGGATAGAGGGAATAGAATTATAAGACTCACTTAGAAAGAAGCTACTGGTAATATGCTAGAAAAGTTTCAAATGGAGAAAGCAAATGGCAGTACCACTTCCATTGATCTAAAGAAAGTATCGGAGGGGAGTGAAGAGGGAGGGATATTGATTTTGAATGATAAGATGGATGAGGAAGAAAAGAGGTTTATGGAAGGAATTTCTTATAGGCAAATTGTAGGCAGTTTAATTTACTTTATGAATTGTACACGTCCAGACTAAGCTGCGGCTGTAGGCGTTCTCAGTAGAAGTCTAAATGAACCTAGGAAAAGAGACTAGGAAGCAGCCAAAAGAGTGATGAGGTATTTGGTGGGAACAAGGGAATTATGGTCGCATTTGGGAGGGGAGCATCTCGACATCACCACTTGGAGTGATGCCATTTATAGGAATGTGCATTTGAGACGATACACAACTGGATATGTGTTGCAAATTGGATCTGGTGCATGCTGTTGGAGTAGCAAACAACAAAAAGCAGTTGCTCAGTCCACTATGGAGGCTGAATACATGGCTTTATGTGCTACCACTAAAAAATTAATATGGGTAAAATCTCTACTCGAAGAATTTGGGTTCATGAAATCTGGGACTCATAATGTTTTTTGTGATAATCAAATTGCTATCTCTATCGCAGCTAATCCAAAATACTATTTCAAAGCTAAACATATCGATATAACACTAAGTTTTTTCACAAAGAAGGTTGAGAATTAAATAATTATATTGGTTCATAAAAGTAATAAAGAGATGATTGCAGACAGAATGAAAAAACCGCTACCTTCTCCTAAGTTAAAATTCTACAAAGAAAATTGTGGACTTAAATTGAAAAATGACTAAGAATTTAGGGGAGTGTTGAAAAGAAGTAATTAATATTCACTTCTTAATTTAGACTATAGAGTGAAGAGAGAGAGAGAGAGAGAGAGAGTCACCATGGCTGCCGCCATAGTCAGAAAGAAACAAGTAGACAGGCTGTCAAATTAATAGATTGTCAAAAGTTACCCTGAACGAGATTTGAACCCAGGTCTGCATAGTATTACATAGACGTATACCTTAACTATTAAGGCGTTAACAAACAATACACGTATTCAGTTTGCCATGCATATAAAGTGTTACACAAAACGTCACTTTCATTAAAACATACCAAATTTGACGAAACGACATCTATAGTCAAACAGCGCTCGCAGACGCGAATCTAACCAGGTAAAATACATGATTGAACGGAAATTGTTGCCCTTGCAAAACTCGAATGAATCTTTGGCGGCTTTTGATAATAGCAGCGCGCTGTGCCACATGGCGCCACATCATTGGACGCCCGAAAGGATGGGAGGAGGAACGATGGCTCCTATGTTGAGAAGTGTCCAACACAAGGCCATGTTGTACAATGGCCGTACAAGAAGTATAATCGGCCACTGTACCTTCATGTACTATACACCATTTTGATTGGCCGAGGGTAGAGTAGTAAGTAGTTTTGAGTAGGAGTTAACGGACTTAGCGTGTTTGAGGCGCCTCTCTCAAAGTGACCTTTTTTTATTTATAAGCCATCTTTGGCCAGACATAACTTACTCCTCAGGGGAGAAAATTTAGTTATTCTTTTTGCGTTTGACTCACGCGAGTCTTGTCCTCACAGGGGTGAGGGCGGTTAGAATATTTGTATGCCTGGGCGGCACTTATTCAGTGGGAAAGTGAAAGGGTCAAATATTATCTTAGAGGCTTTACATAGGCTACTCATTCTGTGGGTTAATAGAGACCACAAAATTTCACGTCCCTTGAGGCGCTTCCTCCACCACAAGAGATCTCGGCACTTTGAACATTTCTTAGCCTGGCAATCTATTACCGAAAGTTTATCCCCGAGTTCATCAATAACGCCCACCCTCTCAATTAGATGTTGCGGAAGGACCAAGAGTGGTTGTGGGCCGAGAACAGCAGATTGCCTTTGAGTTCTTGAAGGATTCAATGAAACAGCACCTTGTGCTCTAAATGCTTGATCACCAAAAACCATCTTTCCTCCTTTACAATGATTGGAGTAGGTTTTCATTGGTGGCAGTTTTGGCTCAAATTGCTAACGCCGAAGCTGAGTATGTTGTGGCTTATGCCAGCAGCAGTAACAATAGGGCGAAGAGAAACTACAGCAGTTACCATATTGAGCTCCTCGCAGCTTTTTGGGCAATAGAGCATTTCTGGCCCTTTTTATACGGGGTCCAGTTCACACTTATTACGAACCATCAACCTCTTAAATAGCTATTAGAAATCAGTAAGTTAACTGGCAAACTCGCCAGTTCGGTTTTGATTCTGCGGGAATATGATTTCAGTATTATCCTTCGGGTAATGGAAATCCACGCGAATGTTGATGGACTTAGCCATAATCGCGATCCTTTGACGGTGGAATCCACCGGCGCTCGGCACGATGAGGACTCGAAGATTAGTTTGGAAATTATTAGAGCCTCATCTGCCTTTATCTAGCTTCCTCGATCAGGGGGGGAACTGTTGACTTATGCGGCAGACGTAGAGGGACAAGCAACGATAAAAGCTTGAAGGTAGGACATTTGGAATGACCGTGATTCTCTCCAATCCATTCAGCAAGGATCCCCAATCTCCCACCTTGCTAGAGCTCAATTTTTCCATGTTTAGACCCGGATGGCGGCGTATGACTGGGACCGAGGCATTCTCCTCCAGAAATAGGCTGACGGAACCAGGAAAGTGGTTCCTCCCCCATCAGATCGAGAAACTCTAATCACTCGCCTTCATCAGCAATGCGGACATTTCGGGCAGAAAAGAACCACTTCCCTGGTTGTTGGGTGTTATTGGTGGCACGGGTTGCGGACTTAGGTCAACCAATCATATAGACATGCTCTTCCGTGACCATGTCAAAGCAGCTTTCGAAGATGGAGCTTCATTCGTTGCCAATCCGGGGAATGTTTTATAGATGGTCTTTGGACCTTTTAGGACCTCTTCCAACTTGGAGGCGCGGAAACCGCTTTGTGTTGGTCATGATCGAACATTTCTCCAAATAGATTGAGTTGGTGGTGTTGCACAAGAAGGAGTCCAAGGCAATTACAAACGCCTTTTTGCAATGGGTGTTATCAAAATTTTGGGCGCCAACGGAGGTTCTAACCGGCCAAGGCTCCGAATTTGCTGGAGAATTTTCCAACCTTATGGAAAAATGCCTCATCGACCATTAGCTGACACCCCGTGACCACCCACAAGCTGACTGTTTGGCCAAAAGGTGCGTATAGACAGTGAAGCGTTCACTACATAAATATGCGGTTGAAGAAGATTTATGTTGAAAAGAGGTAATTAATAGTTCACTTCTCTATTTTAGTTTTGCTTTCAAGAAAGAGAGTGAGAATCAAAGGCGCGCCATGGCTGCCGCCATATTTAGAAAGTGGCAGATTTTGAAGTAGAGGATATTTTACTTAAATGTTGCCTTGGTCTAGATTTGGACCTGCGAGCTCTGGATTCTCTATAGCCGAGCACCTTAACCATTAAGGCGCTACAAAACAAGACACGCGCTGGGTTTTAAAGATATATAAACATTACCGCGACAGCTAATTAACTGTAGACTAACGAAAAGGAGCAATTCATGCATGTACGCGAATCTGAACCATGTAAAATATGTTTTGATCGGACGGCCGGAATTGTAGCCGCCACGCGAAGTGAGCTTTTGGCGTCATTTAGAGATAGCGTCACGCGGTGCCAGATGGCGCCACATTATTTGATACCAGAGAAGATGGGAGGAGGAACCATGGCTCTCGATTTCACAGGTGTCACCTTGTAGACCATGTCGTACAATGGCCGTACAATAAGTACATCTCCTATTGTACCTTCTTGTACTATATAATGTTCCTATTGGACTAGGGTTTAGTAGTAGGTAGTCGTGAGTAGGCAGACCAAGACTTAGTGAGATTTAGGTACCTCTCTGTAAGAGAGCTTGTAACTATAAAGGTCATCTTTGACCAGCCATAACTTACTGCTCAGGGAGCAAATTCAGTGATTCTTTTTGCGTTTGACTTAAGGGAGTCTTGTCCTCACAGGGGTGAGGGTGGTCAGAATATTTTTTTTCCTGGGCGGCACTTATTCAGTGGGAAAGTGGAAGGGGAAAATATTATCCTAGAGGCTTTACATAGGCTGCTCATTCTGTGGGTCAATGGATACCACAGAATTTCAGGTTATGGACCCAACCTCTAGGGTGCCCATATTTGATGGATCAAAATTTCTTTATTGGGAAATTATGATGGAGGGAGAACTATTTGAGAAGCATCTATGGGGCATAGTGTCTGGACAAATTCGATGCCCACCTCCACAAGGGTTTGGAGGGACACGTTTTTCTGGCACCTCCGCCTCTACAGTTGGTAGAACATCTGCCACCATCACCGAGGATGAAGATGAGGAAGGAGAGGAGATTGTCATGGAAGGAGAAAAGGGAGGAGTTCCAACTCAAGTGACACCATTGCCGGAGGCGATACCGGCAGCAGCACCACCAGCAACAACGACAAGGGTTCAGACCGAAAGATCAAAGTATGAAAAGTGGAACTACAAAGACAAGGTTGCTAAGCTCTTAATTCTTAAAAGTGTGGCAAAGGGCATTGCCATTCCCCCTATGCATGTCGAATCTTCATCTCAGATTTGGATATCACTAGTTAACAAATATAAGAGTGGATCATTGCAGCAACAACAGTTGGCCGAAAATAAGATTGCAGCTTATACTTATAAGGGAGGAAGTATGAATAATTATTGAAATGATTTAGAGGATTTATTTGGAGAGTTAGAGAGTGTAGGTAACTCATGGTCCGAGAGACAAAGAGTAAACACATTAATGATGAAACTACCTAAAGAGTATGAGAATATCATGAACCGATTGCAGGACATAGGAGATAGCAATTGGAATTGGGATGACACAGTGGGAATGATTTTAGTGAAAGAAAGCACCATAGAGCTTAGGAGAGGGAGTCCATGTGTTCAAGCATTGTCTGCAAAGCTGATTGGCGGAAGCGTGATGAGGAGAGAGGGAAAGATCCCTATCAAAACTTTGGTGGAAGAGGACAAGGAGGTGGCAGATTTGATAGACAGGGGAGAGGAACTTCTCGAGGAGGATTATGTCACTTCTGCAAGAAACCGGGACACTATATGGCATATTGTATCAAACTTGCAGATCTTCGACTAAAAGATGGTCAAGGAACCTCAAGAGATGGAGGAAAGAAAAAGGCTTTCCTGACTCAAGTTCATGATGAGGAAGTAGAAGGAAAAACTGAACCATAAGAGGAGCTTGAGGAGCTTCTTCTTAATCCGAAAAACACTGAAAAGCATGTCGACATTCCACGGAGACAAAAGTTTGCTTTCGGAGGTAAGAGGGATCCACGCGAGGATGGGTGGATCATAGACTCAGGGGCTTCAATGCATATTTGCAAAGATCAGTGGTGGTTCACTAAACTGAGAAAGATCCCAACAGTTGAGATAGAGTACGGAGATGGTAGAGTAGAGACCACAAGTCTTGTTGGAACTGTTGACTTGAAGGTTCTAGTTGATGGTAAGGCCTCAATTATAACACCCTCAGACGTTCTTTACATTCCACATCTTAGCAAGAACCTAGTCTTTACAGCTGTCCTAGATGAAAAAGAGTTTGAAACAGGAACTAGGAAAGGAATCTTCACAGCAAGCTTTGATGATGAGGTTTATTTCATAGGTAAGAAGGGCAGTCAAGGAATGTTCAGAATTGTTCTTTGCAATGAAAAGAGTGTTCTCTACTCGTTTGCAAGTGACATGATGCTTTAGCATAAAAGGTTGGGGCATGTGCATCTAGATAGATTCAAGAAAATGAAGAAACAGGGAATAGTGGAGGGTATTACTTTTGAGGATGATGAGACCTTTGATGATTCTAGTAGATGTGCCCAAGGGAAGATTCATAGACTTCCATTTCCAAAGGCAACCACATTTAGGAGAGAGAAAGTATTAGATCTAGTTCACACTGATGTTTGTGGACCTGCTAGGTATGCTTCACATGGGGGGAAGAGATGGATGTTAACCATCACAGATGATTGGTCTAGATACACGAAGGTATACTTCTCAGACATAAGTCAGAGGTATTAAGATGTTTCAAAGAGTATAAAGTATGGAGTGAAAAGCTACATGAAACCTGAATAAAAGAGATAAGAAGTGATAATGGGAAAGAATACACCTCAAGGGAATTTGAAGAATATCTTAAAGAAGAAGGAATTCATCATGAGGAAACTGTTCCCTATAATCCGGAACAAAATGGAGTAGCAGAAAGAGTGAATAGAACTTTAGGAGATATGTCCAGAAGTATGTTAACTAATAAGAGGATAGGGTTGTAGTTTTGGACGGAGTCTATGAACTATGCTAATTTCATCAAAAATAGAGTCCTAACTTCAGCAAATAAGGAGGAAACTTCGTATGAGAGGTGGACAGGAAGAAAGCATGATTTGTCTAGTTTGAGAGTGTTCGGAAGTCAAGTCTACAGTTTGGATTCCTATAAGACTAAATGTAAGTTAGAGGGGAGAGGGAAGCCAGGATATCTTGTAGGATATGATGAGAGCACAAAAGGATACCGAGTGTATGACTTGAAAAAGAGAGATATAATTTTGGTAAAACACATAGTGGTGATGAATGAAGAGAAGTCCATTGATCCATTCTAATATAATATTGAAGTCAAAATCAGATTTGAAACGGATTAGTTTTCTAACTTTGACTTTGAAAATGAAGAGAAGGAATATGGAGAAAAAGAAAAATCTGCAGATCTACCAAAGGAGAAAGAGGAAAGGACAACATCCGAGGCAACGCCACAATACGAATTGGAAACCGATGAGGAACTTGATGAGACACCGGAATGGGAAGACAGGGGAGCTGAAAATCTCCCTAAACGAAACCCAAGGATGCCTTCCATACCGGCGTCCGATTTTGAAGGGGGGAGAAGAAGTAGTAAACGACTTCAAAAAAGACAAGTAAATAACCAACTCACAAAGATGTCTCACCAAGATGAACCTCAAACATACTTAGAGGCCATAAACACTCCAGAAAGTAGCCGGTGGATCACAGCTATAAATGAAGAAATGGCCTCTATCATGGAAGCCAATATATGGGAGTTGGTAAATTGTCCACCGAACTGAAAACCGATCGGATGTAAGTGGATTTTTAAACTTAAATTAGACCC
Source organism: Zygnema cylindricum (assembly GCA_037447655.1). Lineage (NCBI taxonomy): Eukaryota > Viridiplantae > Streptophyta > Zygnematophyceae > Zygnematales > Zygnemataceae > Zygnema > Zygnema cylindricum. Next base: position 399,950 of record JBBHKE010000165.1, on the reverse strand, counting down.
GGATAATACCATTGAGAGGTACACAGCTAGGTTAGTTGCAAAAGGTTATACTCAGAAAGAGGGGATAGACTACGAAGAAACCTTTGCACCTGTAGTCAGATTTCCTTCTGTTAGAATCCTTTTAAGTATAGCCACAGCGGAGGATATGAAAATCCACCAGATGGATATTAAAACGGCCTTTTTGCACGTAGAGTTTGAACAACAAATTTACATGAGGCAACCGGAAGGATTCGTGGAAAGTGAGGAAGAAAATAAAGTTTGCAAACTGATAAAATCACTCTATGGGCTTAAGCAAGCCTCACGACAGTGGAATATAAATCGAGACGAATTTCTGACCGGTTAGGGGTATATCAGAATTAGTTCAGATCACTCTATATATTTATTTGAGGATGAGAATCGAGTGATATTTATTGCTATTTATGTGGATGATTTGTTGGTCTTAAGCCAGTCCTTAGATAAAATTAACAAACTAAAACGGGATCTTAGAAGCAGTTTTGATATGAAAGATCTCGGCAAAGCAAAGTACATTTTGGGAATTCAGATGGAGAGAGATAGAGGGAATAGAATTATAAGACTCACTCAAAAAGAAGCAATTGCTAATATGCTAGAAAAATATCAGATGGAAAAGCAAACGGATGTACTACTCCTATGGATTTGAAAAAGTGTTTGAGGGGAGTGAAGAGAAAGGAATATTGGTCATTAATGATGAGATGGATGAGATAGAAAGAAAATTTATGGAAAATATTCCTTATTGGCAGATTGTAAGCAGTTTCATTTATTTTATGAACTGTACCCGTCCGGATATAGCTGCAGCTGTAGGTGTCCTTAGTAGAAGTCTAAATGAACCAAGAAAGAGAGACTAGGAGGCTGCCAAAAAGGTGATGAGGTATTTGGTGGGGACAAGGGAATTATGGTTCCATTTGGGAGGAGAGCACACTGATATCACCACTAGGAGTGATGCCAGTTATGGAGATGTGCCTTTAACGAGGTATACGACTGGATATGTGTTGCAAATTGGATCCGGTGCATGTTGTTAGAGTAGCAAGCAACAAAAAGTAGTTGCTCAGTCTACTATGGAGGCTGAATACATGGCTTCTTGTGCTGCCACCAAAGAATTAATGTGGGTTAAATCTCTTCTTGAAGAACTTCGGTTCATGAAGTCTGGAACTCAAAATGTTTTTTGTGATAATCAAGCTGCCATCTGTATTGCAGCTAATCTGAAACATCACTTCAAAGCTAAACATATGGATATTAGACTAAGCTTTGTCAGAGAGAAGGTAGAAAATAAAATTATTAAACTGGTTCATTAAACTGATAGAGAAATGATTGCAGACCTGATGACAAAACGAGTGCCTTCCCCTAAGTTGATTTATTGCAGAGAAAACTATGGATTAAAATTGAAAAGTGACTAGGAATTAAGGGGAGTGTTGAAAAGAGGTAATTAATAGTTCACTTCTCTATTTTAGTTTTGCTTTAAAGAAAGAGAGTGAGGATCAAAGGCGCGCCATGGCTGCCGCCATATTTAGAAAGTGGCAGATTTTGAAGTAGAGGATATTTTACTTAAATGTTGCCTTGGTCTAGATTTGGACCTGCGAGCTCTGGATTCTCTATAGCCGAGCGCCTTAACCATTAAGGCGCTACAAAACAAGACACGCGCTGGGTTTTAAAGATATATAAACATTACCGCGACAGCTAATTAACTGTAGAATAACGAAAAGGAGCAATTCATGCATGTACGCGAATCTGAACCATGTAAAATATGTTTTGATCGGACGGCCGGAATTGTAGCCGCCACGCGAAGTGAGCTTTTGGCGTCATTTAGAGATAGCGTCACGCGGTGCTACATAGCGCCATATTATTTGATGCCGGAGAAGATGGGAGGAGGAACCATGGCTCTCGATTTCACAGGTGTCACCTTGTAGACCATGTCGTACAATGGCCGTACAATAAGTACATCTCCTATTGTACCTTCTTGTACTATATAATGTTCCTATTGGACTAGGGTTTAGTAGTAGGTAGTCGTGAGTAGGCAGACCAAGACTTAGTGAGATTTAGGTACCTCTCTGTAAGAGAGCTTGTAACTATAAAGGTCATCTTTGACCAGCCATAACTTACTGCTCAGGGGAGCAAATTCAGTGATTCTTTTTGCGTTTGACTCAAGGGAGTTTTGTCCTCACAGGGGTGAGGGTGGTCAGAATATTTTTTTTCCTGGGCGGCACTTATTCAGTGGGAAAGTGGAAGGGGAAAATATTATCCTAGAGGCTTTACATAGGCTGCTCATTCTGTGGGTCAATGGAGACCACAAAATTTTAGCGGGAGTGGGACCGGAGGGTGCCTTCGATTGCAATGGGATACAGATTTAGCACGCAGGCTTCTCTCCACTTTTATAGCCTTTACTTCATCTTATTTGGAAAACATCCCATCCTTCTCGGCGCAGCATCGGCCCAGGTGGTGGTCCTCATGGAGATGGATAACCAGGGGACTGTCGAAAAAGTGATCGCCGAGAGAGCTAAAGTATTCCACCAAGAGTTGCCTCTCGCCATGGGAAATTTATAGGCAGCTCAACACCGAGATCAGTTGTGGTACTCTGAACGCCGGAGCTGGAATTATGTGCCAAGGCAACAAGGATTTCTACCCGGGACTTTGTATATCGAATGCAACACAAAAAGGACAAGCTAGATATTTCTAGCGGGCGGGTAATTTTAAAAGTGGTGGAAGGTTCGTACAAAGGGGTTCTTACCTTGAAGGGGAAGGATGGCCGAAAAATTAAAGAGAATCAGATCAATGTGGCCCCTTATCATCTTGAGGGATTAGAGGATAAACCCACTTTCCATTTGACTTACTTTGGCGATCCTCCTTCTTGTTCATCAACCTGCAATCTATCCTTTCAGCTAGGAAACGTCTTGATTTGCAATCAGTGGGGTTTGTGTTGGCATCCACCCTGTCTCCCCTCCTCATGGGAGCCACGTACTCCACCCTCTAACGCATGGTTTTATGGGAACTGCGAATTGGGCGGTCAATTATTTTATGTCTTAGTCACAGTTGACTAAGAGGGGGAGGAAATTGGGAGATCAGCCCAGACCCACTCTCTTCTCCCGGCCCGGTTGGGGAAGGAAGGGAAGAGGGAAAATATATTCCAATCTCCCCATGCACTCATTCCTATTTCCTATGCGGTTGTCTCCTCTATATTGCATGCATGTTTGAGGGAGGGATGTGGGCAGCAATGGGCATGATCATCATTATGGGGAGCATACGCATTTGGGGGGGGTTATTTGCAGGACTCCAATGCACACTAAGTTTGGCGGTGGGCCCTTCTCTTGTGTTTCCCAGGCATGCTCGACAAGTGTCAAACTCTTGTGTGTTTCACGCACACCTATATATTACCAAAGATTTCCGAGCCTTTTTTAACCTATACGGTCATCAGAGTACAGAGGAGTGAGTAAACTCAGCCGGAGGAGATTGTTGTATTTACCAAAATGAGCAGGACACATTTAAATTTCGCGCCTAACAAATGGTAGACGGCCAAGTTCTCCTGTCTTAAAGATTGCAATTCCGTACATGAACTAGCTTCCGCTAGCCCTCGTGGAGGGTACATTGTGGATTGCCACGTAATTTTTTGGATTGTGATCTAGATTATGTAATTTGCTGTCAGTAGGAATTCACTTCACGTTCACCTGACTTTTGGTCCATTAATAACCCTAGGACAAAGTGTGGTGTCCTAGCGCTAGTTCAGGGATTTTAGTAGATTAGTGGTTCTAATTTGGACTCTCAGTTCCGAATTTTGCCGGAGTCTGAAGTATAACTTTTTGCCGTGAGTGTGGTACGACTTTATTTGTCCTATGTCAATTTGAAAGCAATTTCACTCTACTCATTGGCTCCTTACATTGCGTTGACCTTTTTGATCTAAAACCAGACAAACTCTGTTGTATAAGGCGCTTGGGGGCGAAAGAGGCAGGTTGCTATTTCAGTACTGTCTCTTGAGAAAACCCTTAAAAATTCCAGCAAACTTCTTTTGGAGAACCTTTTTTTGTTATGTGATTGTGACCCTACTGCTATCTTGGTTTGCATTTTTCCTTTGTGGAAATCGTAGTCCGGGTGGGTAGTTGGCACTCTTTTTTATTTTTGGGCGATTTGGGACTGCTGGTTGATTCATACCGAGAGGGGTCTTGTCGGTTCCGGGTTGCGATAACTGAGGAGTTAAGGATAACATTACCTGTTTTGGTGTCTTTGAGAGAGATTTCGTCTCCTCTTGTTGCCAGCGTTGCTTTTGGGGGTATGTTGAGCTCGCTTAATACTATTCAAAAATCATATCTTTATCTCTATTTTTCTAGGGCAAGGTGATATTGTTAATTCTAAAACAACTTATTATTCTTATATTCTTCCATTATTTTCTGCATTGAAGTGCCTTTGTTCTCTCTTTGGTAGTCTTTTTTGGGGCTTCGGTTGCGATTCAGCTAGGGTTGACTATTAGAATCTTTTGAACCAGAACAGTGGGTTTTAAGGGAATCTTGGTTAGATTTACTGGGGGGCAGCACAAAAATTCGGAGATAAGCCTAAACCCACTCTTTTCTCCCGACCCGGTGGGTGAAGGAAGGGAAGAGAGAAAATATCTTCCCACCTCCCCTTGCACTCATTAATATTTCCTATCCAGTTGTCTCCTCTGTATTACATGCATGTTTGAGGGAGGGATGTCGGCTGCAACGGGCATGATCATCATTATGGGGAGCATCTGCATTTGGGAGGGGTTATTTGTACGACTCCAATGCACACTATTTCTGGCGGTGGGCCCTTCTCTAATGTTTCCCAGGCACGCTCGACAGCTAAAAGGTAGAATCGGACTCTAGGAGATAGTATACGTAGTATGTTGGCAAACAAGAAGATAGAAAAAAGGTTTTGGGGAGAAGCCATGAACTATGCTAACTACATTAAAAATAGAGTCCTTACTACAACCGTAAAAGGAATGACACCTTATGAGAGATGGGCTCGAAGGAAACCATATATTTTTCACCTGAAAGTATTTAGTAGTGAAGTTTACAGTCTTGACACGAATAGGAAAAATTGTAAACTAGATGCTAAGTTGAAACCGAGATATTTTATGGGATATGAAAAAGATATCAAAGGATATAGAGTCTATGACTTAGCTAAACAAGATATCATTTTGGTAAAGCACCTAGTTGTTATGGATGAAGGTAAGTCATTTGATCCTTTGAAATACACGAAGAAGATAAGAATGAGTTTTGAGTCCGAGAGTGAGGAGGACTTGGATCTCCCCAGAACAAACATGAGTGAAATGGTGATTGCAAATTCAAGGGAGATCCAAGATGGGGGAGATATACCGGAAGCTCCCCATATCTCCATACACTCCGAGGAGACAGAAGAGGAGTAGCCGAAACCGGCTTCCATGGACGAAAAGCTGATGAGAGAGTGAGGAGGAACCTAATACTTCCCTTCATTCTAGCTTCGGACTTTGAGGGAGGACAAAGAAGCAACAAAAGGTTATAGGAAAAATATGCCGCTCACAAGGTAAAGCATACTTTTGTCCATTGAAAATAGGAATTCTTAAAGACAGGCCCATAACCTGTTATTCTATGAATACCGGTGCAGGTGGAGTTGCAATTGTAGTTGTAGTTGTAGTTGTAGAAGTAGACATGAATAAAACAGAAGCTAAACAAGAATATTATCAAATACCAGTTTTCCACTCAATATAAACTCCGATTCACAAATCCAAATAATAACAAATTCAGCATACAGTTAAACATCATACAAAATATCAATTCCCAAAATTACAGCACAATTCAACGAGTTAACCATAAGATATGACTCCAGCAAGTTTCCCAAACAATTGTCTTTTAGAGTTTCATAATCCAAAAACCGGTTGATACAAATTTGGTTGTGTCTAAAAATTTATACACTAAGAGTGTGTCTACTGCTAACTTACAAATCAAACGCTAACACCTGGCACTGTAGTATTGTACCAAAATATGACAAGGAACCGAAACTGTACGTCACTGTACCAAGGTACTTCCAAAACCCTTTTTTGCTTCTAGCCGTAATCTAAACAGTAAAACACTATTTCTTAATGCGCTAAACTACAACTATATGTGTTTTAAGTATTTACAGAAGAGTAGCCGTACAATTAATTTTGTTGTCGCTTAGTCATCATCGGGCATGATAGTCCAACCGATTATTGTCTTGAAGTACGGAGCACTTGAGTACGCATAGTGTGCTTAGTCACTTGTGGTCCCTGCTTGAATGTCGTCCGTTGACTCGATTTGTATCAACGATTCATTCTTGTTCCGTACATAATATATCTCCCAAATATCTGCTTTTTACTCCCACCGTCCGATTCTGACAGTCCACTCGTTCGATGGTCGACATGTGTAAGTTAGTGTCAGCGCCTTTCCAAAATACTTGCACATGCTTCAAATGCCAACGCGTGTCCTTATAGAAGTACACTACAATTTGTTGTCCTTTGCTAGTGTAACACCAATAAATGAATGTATTACAACTGACTTAGACCAAAATCCTAAGTCCTAAACCTCTCCTCATAGCCTTATCTACTGAGGGCAAAGCTTTAAATTCAACAACTGTCTCATTCGTTTGCGACATCTCCGAAGAGCATTAGAACAAGTCCAGTTGAGACAAGCGTCAACTTATTGACCATGCCGAACTGTTGCCGTAAAGAAAGTACTCCGACATTAGTATTTTTCTGTACTGCACAGTTACTTGATACGTGCTGTATTTGAATAGAAGGAGGTTTAGCGAGGGGTTTAGGATTTAGACAAATCTTAGGTAGTCGCCTCTCTCCCAGAGTGAATCGCTATAAAATGTCATCCTTGACCATCTATAACTTACTCCTCAAGGGAGCAAATTGCTTGATTTTTTTTGTAGTAGACTCATATGAGTCTTTCCTTCCTAAAAGTGGAAGTTAGTGAATCTGTCTTTTGTGAAAGTGGCAAAAATTCTTGATCAAACACGAGGGGGTCATGGCTATCTAAGAGGTTTCGTGTAAGCTACCTACTTTGAGGACCTATGGAGGTCTCAAAGTTAGAGGTTACTGGCCCAAACTCTAGGGTGCCCATCTTTAACGAAACTGGCTTTATATACTGTGAGAGTATGATTACGGGAGCTTTGTGTGAGAAAAAGATTTAGGGATAGTGAGTGGACGAGTGAGGCGTCCATCACTCTAGGCATTGCTCGAGGGTTTGGAGGGAGTAGATTTACCAGGGATGTTGACCCAGCTCCATCGGAGAAGACAAAATGAGGGGAAGTGATAGTCAAAGGAAAAGAATTGGAGAAATCAACACCTATGGAAACCGATTAAGCATTGATGTCAAGTGTTTTAAGAAACAAACAGAATGATATTGATACCTGGGACTACAGTAATATGGTGGCAAAGCATTTCATTCTCCGCCATCTTATTCAAGGACTTGCATCTCCTCACTTGCAAGTAGAAAAGGTATTCGATCTATATGTGGTGCTCATAGATTTTTATCAAAGTGGTACGATTCAACAACAACAATTTGCAGATCATAAAATAGATGCATATGTTCACAAAGGAGGGAAGATGCTAGATTTCTGTAATGAGCTTGCAACACTCTTTATGGAGTTAAAGAGTGTTAGAAAGGTAGAAACTGAAAAGGCAAAAGTTAACTACTTACTCATGAAACTATCTAGCGAGTATAAGAATATAGCTAACCGTATACAGGATCTAAGAGACTCCAGGTGGACCAAGAATTTCGTGGTAGGGATGATTCTCGTCCGAGAGAATACAAAAGAGATCCATAAGGGAGAAAAGAGGGGACAAGTCTTTGCAACCGGGACGGATTAGGGGAATAACGACGGAAAGGACCCTTTTGAAAACTACAGAGGGGAGGAACAAAAAAATTAGTAGGATGAGTCCGAATCGAGGGTTTCCATGAGGATGTGTTATTTTTGTAGGAAACCAAGTCACTATACGGCAGGGTGTTCTAAGCTAATCGAGCTTCGACTAAAGGAGGGGCAGACTAGTGGACCTCCAAAATAAAAGAAGAAGGTCCTAGTGACGTGTAATTCTGAGACCTTCATAGGTCATCAAAGTGGGTAGCTTACACTTAGCCTCTAGGATATCCCATATGTTGATATTTGGGTATTTTTTAGGTCTTTACTAGATAGAAAAAGAGTAGAGGCAGTCTGCCTCTGACTCCCTTCTCCAAGCCCCCACACTTATTGTAGTCACTAAAGGCTGGAAAAGGAGCTAAAGCCATGGCTCCATAAAGCTCTCCAGAGAGAAAGGTTTAGAGAAATATATATTTACTAAAAGGAATGTTGACGGACCCAGGAATTGATCCTGGAACCTGCCGTCCGTCAAGTCACCCGTAGCCGTCAGCTTTAACCGTTAAGTCTAAAAATAGTGCTACGACATATAGGGTTTGATAAATATATAAATAGTTACACGTAGACGAAATCGTTAAAGGGAAACAGATACTTAGTGCATAGATACAGTTTCATTTAGTATTGAGTACGGTAAGGGCACACAACAGATATCACGCATTTGTTCGATGGCAAAACAAATATCGGGCACCAATTTTCGACGGCTACAATTGAATGTCGGTTTAGATCTGACGGCCGCGATAGATGCCGAGATCGCGGAGTAGGTTTTTGGGGGTTTGCGGTCACCGCCACTTCAATTAACACGTGGCAATATTACATTGGCTTGCGGCTTATCAGGGGATAATTAGAACAAATTTGGATATGGCACTTGTCAACATTTTGGCCATGTCGTACGATGGCCATACAAAAGGTACACCGGCACCTGTACCTTTATGTACTTTACAGTCTTGTTATTCGTTCGTACCTTAGTACTAGGGGGCTTAGAGAGGGGTTTTAGAACTTAGAATATTTCTGGTAGGTAGCTGCCTCTCCCAAAGAGCATCTTGTATAAATGGCAAACTTTGGCCAGCCATAACTATCAACTCAGTTTACCATTTTCAATGATTCTTTTTGCTGCTGACTCAGGGAGGTCCAGGCTACACAGAGGTGTAGTCGGTCAGAGTCTTTGCCTGCCTGGGAGGCTGCATTTATTAGGGAAATTCAAATTGGGTGAATGTGTCCAAATCTCATATTCTAACTTTGCATTCTGTGGTGGAACTGAGCACACAGAACGTCTTATTTTACAGAGGTGAAGCTGTAATGGGGTTCTGATTGTCAAGGGGTCAATCATTTGGGTTTATATAAACTTGGAGTCGGCACTATGTAGATTAGCTTTCTTTGGATCTACAAATTCTGTGTGGTAATGGAGCCCATAGAATTTTAGGTTATGGGCCCACCATATAGGGTGCCTATGTTCGATGGAACAGACTTCACTTATTGGGAGTTTACAATGGAGGGATTCCTTTTCGAGAAGCACTTATGGGGAATTGTGTTGGGACAAGTGAGGTTTCAGCCACCGGGCTTTGGAGGAGCTCACTATATAGAATCATTTGGGGCTGCCCAAAAAACCAACCGGAGTTTAGATGCAACGGAAGGTGAAAGAAAAATCATTACCCTGGAAAGGGAAATAGGGGAGAAGGATGAAGGGACACCTATGGTGAGGGGAGCTAGGCTCTCGGCTACGGTTCCACTTGTGGGGGTTATAACTGAATCAAAAACTGAAGAAAATGATAGAAAAATTTGGGAATATAAAAACACTATAGCAAAACATCTCATACTTAGATATGTTTCTAAGTCCATAGCTATCACTCTTTTAAGTCTAACTAAGTCTTCGGAAATTTGGGAAACACTAATTCTGGTTTATAAGAGTGAGACTATACAGAGGCAGCAAATTAGTAAAACAGGAAATAGAGGCCTATGTTTAAAAAGGCAGTAGCATGATAGAGTTTTGCAATGATATTGCAGGGTTATATCTTGAGCTAGCTAGTGCACGATTTATAGAATCTGAGGAGAGAAAGATTAATACACTAATCATGAAGCTCCTAGATGAGTATGAAGACATCATTTACCGTATGCAAGGAATGGATGTCTCCTCATGGACTTGGAGCATTACTATGGGGATAATTCTTGTGAGGGAAAGCACTTTGGAGCTTCGTAGGGGAAGTGACAGGGTGAATGCATTTACAGCTAGTGGTGACTGGCGGAAGCGTGATGTGAGGATTGGCGGTGACGAGTGGGAGCGTGATGAAAGGAAGAAGGACAAAGGTAAACCTTATCGAAACTTCGGTGGAAGGAGAGGGAGAGGAAAAGAAAGGGGAACTTTGAAAAAGGGGGTTTGCTTCGCTTGTAGGAAACCGGGTCACTATATGGAGAAGTGTCCTTGCTTGGAAGAACTTAGAAGTTCGAGTGTGAATGAGGAGGAAGAAGGGGAAGAGGAGAAAGAGGATGAAGAAATATTGGAGCTTCTTCATATCGATAGAATGGAGAAGTGAGAAATATACACTGAAATTCCATGAAGGCAACAGTATGCTTTTGGAGGTATAAGGGAAGTAAAGAGAGGGGAGGCACTTAAGGATGTTAAAGAGTGTAGAGTGGATGACTTAGAAATGAGAAAGTCATATCTAGGAACTATAAGGGAAAACGGGAAAGATAAAATTAATGAGGATAATTTTATTGGTATTTTGGAATTAGAAAATTGGTCGGAAAGGGAGATCTCGACGGATTCCGAGGAAAGGGGAGAAGTGAAACTCGAAAGGGTTTTATAGGATAGGGGAGAAGAGGAATATTTAATAAAAGGTTTAGGGGAGGAGAAATATTTATTGGGAATAAATTTAGAAAGTGAGAGTGGAAAGAAATCCATGGGAGAGAGTGAGGAAAGTTCATGTTTTGGGGGTAATGGGTTTGACATCACTGTAGGGAGTGATGGCATTTATGAAGGTGTGCCTGTAAAAGGGTTAGCCTCAGGTTGTGTGTTGCAGATTGGAGATGGGGCTGGTTGTTTGAATTGCAAGAGGGAAAGTGTATATAGTGTGGATGGAAAAGAGATGAGGTGGATAAAATCTTTGCTCGGATTTATGATAAGTGGGATGCTAAATGAAATGTGCGATGCAATTATTTTTTCATTTTATCTACTGCATTGTTTTAAATACGAGAGCATTTTTCTTAAGTTATATAAAAGGAAAAAAGAAAAAGAAAAAAAGGGAGGAAGTGTTTTGTTTATTTTGTTTGTAAGAGTTGAAAGGAAGTAGACAAGAAAATAAGGGGAGTGTTAATATTTGGGTATTTTCTAGGTCTTTACTAGATAGAAAAAGAGTAGAGGCAGTCTGCCTCTGACTCCCTTCTCCAAGCCCCCACACTTGTTGTAGTCACTAAAGGCTGGAAAGGGAGCTAAAGCCATGGCTGCCTAAAGCTCTCCAGAGAGAAAGGTGTAGAGAAATATATATTTACTAAAAGGAATGTTGACGGACCCAGGAACTGATCCTGGTACCTACCATCCGTCAAGTCACCCGTAGCCGTCAGCTTTAACCGTTAAGTTTAGGAATAGTGCTACGACATATAGGGTTTGATAAATATATAAATAGTTACACGTAGACGAAATCGTTTAACGGGAAATAGATACTTAGTGCATAGATACATTTTCATTTAGTACGGAGTACGGTAAGGGGACAGAACGGATACCACGCATTTGTTCGATAGCGAAACAAATATCGGGCACCAATTTTCGACGGCTACAATTGAATGTCGCTTTAGATCTGACGGCCGTGATAGATGCCGAGATCGCGGAGTAGGTTTTTGGCGGTTTGCGGTCACCGCCTCATCAATTGACACGTGGCAATATTACATTGGCTTGCGGCTTATCTAGGGATAATTGGAACAAATCTCAATATGGCACTTGTCGACATTTTGGCCATGTCGTACGATGGTCGTACAAAAGGTACACCAGCACCTGTACCTTTATGTACTTTACAGTCTTGTTATTGGTTCGTACCTTCGTACTAGGGGGCTTAGAGAGGGGTTTTAAGACTTCGAATATTTCTGGTAGGTAGCTGCCTCTCCCAGAGAGCACCTTGTATAAATGGCAAACTTTGGCTACCCATAACTATCAACTCAGTTGACCATTTTCAGTGATTCTTTTTGCTGCGGACTCAAATGAGTCCCAACTACACAAGGGTGTAGTCGGTCAGAGTCTTTGCCTGCCTGGGTGGCTGTATTTCTTAGGGAAAGTCAAAGTGGGTGAATGTGTCCAAATCTCATATTCTAACTTTGCATTCTGTGGTGGAACTGAGCACACCGAAAGTCTTATTTCATAGAGGTGAAACTGTAATAGGGTTTTGATTGTCAAGGGGTCAATCATTTGGGTTTATATAAACTTGGAGTCGGCACTATCTAGATTAGCTTCCTTTGGACCTGCGAATTCTGTGTCGCAATGGAGCCCATAGAATTTCACCATACCCCATTCTGTTTAATCTTCATTGTCTGCAACCTTGACAAACACCAGATTTAGCCAACTCCACCTAAGTGAAGACAAGACTCCCTTGAGGCTAAAGTTGAAATCACTAGATTTTATAGAATATTTTCTAGGTGTGAATAACTTAATAGAAAAAAGAAAAGAAAAACGCAAGCAGTTTGCCTCCACCTCTCTCCTCTATCCCCCGTAGTTGTTCTAGTCAGTGAAGAGAGAGAGAGAGAGGTGGAGCCATGGTTGCCTCAGCTCTATAGGCAGGACTAAAGAGTGATATAAGTCACTCTGAACAAAAAAATTATGTCCGGCAGGACTTGAACCTGCGACCGGCAAAGAGCGGCGTAGCCATCAGCTCTAACCAGTCTGTCATATGAGTTCGTTAAAGTATATAGGGTGAGAAAATTACTTATAGTCTATTATGATCTTTCATCCGATTAATGGACATATGAAAGAAGAGACATAGAACTAGTTAATATTTAGTATGAACGTGATCCCTCACGAAACAATTGAATCATACATTTGTTTCGACGGCTAACATTTAATATCAATTTTTATTCAACGGCACATATCGCCGCCGTGATCCTAGAATGGTCACTTTGGCGTTTTTGGACGTGGCATGACCTGGAGCCACATGGAGAGATAATATTTGGTCGCGAGAATTCCAAAGAACATACGGACAAGTACCATATGAACACGCATCCACTTAATGGCCTTATCGTACATAGTACTTTTATGTACTTTACAGTTATTTGATTCGATCATACAGTAGTAGATAGGGGTTATGAGAGGGAAGTAGGACTTAGCATTTTTTTAAGACAGTCGCCTCTTTTTTTGAGAGTTTGTATAAATTGGCATCTTTGCCACTTCATAATTTATCGAGTGGTTGGCCATTTTTCAGTGATTCTTTTTGGTACGAACTCACGGGAGTCCAAACTACACACGGGTGCAGTCAAATTTTCAATTTTCTACTTGGGCGGCAGTGGTTGTGGCTGAAATTAGGTTAGTTAAAAACTACCTAGAGGCTTTCTGAATTTCGTAGTCCAATGGAGGACACAGAATTGCAAGATATGGGCCCACCCTCTAAGGTGCCCACCTTCAATGGATCGGGGTTCATCTATTAGGAAGCCATGATTACACGGGCTTTGTGCGAAAAACAATAATGGGGTATTGTCAATGGACAAGTGAATTGTCCACCTCCGGCAACTCCACTCGTGTTTGGTGGAATAAGATTTTTTACAACAACATCTGTTGTGACAGAGGACGCAAATGATGGGGACAACAGTGTGTACGAAAATAGGAAAGGGTGAAACTTTGAGACCTCCATAAGTCCTCGGAGTGGACAGCTTCCAAGAAGTCTCTTCAATAACCCTGACCCCTTTGTGTTTCAGCAAAAATAACAGCCACCCTGGCAGACAATAACTCTCACCAACTTCACCCCTGTGAAGGCAGGACTCCCGTGAGTCAATAGCAAAAAGAATCTCTAAATTTGCTCCTTGAGCAGTAAGTTATGGAGGGTCAAAGTTGACCTTTTAGTACAGAAGCTCTTTAGGAGAGAGGGTCCTATCTTCTAATTTTTCTAAGTCCTATCTCTCTCACAAACTCTATCTACTGATGTACGGAGCGAATCAGATTGCAGTTCCGTACACAAAAGTACAGCTGTCGGTGTACTTTCTGTACAAACATTGTACGACATGGCCTCAATGTCGACACATGGTATATCCGGATTCGCTCCTTTAATCCTCAGAGATGTCGCGATCCAATGTCATTTCGCCACCTGTCATCCAATGTGGCTATGATTAAAAACCGCCGAAATTCTCTTCTGCGATCTCGGCGTTTAATTTCGGCTGTTTGATTAAATTCACATTTAATCGTAGCCGTAATAAATACATGGGCAGTATTCGTTTCGGTAAGAAATAAATGCGCGGTATTTGTTTCTTATCCGTATCGTAATCCGGTTTTTTATATTACTAGATCTATGGCTTCCGTAAAACTATTTCAGTTAAATAAACTATCCTACGTATAATTGTTTAATTAATTATCAAACCATATAATACTTAACACTGATGTTAGACTTAACAGCTAAGGCTACGAGCTACCGGCAGTCAACCGGCCGGAGGTACCATGATTAAATCTTGTGGCCCGCACATACCTTTTAGTAAATAAACCCCTAACAAATATATATTTCACGTAAACATTTGGATAGCCTAGGTAGCCATGGCTCTAGCTCCCTCTCCGATTTCTCAGTGACTGCAACAAGTTTGAGAGTTGGAGAGAGAAGTTAGAGGTAAACTGCCTCGGCTTCTTTCTTATGTTTATTCAGACCTAGAAAATACTTCAAAAGACCATTAATTTCTACACTCCCCGTATTTTCTAGTCAATCTTTAATTTTAGACCACACTTCTCCCTGCAGAAAATTAGCTTAGGGGAAGGCACAGGTTTGGTCATCATATCTGTTACCATCTCGCTATCTGGTCGGTACTCTAAACTGATTATTTTGTTTTCTACTTTCTCTCTAACAAAGCTGAGTCTAATGTCTATGTGTTTGGCTTTAAAATGATGTTTAGGATTGGCAGAAATAGCGGTTGCTGCCTGATTATCACAAAAAAAATTATGCACACCACTTTTAAGGTGACCAAGCTCACCAAGCAAAGACTTGACCCACATTAATTCTTTTACAGCAGAGCAAGATGCCATATACTCAGCCTCCATGGTGGACTGAGCAATAACTTTTTGCTGTTTGGTACTCCAACAACAAGCCCCATCACCCACATATAATAAATATCTAGAAGTGCATCTCCTTATCGGAGCCTCACCATAACTGGCATCACTCCAAGTAGTGATGCCAGTATTCTCCCCACCCAAATGCAACCATAGATCCCTAGTTCCTATCAAATATCTAAGGACTCTCTTAGCTGCCTCCCAATTCTTTTTAGTGGGAGCATTTAGACTTCTACTCAGCACTCCTACAGCTGCAGCTAAATCCGGCCAGGTACAATTCATAAAATAGATTAGACTTCCCACTACTTGCCTGTAAGGAATAGTCTGCATGAACTTCTGTTCCTCAGGAGATAATTCCTCGTCTAAGACTATGACTCCTTCTTCCTCACTCCCCTCACTTCCCTTCTTCAACTCCATTGGAGTTGTACAACTATTAGCTTTATCCATTTGAAATTTTTCAAGCATGTTCCCTATTGCTTTCTTTTAAGTCAATCTTATAATTTTTCTTTTTTGGTCTCTCTCTACTTGAATTCCCAAAATTTATTTTGCTTCCCCCATATCCTTTATTTCAAATCTCCCCTTAAGATCGGTTTTCAGTTTAATAATTTTTTCCATTGATTTACTTAAAACAAGCAAATCATCAACATAAATTGCAATAAATATAAAACTTTCCTCATCTTCGAAAACATAGATTGAGTGATCTGAGCTGATCCGGAAATATCCCAGACCGGTAAGAAACTCATCAAGCTTCTTATTCCACTATCGAGGCACCTGTTTCAAACCATAAAGAGATTTAATCAGCCGGCATACCTTACTCTCCTCTCCTTCCTCCACAAACCCTTTGGGTTGTTGCATGAAGATCTCCTCTTCCAATTCTCCATGCAAAAAGGTTGTCTTGATGTCCATCTGGTGCACTTCCATGTCTTCCACTACTGCCAGGCTGAGAAGTATGCGGACGGAGGGAAATCTGACCACCGGGGCAAAGGTTTCCTCGTAGTCAATTCCCTCCTTTTGTGTCAATCCCTTTGCCACTAGTCGGGCCTTGTAGCGCTCGATTGTGTTATCTGGGTTCAATTTTAATTTGAAAACCCACTTACAACCGATTGGTTTTCGGTTAGGTGGACAATCCACCAGCTCCCAAGTATCGGCTGCCATAGTTGAGGCTATCTCCTCATTGATGGCTGTCTTCCACCGATTTCTTTCTGGACAACTCATCGCCTCTCCATAAGTTTGAGGTTCATCTTGATGAGATAGTTTAGTTACCTTGTTATTTACCTGTTTTTCTTGCAGTATTTTGCTACTTCTCCTTCCCCCCTGAAAATATGAGGCCGGAATAGATGGTTCTCGTGGATTCTTTCGAACAAACTCGGCTTCTCCTCTATCCTTTGATTCCAAATCAATTTCCACCACGTCTTCCGCTTCGGGTAGAGTTGTCACTGGAGTTTCCACAGTCGAGTCCTTTTCGGTCTGATTTGTACCTGCAAGAATGTCATCTTCTCTAAAACCTGGGTAGTTAGGAAGCTCAAAGTCATCGGAATTTTCTGACTCAAATCTGATTTTTACTGACTTTGTATATTTGAAGGGATCCACAGACTTTCCTTCATCCATAACTACTAGATGCTTTACTAAGATTATATCTTCTTCTTTTTAGATCATAAACTCTATATCCTTTAACATCCTCATCATATCCTAATAAGTATCCCGGTTTTCCTTTAGGATCTAGCTTCGAATTAGACCGATCTGTATCTAGACTGAATACTTGACTGCCAAAAACCTTTAAGTGAGATATGTTTGGTTTCCGGCCTGTCCATCTCTCATAAGGTGTTTGATCTTTTATAGCTGAAGTAAGAACTCTAATTTTGAGGTAATTAGCACAATTCATTATTTTTGCCCAAAACCTTTTTCCTATCTTCTTATCTGACAACATACTTCTAGCACTATCACTTAGTGTTTTATTTAACCTTTTAGCTACCCCATTCTGTTCCGGGTTTTCTAGAACTGTCTTTTGGTGTTGGACCCCATCTTCCCTCAGAAAATCATCAAACTGGCTCGAAGTATACTCTCCACCATTGTCACTCCTTATTCTCTTAATTGGAGTTTCATGAAGTTTTTCGCTCCATGCATTATATTGTCTAAAACAATCCTGAGCTTCGGACTTGTTTTTCAAAAAATACACTCGGGAATACTGAGACCAATCATTAGTTATAGTCATCATAAATCTCTTCCCCCCCGGTGAGGGCACTCTAGCCGGTCCCCAAATATTTGTGTGTACTACACCTAGAATTTTTTCTCCCTTATAGGTGGTTGTTTTAGGAAAGGGTAATATGTGTGTTTTACCTTGAGCACATCCACTAGAATCAATTATATTATCATTCTCACAAAACTTAATCCCTTCCACCACTCCCATCTTTTTAATCTATCTTAACTTGTCAAGATTCACATGCCCAAGCCTCTTATGCCACATCATAATGTCATGAACACCAGCATAATAAAGTTTCTTCTTTTCATTACATAAAACCAGCCTAAACATCGCATGGCTACCTTTCTCAGGAATAAAATAGACATCTACCTCAAAACTAGCAGTAAAGACTCCTTCCCTAGTGCTAGTAAAAAAACCCTTATCATCTAATACAGATGTAGAGATGAGGTTTTTGTTCAGCTCCGAAATAAACAATACATCGGAGAATGTTACTATGGATGTCGTTCCTTCTACTAACACTTTCAAATCTACCGATCTTACAAGAGTAGTGGTGATTATCCTTCCATCCCCGTACTCTATCTCTACGGTGGGAATATTTCTTATCTTAGTGAACAAGTTCTTATCCTTACACATGTGCATAAAGGCACCTGAATCTACAATCCAGTCTGCTTCACCTTTCAATCCAGCGTAAGCACATTTCTGCCTTCGTGGAATTTCGACCTCGTTTTTCACCTCCAACTCCTCATCTTAAAGGAGCTCATCGTCCTCGTTCTCGGATTCTGCATCGTGTACCTATGTCACAAGGGCCTTTTTCTTTCCACTCGGAGTACCACCGGTCTGCCCCTCCTTTAACCGAAGCTCGGTTAGCTTAGTGCACTCTGCCATATAGTGCCCAGGTTTCTTACAAAAATGACATAAACCTTTGGGAGCCCTGGGTCTGAACTCGTCGGTCTGATTTTTTTCTGCTCCCTCCCCCCATAGTTTCCGATTGGTTTCCGGGAATCCTTTTTCCTCCAATTGGTCGCAGTTGCCAAGGATTTCCTCCCCTTCGGATCTCAATCGTATTCTCCCGAACGAGAATCATCCCTACCACTGAGTTCCATATCCACCTTGAGTCCGGCAAGTCCTGCACACGGTTGACTATGTTCTCGAACTCATCGGGTAACTTCATCAGTAAACAGTTAACTTTTTCTTTTTCACTAAAATCTTTTCCAACACTCTCTAGCTCCATAAAAAGTGTAGCTAGCTCATTGCAGAAATCCAACATCTTCCCCCCTTTTGTATACATACTCCTTAACTTTGTGATACGCTAACTGTTGTTGCTGAATCATACCACTTCGGTACATCTCTATGAGAGCCATCCAAAGATCGGATGCCCTTTCTACCTGCAAATGAGGACTTGCAAGTCTTTGAGTGAGATGGCGTAGGATGAATTGCTTTGTCGCCATATTGTTGAAGTCCCAGGTTTCAGTATCATTCTCCTCGTTCCTCGGAATAGGTGACATGAATGCCGAACCAGTTGTTATTGGTGAGGTCGCCTCCTTCTCCTTTCCTTTGTCCACCACCTCTCGTTCTTTTGTTTCCTCCGTTGAAGGTGGATCCTCTTTCTTGGTGAATCTGCTTCCTCCAAACCCTTGAGGATTTCCAAGACTTGATGGACGCCCCAACCGTCCACTCACTATCCCCCAAAACCTTTTTTTTTGCATAAAGCTCCTATCATCATACTTTCCCAGTATATGAAGCCAGTTACATTAAAGATTGGTACCCTAGAGGGTGGGCCCATAACTTGAAACTTTGAGACCTCCATAAGTCCTCAGAGTGGACAGCTTCCAAAAAGCCTCTAATATAACCCTGACCCCTTTGTGTTTCAGCAAAACCAACTGCCACCTTGGCGGACAATAACTCTAACCAATTCCACCCTTATGAAGGCAAAAATCCCCTGAGTCGATAGCAAAAAGAATCTTTGAATTTGCTCCCCTAAGCAGTTAGTTATAGAGGGTCAAAGTTGATCTTTTGTACAGAAGCTCTCTGGGAGAGAGGGTCCTATCTCCTAATTTTTCTAAGTCCTATCTCTCTCACAGACTCTATCTATTGATGTACAAAGCCAATCAGATTACAGTTGCGTACACAAAAGTAAAGCTGCCAGTGTACTTTCTGTACGGACATTGTACGACATGGCCTAAATGTCGACACGTGGTATGTCCGAATTCGCTCGCTTAATCCTCGGAGATGCCGCGATCCAATTTCATTCCGCCACGTGTCATCCGATGTGGCGATGACCACAAACCGCCGAAATCCTCTTCCGCGATCTCGGCGTTAATTCCGGCGGTCCGATTAAGTTCACATTTAATCGTAGCCGTAATAAATACATGCGCAATATTCGTTTCATTAAAGAAATAAATGCGCGGTATTGGTTTCTTATCTATACCGTAATCCGTACTTTTACATTACTGGATCTATATATCCCGTAAAACTATTTCAGTTAAATGAACTATCCTACGTATAATTGTTTAATTAATTATCAAACCATATAATACTTAACACTGATGCTAGACTTAACGGCTAAGGCTACCGGCTACCGGCAATCTGCCGGCCGGTAGGTACCATGATTAAATCCTGTGGCCGGCACATTCCTTTTAGTAAATAAACCCCTAACTAATATATATTTCCCGTAAACCTCTGGATAGCCTAGGTAGCCATGGCTCTAGCTCCCTCTCGAATATCTTAATGACTGCGACAAGTTTGAGAGTAGGAGAGAGAAGTTAGAGGTAGACTGCCTCGGCTTCTTTCTTATTTCTATTCAGACCTAGAAAATACTTTAAAAGACCATTAATTTCTACAAAGAGAAGGAGACACCCCTCACTCCTATTGCCACGACACCGGGTGCGGTGGCCGTGAACCGCGGAGAACGATTCCCAAACGTGGGAAGACATCAACATGGCTTCCAAAAACTTCATTCTAAGACACCTCACTCATGCTTTCGCAACCCCCCATCGTCACATTAACAAGGCCGAAGAGTTGTGGGTGAATTTGGTGGAAATCTATAGAGCTGGTACTATTTAGGAGCTCTAGTTGGTCGAACAAAAGTTAGGGAATTACACTTACCAAAAAGGGAAAGATGTTAGAATATTGTAATGATCTCTTTTGTTTGTATTTAGAGATGAAGAGTGTCGGGTGGAAAAGTACAATGAAGATGAAAGTTAACACTCTCATAATGAAGTTACTCGATAAGTATGAAAACATAGTGTACCGAGTAGAAGAAATGACAGAAAGTTCATGGTAGTGGAACAAAGTGGTCCAGATGATTCTTATGTAGGAGAACACTATTGAGATCAAGAGAGGGGGGAAAGAGCAGTTAATCTCTAGCTGCAGGAGGAAATCGATGGGGGGAGGATCCGAAGAAACCATTCAAAGAAGAGAAAAATCAGTCTTGAGGACCGAGGTCCCCAAAGGGTCTTTGTCACTTTTGCAAAATTTCTGGACACTTCATATGGATTGTGTCAAGCTGTTGAAGCGGAGGCTCAAAGAAAACCATAGAGGGGGTTCTTCCGCATGGAATAAAAAGGCAATTGTGGTTACAAAGTGAATGGAGAGATTGAAGACAAGTCCTTTGAAGAGGAGGATAGGGAGCTTTTTATTGACGAGAGTCTGGAGGAGAGGGAGATCCCTCGGAAACAGAAGTGTGCTCTCGGAGAAATTCGGGAAGCTTCACAGGAAAGATAGATCATCGACTCAGGTGCTTCTATGCATATGTGTCGTGATAAGCACTTTACTAAGCGAAGAAAGATCCTTATTGTAGAGATAGAGTATGGGGATGGTAGAGTGGTTACTACAGATCTAGTAGGGTCGGTAGACCTAAAAGTCTTGGTGGAGGGTAAGACTTTTATACTCACATTTTCAGATGTACTCTACATTCCTCAGCTGAGTAAAAATCATGTCTCTACGTGTGTGTTAGATGAAAAAAAAAATTGATACCTTCACTAGAAAATGAGTCTTTACAGCTAAGTGTGGGGATGAATTCTACTTCACAGCAGATAAGGGTAGGAAAGAAATGTTTAGGCTTAACTTGAGTAATGAAAATAAAAATCTTACTATGTTGGTGTTTCAAAGTTTATGATTTGGCATTAGCGGTTGGGGCATTTGCATTTTGATAGGCTCAGGGAAATGAAGAAGCTTGGTGTAGTAGAAGGCATTCAATTTGGGGAAAATGCAATGGTGGATGACTGTAGTGGGTCTTCTCAAGGTAAGGCTCATAGACATCCTTTTCCCAAAGCCGCCACATATAGGCATAAGAAAGTACTAGATTTGGTCCACAAAGATCTCTGCGGACCTGCAAAATTACCTTCGGTAGGAGGGAAGAGGTTTATGTTTACAATAACCGATGACTAGTCTAGATACTCTAAAGTCTTCTTCCTAAAAACAAAGTCTCAAACAACATTTTACTTTAGGTGAATGGCGGAAGCGTGACAAGAGGAAGAAAGACAAAGGTAAACCGTATCGTAACTTTGGTGGAAAAAGAGGGATAGGAAAAGAAAGAGGAGCTTCGAAAGGAGGGGTTTCCTTCTTTTGTAGGGAACCGGGACACTAGATGGAGTAATGTCCTTTTTTGGAAGAACTTAGAAGTTGGAATGTGGATGAGGAGAAAGAAAGGGGAGAGGAGAAAGAGAATGAAGATATTTTGGAGCTTCTCCCCATCGGTAGAATAGAGAAGAGAGAAAAGCACACAAAGATTCCACGAAAGCAACACTGTGTTTTTGGAGGTATAAGAGAAGTAAAGGGAAGGGAGGTAGTTGAGAGAGTTAGACATGATGTGGATGTCAAGGAGTGTAGAAAGTATGACTTATAAATAAGAAAGACAGATCTAGGATCCTTAATTGAAAAAATTAACAGAAATAATGAGGATAATTTTATAGATATTTTTGAAACAAAAAACTAGTCGGAAAGGGAGACTTCAACAGATTCCGAGGAAAGGGGAGAATTAAATCTTGAGGGGGTTTTAAAGGATAGGGGAGAAGAGGAATATTTAATGAAAGGTTTATGGGAGGAGAAATATTTATTGGGAATCAAAATAGATAGTGATAGTGGAAATAATTCCATGGGAGAGAGTGAGGGGAGTTTAGAAAATGGGGTAATTATCATAGACAAATATATGAGTACGAAGATGTAGATTTTATAAGGAACTTAGTGGGGACTCTTAATTTAAGGATAAATTTGGGGGGTAATGGATTTGACATCACTAATAGGAGTGATGCCATTTATGAAAGTGTGCTTGTAAAAGGGTTAACCTATGGGTATATGTTATATGTTGGGAATGGAGCTTGCTGTTGGAGCAGCAAGCAACAAAAGGTTATTGCTCAATCCACCATGGAGGCTAAGTATATGGCGTTTTGTTTGGCTGTGAAAGAATTAATGTGGGTGAAATCTTTGCTTCAAGAATTGGGATATATGAAGAATGGAGTGCAAAAGATATTTTGTGACAATCAAGCTGCGATTGCAATTGCAGCAAATCCTAAGGATCACTTTAAAGCTAAGCATATGGATATTCGTTTGTGCTTTGTAAGAGAAAAGGTTGAGTATAAAATAATTAGTTTAGAATATAGACCAGATGGAGAGATGGTAGCAGATATCATGACTAAACCGGTTCTTTCTCCCAAATTGATATTTTGTAGGGAGAAATGTGGGCTGAAGCAAACCCAGTTCTTGCAATAAAGACTTGACCCACGTTAGCTCTTTCACAGCAAAACAAGAGGCTATATACTTAGCCTCCATAGTAGACTGAGCAACCTTGTTGCTTGCTACTCCAGCAGCAAGCACCTTCCCCCACATACAACACATACCCAGAAGTGCATCTTCTGATATGCGTACCCCATAACTGGCATCACTCCAAGTGATGATGTCAGTGTGCTCCCCTCCCAAGTGCAACCATAAAGCTCTGAATCCCACCAATTATCTCATGACTCTCTTCGCTGCCTCCCAGTCTCTCTTCCTAAGATCATTAAGACTCCTACTAAGGACTCCAACTGCTGCTGCAATATCTGGTCTAGTACAATTCATAAAGTAAATCAAGCATCCTACAACGTGTTTGTACAGAATAGACTTCATAAATTGTCTCTCTTTTGGACTCATCTGATCATCTAGTATCATCACTCCTCTTTCTACACTCCCATCACTTACTTTCTTCAAGTCTATGGGAGTGGTACAACTGTTTGCCTTTTCCATCTGAAATTTGTCAAGCATATATCTGATAGCTTTTTTTTGAGTAAGTTTGATTATCCTATGTTGAAAAGAGGTAATTAATAGTTCACTTCCCTATTTTAGTTTTGTTTTAAAAGAAAGAGAGTGAGGATTAAAGGCGCGCCATGGCTGCCGCCATATTTAGAAAGTGGCAGTTTTTGCAGTTAAGGGTATTTTAGCTAAAATAATGCCTAGTACTAGATTTGAACCTGTGACCTCTAGATTCTTTGTAGCCTAACGCCTTAACCATTAAGGCGTTACGAAACGATACACGTGACGGGTTTTATAAATATATAAACAATAACGAAACAGCTAATTAACAGCAGACTAACCAAAATGAGCAATTTCTGCATGTACGCAAATCTGAACCGTGTAAAATATGTTTTGATCAGACGGCCGGCATTATAGCCACCACCCGAAGTGAGCTTTTCGGCGGTATACGGATATAGCGTCACGCGGTGCCACGTGGCGCCACATTATTTGATACCGGAGAAGATGGGAGGAGGAACCATGGCTTCCGATATGACTGGTGTCACCTTGTAGACCTTGTCGTACAATAGTTGTACAATAAGTACATCACCCATTGTACCTTCTTGTACTTTATAGTGTTCCTATTAGACTAGGGTTTAATAGTAGGTAGTCGTGAGTAGGCAGACCGAGACTTAGTAATATTTAGGTACCTCTCTCTCTAAGAGAGCTTGTAACTATAAAGGTCATCTTTGACCAGCCATAACTTACTGCTCGGGTGAGCAAATTCAGTGATTCTTTTTGCGTTTGACTCAGGGGAGTCTTGTCCTCACAAGGGTGAGAGTGGTCAGAATATTTGTGTGCCTGGGTGGCGCTTATTCAGCGGGAAAGTAGAAGGGGCAAATATTATCCTAGAGGCTTTACATAGGTTGCTCATTCTGTGGGTCAATGGAGACCACAGAATTTCAGGTTATGGGCCCACCCTCTAGGGTGCCCATATTTGATGGATCAGACTTTCTTTATTGGGAAATGATGATGGAGGGAGAACTATTTGAGAAGCATTTATGGGGCATAGTGTCTGGACAAATTCGATGCCCACCTCCACCTGGGTTTGGAGGGACACGTTTTTCTAGCACCTCCGCCTCTACAGTTGGTAGAACAACTATCACCATCACCGAGGATGAAGATGAGGAAGGAGAAGAGATTGTCATGGAAGGAGAAAAGGAAGGAGTTGCAACTCAAGTAACACCATTGCCGAAGGCGATACCGGCAGCAGCACCACCAGCAACAACGACAAGGGTTCAGACCGAAAGATCAGAGTCTGAAAAGTGGAACTACAAAGACAAGGTTGCTAAGCTCTTAATTCTTAAAAGTGTAGCAAAGGGCATTGCCATTCCTCTTATGCATGTCAAATCTTCATCTCAGATTTGGATATTACTAGTTAACAAATATAAGAGTGGATCATTGCAGCAGCAACAGTTGGCAGAAAATAAGATTGCAGCTTATACTTATAAGGGAGGAAGTATGGATAATTATTGCAATGATTTAGGAGCATTGTTTGGAGAGTTAGAGAGTGCAGGTAACTCATGGTCTGAGAGACAAAGAGTGAACACATTAATGATGAAACTACCTGAAGAGTATGAGAATATCATTAACCGATTGCAGGACATAGGAGATAGCAATTGGAATAGGGATGACACAATGGGAATGATTTTAGTGAAAGAAAGCACCATAGAGCTTAGGAGAGGGAGTCCAAGTGTTCAAGCATTGTCTGCAGGAGTTGATTGGCGGAAGCGTGATGAGGAGAGAGGGAAAGATCCTTATCGAAACTTTGGTGGAAGAGGACAATGAGGTGGCAGATTTGATAGACAGGGGAGAGGAACTTCTCGAGGAGAATTATGTCACTTTTGCAAGAAACCGGGACACTATATGGCAGATTGTGTCAGACTTGCAGATCTTCGACTGAAAGATGGTCAAGGAACCTCAAAGGACGGAGGAATGAAAAAGGCTTTCCTGACTGAAGTTCTTGATGAGGAAGTGGAAGAAAAAACTGAGCGTGAAGAGGAGCTTGAGGAGCTTCTCTTTAATCCGAAAAACACTGAAAAGCATGTCGACATTCCACGGAGACAAAAGTGTGCTTTCGGAGGTAAGAGGGATCCACCCGAGGATGGGTGGATCATAGACTCAGGGGCTTCAATGCATATGTGCAAAGATAAGCGGTGGTTCACTAAACTGAGAAAGATCCCAACAGTTGAGATAGAGTACGGAGATGGTAGAGTAGAAACCACAAGTCTTGTTGGAACTGTTGACTTGAAGGTTCTAGTTGATGGAAAGGCCCAAATTGTAACACTCTCAGACGTTCTTACATTCCACAGCTTAGGAAGAACCTAGTCTCAACAGCTGTCCTAGATGAAAAGGAGTTTGAAAGAGGAACTAGGAAAGGAATCTTTACAGCAAGCTTTGATAATGAGGTTTATTTCATAGCTGAGAAGGGCAGTCAAGGAATGTTCAGAATTGTACTTTGCAATGAAAAGAGTGTTCTCTACTCGTGTGCAAGTGAGATGATGCTTTGGCATAAAAGGTTGGGGCATGTGCATCTAGATAGATTAA
Source organism: Zygnema cylindricum (assembly GCA_037447655.1). Lineage (NCBI taxonomy): Eukaryota > Viridiplantae > Streptophyta > Zygnematophyceae > Zygnematales > Zygnemataceae > Zygnema > Zygnema cylindricum. The sequence goes on along the minus strand of JBBHKE010000165.1, from coordinate 373,848 downwards.
AGAAAATGAAGAAAAATGGAATAGTGGAGGGTATTACTTTTGAAGATGATGAGACCTTTGATGATTGTAGTGGATGTGCCCAAGGGAAGATTCATAGACTTCCATTTCCAAAGGCAACCACATTTAGGAGAGAGAAAGTATTAGATCTAGTTCACACTGATGTTTGGGGACCTGCTAGGTATGCCTCACATGGGGGGAAAAGATGGATGTTAACTATCACAGATGATTGGTCTAGATACACGAAGGTATACTTTCTTAGACATAAGTCAGAGGTATTAAGATGTTTCAAAGAGTATAAAGTATGGAGTGAAAAGCTACATGAAACCTGAATAAAAGAGATAAGAAGTGATAATGGGAAAGAATACACCTCAAGGGAATTTGAAGAATATCTTAAAGAAGAAGGAATTCATCATGAGGAAACTGTTCCCTATAATCCGGAACAAAATGGAGTAGCAGAAAGAGTGAATAGAACTTTAGGAGATATGTCCAGAAGTATGTTAACTAATAAGAGGATAGGGTTGTAGTTTTGGACGGAGTCTATGAACTATGCTAATTTCATCAAAAATAGAGTCCTAACTTCAGCAAATAAGGAGGAAACTTCGTATGAGAGGTGGACAGGAAGAAAGCATGATTTGTCTAGTTTGAGAGTGTTCGGAAGTCAAGTCTACAGTTTGGATTCCTATAAGACTAAATGTAAGTTAGAGGGGAGAGGGAAGCCAGGATATCTTGTAGGATATGATGAGAGCACAAAAGGATACCGAGTGTATGACTTGAAAAAGAGAGATATAATTTTGGTAAAACACATAGTGGTGATGAATGAAGAGAAGTCCATTGATCCATTCTAATATAATATGGAAGTCAAAATCAGATTTGAAACGGATTAGTTTTCTAACTTTGACTTTGAAAATGAAGAGAAGGAATATGGAGAAAAAGAAAAATCTGCAGATCTACCAAAGGAGAAAGAGGAAAGGACAACATCCGAGGCAACGCCACAATACGAATTGGAAACCGATGAGGAACTTGATGAGACACCGGAATGGGAAGACAGGGGAGCTGAAAATCTCCCTAAACGAAACCCAAGGATGCCTTCCATACCGGCGTCCGATTTTGAAGGGGGGAGAAGAAGTAGTAAACGAATTAAAGAAAGACAAGTAAATAACCAACTCACAAAGATGTCTCACCAAGATGAAGCTCAAACATACTTAGAGGCCATAAACACTCCAGAAAGTAGCCGGTGGATCACAGCTATAAATGAAGAAATGGCCTCTATCATGGAAGCCAATACATGGGAGTTGGTAGATTGTCCACCGGACCGAAAACCGATCGGATGTAAGTGGGTGTTTAAACTTAAATTAAACCCGGATAATACCATTGAGAGGTACAAAGCTAGGTTAGTTGCAAAAGGTTATACACAGAAAGAGGGGATAGACTACGAAGAAACCTTTGCACCTGTAGTCAGATTTCCTTCTGTTAGAATCCTTTTAAGTATAGTCGCAGCGGAAGATATGGAAATCCACCAGATGGATATTAAAACTGCCTTTTTGCACGGAGAGTTGGAAGAAATTTACATGAGGCAACCGGAAGGATTCGTGGAAAGTGGGGAAGAAAACAAAGTTTGCAAACTGATAAAATCACTCTATGGGCTTAAGCAAGCCCCGCGACAGTGGAATATAAAGCTCGACGAATTTCTGACCGGTTTGGGGTATATCAGAATTAGTTCAGATCACTCTATATATTTATTTGAAGATGAGAATGGAGTGATATTTATTGCTATTTATGTGGATGATTTGTTGGTCTTAAGCAAGTCCTTAGATAAAATTAACAAACTAAAACGTGATCTTAGAAGCAGTTTTGATATGAAAGATCTTGGCGAAGCAAAATACATTTTGGGAATTCAGATGGAGAGAGATAAAGGGAATAGAATTATAAGACTCACTGAAAAAGAAGCAATCGGTAATATGCTAGAAAAATTTCAAATGGAGAAAGCAAACGGATGGACTACTCCCATGGATTTGAGGAAAGTGGGTGAGGGGAGTGAAGAGGGAGGAATATTCATCATTAATGATGAGATGGACGAGATAGAAAGAAAATTTATGGAAAATATCCCTTATCGGCAGATTGTAGGCAGTTTCATTTATTTTATGAACTGTACCCGTCCGGATATAGCTGCAGCTGTAGGTGTCCTTAGTAGAAATCTAAATGAACCAAGAAAGAGAGATTGGGAGGCTACCAAAAGAGTGATGAGGTATCTGGTGGGGACAAGTGAATTATGGTTGCATTTGGGAGGGGAGCACACTGACATCACCACTTGGAGTGATGCTAGTTATGGAGATGTGCCTTTAAGGAGGTGTACGACTGGATATGTGTTGCAAATTGGATCCGGTGCATGTTGTTGGAGTAGCAAGCAACAAAAAGTAGTTGCTCAGTCCACTATGGAGGCTGAATACATGGCTTCCTGTGCTGCCACCAAAGAATTAATGTGGGTTAAATCTCTTCTTGAAGAACTTGGGTTCATGAAGTCTGGAACTCAAAATGTTTTTTGTGATAATCAAGCTGCTATCTCGATTGCAGCTAATCCAAAACATCACTTCAAAGCTAAGCATATGGATATTAGACTAAGCTTTGTCAGAGAGAAGGTAGAAAATAAAATGATTAAACTGGTTCATAAAATTGATAGAGAAATGATTGCAGACATGATGACAAAAGCAGTGCCTTCCCCTAAGTTCATTTATTGCAGAGAAAACTGTGGATTAAAATTGAAAAGTGACTAGGAATTAAGGGGAGTGTTGAAAAGAGGTAATTAATAGTTCACTTCCCTATTTTAGTTTTGTTTTAAAAGAAAGAGAGTGAGGATCAAAGGCGCGCCATGGCTGCCGCCATATTTAGAAAGTGGCAGTTTTTGCAGTTAAGGGTATTTTAGCTAAAATAATGCCTAGTACTAGATTTGAACCTGTGACCTCTAGATTCTTTGTAGCCTAACGCCTTAACCATTAAGGCGTTACGAAACGATACACGTGACGGGTTGTATAAATATATAAACATTAACGAAACAGCTAATTAACAGCAGACTAACCAAAATGAGCAATTTCTGCATGTACGCGAATCTGAACCGTGTAAAATATGTTTTGATCGGACGGCCGGCATTATAGCCGCCACCCGAAGTGAGCTTTTCGGCGGCATACGGATATAGCGTCACGCGGTGCCACGTGGCGCCACATTATTTGATACCGGAGAAGATGGGAGGAGGAACCATGGCTTCCGATATGACAGGTGTCACCTTGTAGACCTTGTCGTACAATAGTTGTACAATAAGTACATCACCCATTGTACCTTCTTGTACTTTATAGTGTTCCTATTGGACTAGGGTTTAATAGTAGGTAGTCGTGAGTAGGCAGACCGAGACTTAGTAATATTTAGGTACCTCTCTCTCTAAGAGAGCTTGTAACTATAAAGGTCATCTTTGACCAGCCATAACTTACTGCTCGGGTGAGCAAATTCAGTGATTCTTTTTGCGTTTGACTCAGGGGAGTCTTCTCCTCACAAGGGTGAGAGTGGTCAGAATATTTGTGTGCCTGGGTGGCGCTTATTCAGCGGGAAAGTAGAAGGGGCAAATATTATCCTAGAGGCTTTACATAGGCTGCTCATTCTGTGGGTCAATGGAGACCACAGAATTTCATCCTATTCCCCCTATCTCTTTCCATTTGAATTCCCAAAATATATTTAGCCTCCTCTAAATCCTTCATGTGAAATCTGCTCCTTAGATCTTTCTTTAGCTTATTAATCTTTTCCATAGACTTACTTAACACCAGAAAATCATCCACATAAATTGCAATAAAAATCACACCATTCTCATCCTCAAACATATAAATAGAATGGTCAAAATTGATCCGAATATATCCCAGACCGGTGAGAAACTCATCTAGTTTCTTGTACTATTGTTTGGGAGCCTGCTTTAGTCGATATAAAGACTTTATGAGCCTGTAGACTTTGCTCTCCTCTCCTTCCTCTACAAAACCCTCTGGCTGTCGCATGAAGATTTCTTCCTCTAGTTCACCGTTGAGGAAGGCAGTCTTGATATCCATCGAATGAATTTCCATGTCTTTCGCTGCTACTAGACGAATGAGAATCCTTACGGATGGGAACCGAACCACAAGAGCAAAAGTTTCCTCACAATCTATCCCTTCTTTTTGGGTGAACCCCTTTGCTACCAACCAAGCCTTTTATCTCTCAATGGTATTATCTGGGTTCAGCTTTAGTTAAAATACCCATTTGCACTCGATAGGTTTTTTGTATGGAGGACAGTCCACTAGCTCCCAATAATTCGCTTCCATGATGGAAGCCATCTCATCATTTATGGCTTTGAACCATCGGTCTTTATCCGGACTTATCATTGGCTCCGAGTATGACTGAGGCTCATCTGGGTGAGATAGCTTTGTTACCTTGTGAGCAACCTGTTTATCTTGTATTCTTTTGTTGCTCCTCCGTCCTCCTTGGAAGTATGTAGTTGGAATGGAGGGAAGTTTTGGATTCCTCTGCACTGTTTCATCAGCTCCCCTATCCATGAAAACTGGTTTTGGCTCCTCTTCCTCTCTCTCCTCAGAGTGTGTAGAAATATAAGGAGATTCCAGTATATCTCCCCCATCTTAGATCTCCCTTGAATCTGCAATCACGTTTTCACTTGTGTCCTTTCTGGGAAGATCTAAGTCATCCTCACTCTCGGACTCAAAATTGATTCTAATTTTTTTTGGTGTACTTAAAAGGATCAAATAACTTCCCTTCATCCATCACAACTAGTTGTTTTACGAGAATGATATCTTATTTAGCTAAGTCATAGAATCTATATCCCTTGACATCCTCATCGTATCCCACAAAATATCCTGGTTTTCCTTTAGCATCTAGTTTCCAGTTTTTCTTATCTGTGTCAAGACTGTAAACTTGACTACCGAATACTTTCAAGTGAGAAATATCCGGTTTCCTTCCAACCCATCTCTCATAAGGTGTCATTCTTTGACATTTGTAGTGAGGACTTTATTCGTAATGTAGTTAGCATAGTTCATGGCTTCTGCCCAAAATCTTCTTCCTATTTTTTTATCTTCCAACATACTACACACAATATCTCCGAAAGTCTGGTTGAACCTCTCAGCTACCCCATTTTGTTCTGGATTATTCGGTACAGTTTTCTGATGTTGAACTCCCTCATCTCTCAAGTATTCTTCAAACTGGTTAGAGGTGTACTCTCCCCCATTATCACTTCTTATTCTCTTAATGGGGGTTCCGTGCAACTTGTTGTTGTTTTTGAAGATTCAGTTTCGTACGTGCGTGCGCATGTTTGCGTGCGTACGTAAATACTGAAAGTAATGTGGTGGTACGAATGGATTTTCAGGTTTGGGGTAGAAGCAAAATGAATTTAAAGTGACGTAAAGTACAAATTGAGTGACGCGAAGAAGCGTACGAAAAATTATGGAATGCGAAATAGAAATGGACGGCGGATCACTTCGCGATTCGATTTGAAATATTCGAAGGATTTGAAAAATACGCCGGCCATACGAAACATAATGCGACAGACCGCATTTATTAAATGTGACGCCGCCGGTACGGAGCGTCGTATTTGACAGGTGTACTTTTAATTTGGCACGTGAGATTTACGACAAAATACGTGTACCTTAAATGCGACAAGGCGCATTTATGACGAAGTACGTGATTTCGGTACGGACAGGATTTGGATCGTACGAATTAATTTCGGCAAATTGGTCATGGTACACGTGGAGGGCAACGGCGTCTGCCGATATTTTCAAGGGATCTCATTATCTTTAATGACGTATTATTAGGTGGACCGTACATATGCGATGTCGGTTCACTACGTGGACTTATCGACAAGTGACTAAGCAAGTTGTCACTTATGACGCGGATTTGTGGATGCGTCGGTGTAAATATTTGAAGAAACATTTTCTTGTCGTATATGTATTAATAAATTAGAGTTGATTATCATGTTTATGTTTAAGTGATCAATTAGGGTTTTCGACAATTTATTTTGTGTGTGTACGATGTCGTACTTGTAGACAAGTGTACGCTTACGATTGCTTGACTCTCAGGTGTACGCTTACGATTAGTTTGATTTAGTGACAGTTACGTAATTTATGTTGGTTATTTTGACACTTAGTGATTCGTTGACAGCTCACAAGTGTATATATAGGAATGAGCTTTGTTAGGAATTAATCATCAATGCTGGTTAGTAAAGTGGGGACCGAAGATGTAGTATTTTAGGGTTGTCGATTAGGTCATGCACTTTGAATGATATAATGATTATTTGATTATACTTTGATTATACTCTTGTTTATGTGTGATGCATTTGTTTTTATTATTTATTTATGTTATTTTATATATGTTTTGCATTGTTAATGCATTTGTCCTAGGGTTTGTTTATGTCGATTATTCCATCAAACCTTAGATGATGTCATAGGGTTTATTTATGTTGATTATTCCATGAAACCCTAAATGTTGTTTGTTGCGTCTGTGTACGCATATAGAGGATGCATTTCATATGATTGTTCGTCGACCTATTTTTGCTTAGCTTCTTGCATGATAGTTTGGGTCGCTTCTGCGGTCTATTTAAGACCAAAGAACAACAGGTTATGGGCCCACACCCCATCTATCATATGTTAGGTTAAATCGATGTAGGTTTTTGTCACACGCATTGTAGCGGGTTAATATTGTCCTTGCTGATTGTATTGCAGTAATGGTGTCTGTGTACCCATGAGATCGGCCTTATCATAGTGTTAGTATGTGCCGAGTTTAATCTTGCATCGCCCCAAAGGTTAACTTAGTGACAGTGCCGAAATGTCTACCTTCAATGAAAATGGTTAATTATGAGAAATGATATTTTATTTTTGGAAAATACATATTCGTTTGATGGAGAGATATGGAAGGTGGAGATTCGACGTTTGGGGGAGAGAGATCCGGAAGGTGGAGTTGTGACATGTGGTGGAGAGATCCAAATTTTGTGGATCGATGATTGTTGAAAATTGGATTTGTAATGTAGATTTTGAGTTGTTGGAAATTTTTGGGAAATGTGACATTATTAGAATTGTTTTTGGGAAAATAGATTTTAATTTATGTATTTTTAATGGGAAATTTTTAGATTTAATTATTAAATGAAGAGAAAATATTGAAATCTATATTTGTTTTAGTTAAGGTAGAAGTTATTTAAGTGGGGATATTTTGTTAGTGTGATTTTTTGGCTTTAATTATTTAGTTGATTTGTGATAGAATTGTGAGAAGTAGATTCGGATTAAGATATTGTTGAGAAAAGAGAAAAATTGTTGTAATTGAAAAATAAAAATATATATATTATGTATTATGAAATCTGGATGGTATTTGAGGCAGCGGAAGCAATGGTGGAAGAAGTGGGAAAATTCTGGCGGAGGCATTTGGCGGATTCAGATGGAGGAGACAGCTGATGACGTGGCATTATGGATTTACGAAACTAAATCTTCGGGGGAGTGTTGTTTTTGAAGATTCAGTTTCGTACGTGCGTGCGCATGTTTGCGTGCGTACGTAAATACTGAAAGTAATGTGGTGGTACGAATGGATTTTCAGGTTTGGGGTAGAAGCAAAATGAATTTAAAGTGACGTAAAGTACAAATTGAGTGACGCGAAGAAGCGTACGAAAAATTATGGAATGCGAAATAGAAATGGACGGCGGATCACTTCGCGATTCGATTTGAAATATTCGAAGGATTTGAAAAATACGCCGGCCATACGAAACATAATGCGACAGACCGCATTTATTAAATGTGACGCCGCCGGTACGGAGCGTCGTATTTGACAGGTGTACTTTTAATTTGGCACGTGAGATTTACGACAAAATACGTGTACCTTAAATGCGACAAGGCGCATTTATGACGAAGTACGTGATTTCGGTACGGACAGGGTTTGGATCGTACGAATTAATTTCGGCAAATTGGTCATGGTACACGTGGAGGGCAACGGCGTCTGCCGATATTTTCAAGGGATCTCATTATCTTTAATGACGTATTATTAGGTGGACCGTACATATGCGATGTCGGTTCACTACGTGGACTTATCGACAAGTGACTAAGCAAGTTGTCACTTATGACGCGGATTTGTGGATGCGTCGGTGTAAATATTTGAAGAAACATTTTCTTGTCATATATGTATTAATAAATTAGAGTTTATTATCATGTTTATGTTTAAGTGATCAATTAGGGTTTTCGACAATTTATTTTGTGTGTGTACGATGTCGTACTTGTAGACAAGTGTACGCTTACGATTGCTTGACTCTCAGGTGTACGCTTACGATTAGTTTGATTTAGTGACAGTTACGTAATTTATGTTGGTTATTTTGACACTTAGTGATTCGTTGACAGCTCACAAGTGTATATATAGGAATGAGCTTTGTTAGGAATTAATCATCAATGCTAGTTAGTAAAGTGGGGACCGAAGATGTAGTATTTTAGGGTTGTCGATTAGGTCATGCACTTTGAATGATATAATGATTATTTGATTATACTTTGATTATACTCTTGTTTATGTGTGATGCATTTGTTTTTATTATTTATTTATGTTATTTTATATATGTTTTGCATTGTTAATGCATTTGTCCTAGGGTTTGTTTATGTCGATTATTCCATCAAACCTTAGATGATGTCATAGGGTTTATTTATGTTGATTATTCCATGAAACCCTAAATGTTGTTTGTTGCGTCTGTGTACGCATATGGAGGATGCATTTCATATGATTGTTCGTCGACCTATTTTTGCTTAGCTTCTTGCATGATAGTTTGGGTCGCTTCTGCGGTCAATTTAAGACCAAAGAACAACACTTGTCACTCCAAGCTTAATATTCTTTGAAGTACTTTGGTGTTTCAGACTTTGTTTTCAGGAAATAGACTTTAGAATATCTGGACCAACCATCAGTAATTGTCAGCATATACTTCTTCCCCCCAATCAAAGGTACTCTTGTTGGTCCCCAGATATCTGTGTGGACTAGATCTAGTACTTTCTCACCTCTATATGTGGCAGTTTTGGGAAAGGGAAGTCTATAAGCCTTACCTTAGGAACAACCACTACAATCATCCATCATTTCATTATCCCCAAACAGAACGCATTCTACCACACCTAGCTTCTTCATTTCCCTCAGCCTATCAAAATGCACATGCAACAACCACTTATGCCAAATCATCAAGCTCAGGACACCACCATAGTAAGTACTTTTCTTTTCATTACGCAGGTTAAGCCTAAACATTCCTTGGCTACCCTTATCTGCTGTGAAGTAGACTTTATCTCCGTACTTAGTTGTAAAGACTCCCTTTCTACTGAAGGTATCAAAATCCTTGTCATCTAATACAGATTTAGACACAAGAGTTTTACTCAGCTGAGGAATGTAGAGCACATCTGAGAAGGTGAGTATAGAAGTCTTACCCTCCAATAAGACTTTCAGATCTACCGATCCCACTAGATCTGTGGTAACTACTCTCCCATCCCCATACTCTCTTTCTATCGTAGGGATCTTTCTTAACTTAGTGAAGAGGTGCATTTCACGACACATATGAATGGATGCGATTGAATCGATGATCCATCCTTCCTGTGGAGGTTCTCGAATGGCTCCAAGAGCACACTTATGTTTCTGAGGGATCTCCTTCTCCTCCTGTTTATCGTCGAGAAGAAGCTCCACATCCTCCTCCTCAGTGGACTCGTCCTCCTCAGAGGACTGGTCCTCCTCAGTCTCTCCTTTTACTCGTATGACCACAAGTGCCTTCTTCTTCCGTCTGGAAGAACCCCCTCCATGGTTGTCATGAAGCTTCCGCTCTGATAGCTTGGTGCAATCAGCTACGAAGTGTCCTCGCCTTTTGCATAAATGACAAAGACCCTTTGGAGCCGTAGGTTCTCCCGATTGGTCTTTTTCCCCTTTGAATCCGTTGTACTGCTTCTTCGGATCCTTCCTCCACCGGTCCGTTCTAGCAACTAGAGCTTAACCGCTCTTACCTCCTCTGGGGGTCTCAATAGTGTTCTCCTGCACGAGTATCATTCAGGAAGCCTTTAGATAGCTTCTGGCTAGTACTCTTTAAACTTGGATCACTGCCACCCAAGCAGAAAAAAAGTTAATCTAACTGCACCCCTGTGCAGTTTGGACTCCCCTAAGTCCACAGATTAAAGAATCACTGAAAATGCCCAACCAGGCAATTAATTATCAAGTGGCGAAGATGTGAATATTTATACAAGCTTGTTCGGAGAGAGGCGGCTACCTCCTCAATCCTCAAAGTCTTAAACCCTTCTCACAACCCCTATCTACTGATGTACAAAACCAATTAGGAGATTGTACAGTATAGAAAGGTACTAGGGCCGATGTACTTTCTGTACAGCCTGTGTACAAGAAGGCCATGAAGTGGACGTCTGTCTCCTCTAGACTTCTCCTCGCGCTCCCCGGGATTCGCGCTTCCCAATAATATCTTGCCACGTGTCGATAAGTCATGTCACGTCTAAAAACCGCGAAGGCGGCTATTCTGGGTTCGCGGCGATGATGCGAATTGTCGGATCGAAACCGGCTTTTAATGTTCGCCGTCCAAAATAACAAATGTCCAGTACATTTGTTTCGTACGCACTAAAACTCAACTAGTTTCTATGTCCTTTTTACTATTCCGTTGAACGAATTAATGATCTTGCTAATGTTTAAATAGCTATCAAACACTATGTATCCTAACGGACTACTAGTACAGACCAGTAAGAGCTGACGGCTACGCCTCGCTCTGCCGGTCGGAGGTTCGAGTCTTGTTGGACTCAACGTTTTTGTTGAGAGTGACTTAGGTCACTCTTTAGTCCTACCTATCGAGCTGAGGCAGCCATGGCTCCACCGCCCTCACTCTCCTTCAGTGACTACAACAAGTATGGGGGCTAGAGAGAGAAGGTGGAGGCAGGCTGCCTATGCTTTTTCTTTTAGTTATTTTACCTAATTAAGACCTAGAAAATACCTTCCCTAAATCAGTGATTTCAACAAACTCAAGTTAGTATAATGAAAGGAATAACATTGTTTGTTTACATTGTAGTCATCTTTAAAAAATTAGGGGGATACTAATACAACAAATGTCTTTTTCACACTCATTTCCCTCAACAAGCATAGAAATGATACAAAATAATAAACTTTATATGATAACAAGCAACAAAGGGAAGTAAAATACAAGGCTTACCCGATAGAAATCCTCTTTTTAATACGCCCATGTGATATGCAACGGCTCTCTCTATGTATTCCTCCTTCTTCGGACTTAATTGTAGTTTGCCCTTTTGGGCTCGGGTGACAATGCTATGTTTTTCGAAAAAGCGTTGAATCCAACGCCGAGTGATTCTAATGTCGATCTCTTCACCATTGCGGTTGATAAATTCGTGTTCACCATCCTTCTTCATTTCGACAATGATGTATTTTGCCATTTTCCCACAACGATAGTTGACATTTTCATGCCCGCCTTCTGGAATCGGAAAAATTCGTCCACTAAGTCCTTGTAAACCTTCACCACCCATGGTAGCTCTTTCCTACCCCTTTCGGTAATGCTTTCATTACCGCCACACTTGTCTTTCCAAAACACGAAGTAGATAAGGTGAGAGTAGTTTCTCTTATCCCTTTTAGTACCGCCACCCTTTCGACCCACCACCGCCTTACCTTCTGGTACTCTGCAATTGGAGTAAAGAAAGAACAAAAATTAGTCATTGAAAATCTACATAAAAAGCCATTACAATTTAGGAATTGCTTCAGCCACAAAGAATTTTCGTCCCCTAATTCAGCAACGACTAGTTGACGTCGCTGAATCAGTGACGACAAATGCTCATCGCTGAATTATGCAACGATAATCTGTCTTCCCTAATTTCAACGAAGAGCACCTGTCGTCGCTATATTGACGATTAGCTGTAAAATATAAATTTGAGAGAGTTATGGTTCAACAACGACTAGAAAATTTCATTGGTTTACGGATGAGGCGATGTCGTCGCTATATTCAACAAAAACGAAAAATAATATAAAAAAAACAGTGTTAGTCTGTAAGTTATGAACGACAAAATAAAAAGAGATGGATAAATGAACAAGTATGGAAATCACAAATATACCGATTACCGCAACTTTTGTTGAGACAACTCCCGTGTGAGCCTCGTCACCTGTTCTTTTTGGGCGGCCAAATGGTTAGTGAGTACCTCAATTATTGGTGACCAATCCTCTTCTCACGGTGGTGGAGGGGGGCTAATCGGACGCCGAACCTTTGGGATTTCGGATAGACGGGTTTGCCTCACTTGAATATTTCAGAACTTATGTAGAACCGAGGTAAAAGCCCCTCAGAGAGCCATTACCTTAGGACTTTTTCGTCAATACTTGAGGACGGTGTATAGTCGGGGGTCACAAGGATGGTGAAGCCGCAATAATGCGGGAACATTCACCCGAAAACCGCCGTTGTCATAAACAATCCACGTTTGTCGTGGATTCATCGGATCAAACTGCCGTATGTGGGCAAACGTCGAGCCACGGTCGTCACTGTTGATGAAAAGCCACGTCGAATGAGCAGGGATATCCGATGTCGAGAATTTCCAGGCGAGGATTTCCCCTTGGGTTTTGTTGTAATTAGAAATATTTATTTTAGTAGATACGGTTATGAGAAGAAACCTAAATAACTTAGAATATTTTCTAAGTAGTCTACTGTATTACTTACCTTAGTTAGTATTACAGTAGCAAAAGTACAATGGAGAGTATTATATTTTTACATAGCCGCGCGTCGGGAAGAGAGACGTATGCAGTTTTTACGGAGTGGCGTTGACAGTCAATTACACGTGTCACGCAGAAGACGATTGGATTCACCCGATCAAACGAACGGAATCTGAACCGGTTATTCCACAAATATACGATACAGTTCAACACTATGATCATTGATTGAATTCGTGCCAACTGACGCAATTCACCTGGGACCACAAAACGCGATTCACGTGGGACTAAAAGTCGGCAAAAGAAGTTAATGCAGGTATTCCGTAGTTGCGCCGACATCCACATACACGTGTCAAAAATCATACGGGCGGTTTCACTGAATTTGACGGGCGACGACCAAGCTCGACATCTGGGAGTGTACCGTACGAAATCAGAGAAATATCGTTGATATGAGACAGATTCGACAGACATGATTAAAGCGTGGACCACAATAACTAAGTGAGCCATACGCACTCAGGACGTCCGTACCATCGAATCAACATTCATCTCGACTTTTGCGGCTGATGCTGACTAAGCATCAGCAACATTAATTGTACGGACAATATTTGTAAATATTTGGAAAACAATAAGTTAACGTTTAGCGAATTAATTAATAATGTTACACTGTTCATTTAGCAGCATGTAGTAATTAGGGTTTTGGAGGTACTCACGGTACAGTAAAATGAAACTCTGAGACCTCTATAAGTCCTCAGAGTGGACAGCTTCCAAAAGCCTCTAAGATAACCCTAACCCCTTTGTGTTTCAGCAAAACCAACTGCCACCCTGGCAGACAATAACTCTGACCAACTTAACCCTTGTGAAGGCAAGACTCCCCTAAGTCGATAGCAAAAAGAATCTCTGAATTTGCTCCCTTGAGCAGTTAGTTATGGAGTGTCAAAGTTGACCTTTTGGACAGAAGCTCTCTGGGAGAGAGGGTCCTATCTCCTAATTTTTATAAGTCCTATCTCTCTCACATACTCTATCTACTAATGTACGGAGCCAATCAGATTAGAGTTCCGTACACAAAAGTACAACTGTCGGTGTACTTTCTTTACGGACATTGTACGACATGGCCTAAATGTCGACACGTGGTATGTCCGGATTCGCTCCCTTAATCCTCAAAGATGTCGCGATCCAATGTCATTCCGCCACGTGTCATCCGTTGTGGCGATGATCACAAACCGCCGAAATCCTCTTCCGCGATCTCAGCGTTAACTCTAGCCGTCCGATAAAGTTCACATTAAATCGTAGCCGTAATAAATACATGCGCGATATTCATGAAACTCTGAGACCTCTAGTGGCCCTCAGAGTAAGCAGATCCAAAAGAAGCTAATCTAGATAGTGCCGACTCCAAGTTCTTATAAACCCAAATGACTGACCCATTGACAGTCAGAACCCCAATATATATTCACCCTGTGAAATAACACTTTCTGTCTGCTCAGTTCCACCACAGAATAGAAAGTTTGAAAATGAGATTTGGACATATTCACCCACTTTGACTTTCCCTTAGAAATGCAGCCACCGTGGCAGACAAAAACTCCGACGGACTACACCTGTGTGTAGCCTGGACTCCCTTGAGTCCGCAGCAAAAAGAATCACTCAAAATGGTCAAGTAAATTGATAGTTATGGCTTTCTAAAGTTAGCCATTTATACAAGATGCTCTCTGGGAGAGGTGACTAGCTACTCAAAATATTCTAAGTCCTATTCTCACTCTGAGACCCTATCTACTGACGTACGGCACCAATCACATCACTGTACCGTACAGATAAGTACAGGTGCCGGTATACTTTCAGTACGACAATCGTACGATATGGCTGAAATGTCAACACATGTCATATATCTATTTGTTCCCGTAATCTCCGGTGTCGCCGCAATCTAATGTTGACATTCCATGTGTCATCCTATGTGGCGATGACCGCAAACTGTTGTTCTACAACCACCGGTGCAGGTGGAGGAGCAGCAGTAGTAGTAGAAGTAGACATGATACACTCTCAGAAGCTATCAAGAATCCTACCAACCAGCTTTTCTTAAGTGCTCACCAATTCTTATACAAGCATCCAAAACTCACAAAACTCTTTCAGAATATAGAGTAGTATAAACACTGACAACTCCCAAAGTTTCAGCACAATTGACCCAACAACACTCAAGATATAATACTCAGAAGTTTCCCAAAAACTGTCTGCAGTTTTACTACTTGGAAGTCTGGATACATAAAAATGCTCTAAGTCCTAAGTCTTATACTTTCGGTGTTCTACCGCCGATAACAGTGTACCTGAGAGGTACGTCCAAAATCAACCCCCCTACTGAGATCTACGTGTCCTTGATCGTGCCAACCCAATCTATCATCGTACAGTCAATATTACTCAGAATCTAGATTAAGTGTTTGTACAAATACTTGTCGGCTAAGTCACTTGTGATACTCTTATGAATCTCGTCCGTTGACTAGATTCATATCAATCGCAGCTGCGTTGTCCCGTACCGGATCACATTTACATCACCCGCGGCTGCGGTGTCCTGCACCGAATCATATCCAAGATAGTAGCAGCTGAGTTGTCCGTACGGATCTTATCCAAAGTAACCGCAGCTGCGTTTGTCCTGTCTGTGTCGCAGCTTCGCTGCTGCGCTGCTCTGCTGCTGCGCAGCTCTGCTGTATAGCAGCTGCGGTGCTCTTCCGTATAGCAGCTGCGCTGCTGTCTGTATAGTTGCTGCGCTGCTGCGGTGCTCTGAGACTGAAAGCTTTCCAAAAAGACAACACTCCCCTAAAGCTTTAGAATCAGTATACCAGCGCAGCTGCGGTGATAAACTAGCGCAGTATCGCAGCATAGCAGTATAGCAATTAGCTATTCACTTAATCCCACTGCTTCCCTACAATACTTCAGCTTAGGAGCAGGAAGAGCTTTAGTGAGCATATCAGCAATCATTTTTGCATCTGGTAAGTAACATAATTTAATCACTCTAGAGAACACTTTTTCTCTTACAAAGTGTAATCGTACATCCATGTGCTTGCTTTTGAAGTGATGACTCGGGTTAGAAGCAATGGCAATGGCAGCCTTGTTATCACACTTGATAAACTGCGGACCAACTTGCATGTATCCTAGTTCTTGTAACATGGATTTTACCCATAAGAGTTCTTTGAGGGCCGAGCTTGCTGCCATATATTCCGACTCCATTGTCGACTGTGCTGTCACCTTTTGAAGTTTGCTGCTCCAGCAGCAACTACCATTCCCAACTTGTAGAACGAATCCCGTGGTAGATTTCCGGCTTGGCATGTCGCCATAGCTTGGATCACTCCATGTTTGCAGCTTGACTTCTCCTCCGCCTACAGTGAGTTTGAGATCTTTAGTTCCTGCCAAATATCTTAAGACTCTCTTTGTTGCATCCAGATCAGATTTTCTCGGATTTTCTAGACTCCTACTCAGTACCCCGACTGCTGCAGCAATGTCAGGACGAGTACAGTTCATGAAGTATATTAAGCTTCCCACTATCTGTCTATAAGGTATTATTGCCATAGGATCATTCTCCCCTGATTCTAAATACTCGCTAACAATGACACCTAGTTCTGTCTCTTCTCCCTCTAACTTCTGTCGAAACTCCATTGGAGTTAAACATCCTTTTGCCCCCCGCATTCCGTACTCATCTAACATGTTTCCAATTCCCTCTTTTTGAGTCAATTTTATTATTTTCTTATTTCTGTCCCTCTCTACATGGATACCCAAAATATATTTTGCCTCACCGAGGTCTTTCATCTCGAACCGTGAGTTTAGAGCAGTTTTGATTTTGTTAATTTCAGCCATTGATTTGCTAATTAATAGCAAATCATCTACATATACCGCTATATACACTATCCCATTTTCACCCTTTAGAACGTAGACAGAGTGATCAGAACTTATCCTTTGAAATCCTAGACTAGTCAGGAATTCATCAAGCTTTATATTCCACTGTCTTCGGGCCTGTTTTAGGCCGTACAAAGATTTTAGCAACTTGCATACTAAGTGCTCTTTTCCTACTTCCACATACTTTTCAGGTTGCTGCATGTAAATGGTCTCTTCTAGTTCTCCATGCAAAAAGGCCGTTTTTACATCCATCTAATAAATTTCCTTATCTTCTATAGCAGCTAGGGACAGCAAAATCCTAACTGTTGGAAATCTTACAACCGGAGAAAATGTTTCTTCAAAATCGATTCTTTACTTTTGATTGTACCCCTTTGCCACAAGTCTGGCCTTATAGCGTTCAATGGTATTATCCGGATTTAACTTCACCTTGAATACCCATTTGCTGCCGATCGCTTTTCGGTCTGGAGGAAGGTCCACGAGCTCCCATGTTTGAGCCTCCATGATCGACTTCATTTCGTCGTTTGCCGCCTCAATCCAGTGATTCCGCTCTGGTGTTGAGAATGCCTCTTGGATGGTCAAGGGCTCCCCTGAGAGTGCCGAGTAGGCAAAGTGAGAGCTTGCTTCCAGGCGACTGCTTGATCTTCTTCCCCCCGGAAATTCTGAGGCTGAGATCGTCGGATGCCGCGCATTGCGCTGATTGCGCTGGTTGCGATCCGTGTCTTGCTGATTGCGCTGGTTGCGATCCGTGTGTTCGTGATTGCGCTGGTTGTGATCCGTGTGTATTGACTGATCTTGGTCTGTCTGGACCCAAAGTTGGTGAAGAAGTTGGAGAGAGTCTGTTTCCGGAGTCATTACCAGAGTTTGTGGAATCTGCGGGACAATTTCCTGCATGCAATCTAAGATGACATACTCCTGTACTTTTTGTTGCTTTTGCTGCTCTGTCATGTGAAATATATCTATGGAGTCTAGTTCATCCTTAACAATGATGTTTCTAGCTACAACTATTTTCTGTCTTTCAAACACAAAGACTCTATAACCTTTCGAGTAATCATCATATCCTAACAGAATACCCGGTAATCCCTTCGGTTCCATTTTCCATCTATCTGTAGACGTGTCCAATATAAAGCATTGACTACCAAATACCTTGAAATGGCTAACATCTGGTTTGCTACTTGTCCAGATTTCGTAAGGAGTTGTTTCTACCGATCTTGATCCTATCCTATTTTTAATATAAACTGCACAATTTAGAGCCTCAGCCCAGAATTTCGGATCCACATTTTTATCTACGAGCATAGACCTAGAGCTTTCCGTGAGAGTTCTATTCAGTCTTTCCGACACCCCATTTTGTTCCGGTGAATATGGAACAGTCAATAGATGACTAATGCCTTCCTCGAGTAAAAAGGTTTCAAACTCTTTTGATGTATATTCACCACCATTGTCCGATCTGAGCTGCAAAATAGATGAATTATGAAGTTTTTCAGCCCATGCTTTATAGTGTTTGAAGTGACCAAACACTTCACTTTTCTCCTTCATGAAGTAAACTTTTGTAAACCTTTAGAAATCATCTGTGAAGGTGACCATATATTTCATCCCTTCGGCAGAAGGAACCTTCGCCGGACCAAAGACATCCGAATGAATTTGTTGTAAAAGTTTCGTCGACCGATGCTCAGACTCCTTAGGAAATGGCAATCTGTGGATTTTGCCTAAAGCGCAACCATCGCAAGTTTTGACCGGCCCATCTGTGATTGATACACCCTCTATCTTTCCAGCAACAACCATTTTCTTCAAACTATCATAGTTGACATGGCCTAATCTTTTATGCCACAACTCATCTGAGTGCAAAACACCGGAGTACAAAACATCATTTTCTTTTGTATTAGCCATATCCATGCGATACATCTTGCTACTATCTCTAGTACCTGTAACTGCAACTTTGTCGTTTTTGCTAACAACTTGCCGACCGTTTTTCAAACTAACTTCAAAGCCTTTACTCTCAACCAACGACGTAGAAAACAGATTTTTCTTAAAGTCAGGCACAAATAAGACATTGTGAAGAGTCCTTTCAATTGCTTTTCCATCCACATCAACTAGCAAGGACACATCACCCATTGCACGAGTTTTGACACTCATTCCACAAGCATAATAAATATTTTTCTCCGGCGTTGCTTTCAGATTTTTGAAGATGGCCTTGTTCCAACACATATGCGCTGACGCTCCTGTATCCATAATCCATCCAGGGTCCTTTGCGCCTTCCATTGCTGCCGCCATAGCGAATAGATCCGTGTCGTCCTCCTCAGAAAATGTCAGAGTTTCGTCTTGGAGTGATGAAGAAGCTGAAAACAGTGCATTTCCACGAGGTGTAGACCTCGTGAAGCTTTTGTAAAACTGACTTTGTTGCCATCCCGGCTTGTATAAACCAGAATCGTTAGCTTGTTTAAGTTTAGGACAGAATTTGTATCCATGACCTCTCTCACTACAATAAAAACATGCATTGTTTGATTTTCTATTTCCCCCCAGATTAAACTGTCTGAATTGGGTAAACTTATTACTTTGCTGATTAAATTGACCTTTCTCTCCAAATTCTGAATTGAAAGCCTCTACTTGCTCAACATTGAGGATGTTAGATGTAGCTTCCTCCTCTAATAAAATATTGATCGCTAACTGTAAAGTCCAGCTAGCTTTATCTTTCTGTTTGAGCATGTCAGATGCTCCTTTCATACTACGAGGGAGACCCCGCATGAGCAATGCTGCCTGTTGAAACTGAGGCAACACCCCACCGGCAAAAGCATGTGCATCTACAAGAATACGAAATTTGTTAGAATATTCAGCCATTGTACCGCCAGTGTACTTATAGTCCCAAATTTTTCTAGCCAATAGAAGCTCTCCCTGAACATTAGCCTTTTCATAATCACTTTTAATGGATTTCCATATATCAATTGCTTTTTTCATTTTTATCCGAGACATAGCTAAGTCCTCAGATATACAAAATTTCAAAATAGAACGAGCCTGCGTATTTTTCTTAGACCATGACGGATCATATTCATCCAAAGAACCATCCAATATATCCAAAAGATTGACATTTTCAAAATGTGTCTCCACCATATCCGCCCATTAAACATACTTATCCCCGGAAAAGATAGGATTTCTTGATGACAGGCCCATAACCTGTTGTTCTACAACCACCGTGCAGGTGGAGGAGCAGCAGTAGTAGTAGAAGTAGACATGATACACTCTCAGAAGCTATCAAGAATCCTACCAAACAGCTGTTCTTAAGTGCTCACCAATTCTTATACAAGCATCCAAATCTCACAAAACTATATTAGAATATAGAGTAGCATAAACACTGACAACTCCCAAAGTTTCAGCTCAATTGACCCTACAACAATCAAGATATAATACTCAGAGGTTTCCCAAAAACTGTCTGCAGTTTTACTACTTGGAAGTCTGGATACATAAAAATGCTGTAAGTCCTAAGTCTTATACTTTCGGTGTTCTACCGCCGATAACAGTGTACCTGAGAGATACGTCCAAAATCAACCCACCTACTGAGATCTACGTGTCCTTGATCGTGCCAACCCAATCTATCATCGTACAGTCAATATTACTCAGAATCTAGATTAAGTGTTTGTACAAATACTTGTCGGCTAAGTCACTTGTGATACTCTTATGAATCTCGTCCGTTGACTAGATTCATATCAATCGCAGCTGCGTTGTCCCGTACCAGATCACATTTACATCACCCGCGGCTGCGGTGTCCTGCACCGAATCATATCCAAGATAGTAGCAGCTGCGTTGTCCGTACGGATCTTATCCAAAGTAGCCGCAGTTGCGTTTTTCCTGTCTCTGTCGCAGCTTCGCTGCTGCGCTGCTCTACTGCTGCGCTGCTGCGCAGCTCTGCTGTATAGCAGCTCCGCTGCTCTTCCGTATAGCAGCTGGGCTGCTGTGTGTATAGTTGCTGCACTGTTGCGCTGCTCTGAGACTGAAAGCTTTCCAAAAAGACAACACAAACCGCCAAAAGTACATATCCCGCGATCGCGGCGCCTATCGTGGCCGTCCGATCAAATCCGGCTATATTGCTAGCCGTTGAAAATAGACGCGAGGTATTTGTTTCGCGGTCGAACCAAATGCGCGGTATCCGTTTCATAAATAATTATGTACTCCTTAGTATCCATAACTGTATCTATGCAATACGTATATATTTTCAGTTAAATGAACTAGTCTACGTGTAACTATATAAATAATTATTAAACCCCACACGTAGTAATACTAGCTCTAGTCTAAATGGATAAAGTCACCGGCTAACGGCGAATTAACGGCCTATAGGTACCAGGATCAATTCCTGGGTCCGTCAAATACCTTTTGGTAAGTCTTACTAATTTACCCCCTGTCTTCTCTAGAGAGCTTAGGCAGTCATGGCTCTAGCTCCCTATCCAGCATTCAATGACTACAACAAGTGTGGGGGCTTGGAGAGGGGAGTTAAAGGCAGACTGCCTCTGCCTTTTTCTATCCTATTACAGACCTAGAAAATACACAAATATCAACAATTCGTTTCATTAAAGAAATAAATGCGCGGTATTGGTTTACATTACTGGATCTATGTATCCCGTAAATAGTTATAGTTAAATGAATTATCCTACCTGATAATGTTTAATTGATTATCAAACCATATAGTACGTAACACTAGTTCTAGACTTAACGGCTAAGGCTACCGACTACCGCCTGTCTGCCGGCCAATAGGTACCAGGATCAAATCCTGTGGGGGGCACATACCTTTCAGTAAATAAACCCCTAACTAATATATATTTCCCGTAAGCCTCTGGATAGCCTAGGTAGCCATGGCTTTAGCTCCCTCTCCAATTTCTCAGTGACTGCGACAAGTTTGAGAGTTGGAAAGAGAAGTTAGAGGTAGACTACCTCGGCTTCTTTCTATATTTCTATTTAGACCTAGAAAATACTTAAAATGGACCATTAATTTCTACACTCCCCTTATTTTCTAGTGAATCTTTAATTTCAGACCACACTTCTCCCTGCAGAAAATTAGCTTAGGGGAAGGCACAGGTTTGGTCATCATATCTGTTACCATCTCAATGTCTGGTCTGTACTCTAAACTGATTATTTTGTTTTCTACTTTCTCTCTAACAAAGCTGAGTCTGATGTCCATGTGTTTGGCTTTAAATTGATGTTTAGGATTGGTAGAAATTGCGATTGCTGCTTGATTATAAAAAAAAAAATTTGCACACCACTCTTAAGGTGACCAAGCTCACCAAGCAAAGACTTAAACCACATCAATTCTTTTACAGCAGAGGAAGAGGCCATATACTCAGCCTCCATGTTGGACTGAGCAATAACATTTTGCTGTTTACTACTCCAACAGCAAGCCCCATCACCCACATATAATACATATCCAGAAGTGCATCTCCTCATTGGAGCATCACCATAACTATCATCACTCCAAGTAGTGATGTCAGTATTCTCCCCACCCAAATGCAACCATAGATCCTTGGTTCCTATCAAATATCTAAGGACTCTTAGCTACCTTCCAATCCCTCTTAGTGGGAGCATTTAGACTTCTACTCAACACTCCTAGAGCTGCAGCTGAATCCGGCCGGGTACAATTCATAAAATATATTAGACTTCCCACTACTTGCATGTAAGGAATAGTCTGCATGAACTTATGTTCTTCAGGAGATAATTCCTCGTCTAAGACTATGACTCCTTCTTCCTCACTCCCCTTACTTCCCTTCTTCAACTCCATTGGAGTTGTAAAACTATTAGCATTATCCATTTGAAATTTTTCAAGCATGTTCCCTATTGCTTCATTTTGAGTTAATCTTATAATTTTTCTTTTTCAGTCTCTCTCTACTTGAATTCCCAAAATATATTTTGCTTCCCCCATATCCTACATTTCAAATCTCCCCTTAAGATCAGTTTTTAGTTTAATAATTTTTTCCATTGATTTACTTAAAACAAGCAAATCATCAACATAAATTGCAATAAATATAAAACCTTCCTCATCTTCGAAAACATAGATTGAGTGATCTGAGCTGATCCGGGTATATCCCAGACCGGCAAGAAACTCATCAAGCTTCTTATTCCACTGCCGAGGGGCCTGTTTCAAACCATAAAGAGATTTAATCTGTCGGCATACCTTACTCCTTTCTCCTTCCTCCACAAACCATTCGTGTTGTCGCATGAAGATCTCCTATTCCAATTCTCCATGCAAAAAGGATGTCTTGATGTCCATCTGGTGCACTTCCATGTCTTTTGCTGTTGCCAAGCTGAAAAGTATGCGGACGGAGGGAAATCTGACCACCGGGGCAAAGGTTTCCTCGTAGTCAATTCCCTCCTTTTGTGTAAATCCCTTTGCCACTAGTCGGGCCTTGTAGTGCTCGATTGTGTTATCTGGGTTCAGTTTTAATTTGAAAACCCACTTACAACCGATTGGTTTTCGGTTAGGTGGACAATCCACCAGCTCCCAAGTATCGGCTGCCATAATTGAGGCCATCTCCTTATTGATGGCTGTCTTCCACCGATTTCTTTCTGGACAAGTCATCGCCTCTCCATAAGTTTGAGGTTCATCTTGATGAGATAGTTTAGTTACCTTGTTATTAACATGTTTTTCTTGCACTCTTTTGCTACTTCTCCTCCCCCCCTCAAAATCTGAGGCCGGAATAGATGGTTCTCGTGGATTCTTTCGAACAAACTCGGCTTCTCCCCTATCCCTTGATTCCGAATCAATTTCCACCACGTCTTCCGCTTCGGGTAGAGTTGTTACTGGAGTTTCCACAGCCGAGTCCTTTTCGGTCTGATTTGTACCTGCAAGAATGTCATCGTCTCTAAAACCCGGATAGTTAGGGAGCTCAAAGTCATCGGAATTTTCTGACTCAAATCTGATTTTTACTGACTTTGTATATTTGAAGGGATCCACAGACTTTCCTTCATCCATAACTACTAGATGCTTTACTAAGATTATATCTTCTTCTTTTTAGATCATAAACTCTATATCCTTTAACATCCTCATCATATCCTAATAAGTATCTCGGTTTTCCTTTAGGATCTAGCTACGAATTAGACCGATCTGTATCTAGACTGAATACTTGACTGCCAAAAACCTTTAAGTGAGATATGTTTGGTTTCCGGCCTGTCCATCTCTCATAAGGTGTTTGATCTTTTATAGCTGAAGTAAGAACTCTAATTTTGAGGTAATTAGCACAATTCATTATTTTTGCCCAAAACCTTTTTCCTATCTTCTTATCTGACAACATACTTCTAGCACTATCACTTAGTGTTTTATTTAACCTTTTAGCTACCCCATTCTGTTCCGGGTTTTCTAGAACTGTCTTTTGGTGTTGGACCCCATCTTCCCTCAGAAAATCCTCAAACTGGCTCGAAGTATACTCTCCACCATTGTCACTCCTTATTCTCTTAATTGGAGTTTCATGAAGTTTTTCGCTCCATGCATTATATTGTCTAAAACAATCCTGAGCTTCGGACTTGTTTTTCAAAAAATACACTCGGGAATACTGAGACCAATCATTAGTTATAGTCATCATAAATCTCTTCCCCCCCGGTGAGGGCACTCTAGCCGGTCCCCAAATATTTGTGTGTACTACACCTAGAATTTTTTCTCCCTTATAGGTGGTTGTTTTAGGAAAGGGTAATATGTGTGTTTTACCTTGAGCACATCCACTAGAATCACTTATATTATCATTCTCACAGAACTTAATCCCTTCCACCACTCCCATCTTTTTAATCTATCTTAACTTGTCAAGATTCACATGCCCAAGCCTCTTATGCCACATCATAATATCATGAACACCAGCATAATAAAGTTTCTTCTTTTCATTACATAAAACCAGCCTAAACATCGCATGGCTACCTTTCTCAGGAATAAAATAGACATCCTCCTCAAAACTAGCAGTAAAGACTCCTTCCCTAGTGCTAGTAAAAAAACCCTTATCATCTAATACAGATGTAGAGATGAGGTTTTTGTTCAGCTCCGAAATAAACAATACATCGGAGAATGTTACTATGGATGTCGTTCCTTCTACTAACACTTTCAAATCTACCGATCTTACAAGAGTAGTGGTGACTATCCTTCCATCCCCGTACTCTATCTCTACGGTGGGAATATTTCTTATCTTAGTGAACAAGTTCTTATCCTTACACATGTGCATAAAGGCACCTGAATCTACAATCCAGTCTGCTTTACCTTTCAATCCAGCGTAAGCACATTTCTGCTTTTGTGGAATTTCGACCTTGTTTTTCGCCTCCAACTCCTCATCTTAAAGGAGCTCATCGTCCTCGTTCTCGGATTCTGCATCATGTACCTATGTCACAAGGGCATTTTTCTTTCCACTCGGAGTACCACCGGTCTGCCCCTCCTTTAACCGAAGCTCGGTTAGCTTAGTGCACTCTGCCATATAGTGCCCAGGTTTCTTACAAAAATGACATAAACCTTTGGGAGCCCTGGGTCTGAACTCGTCGGTCTGATTTTTTTCTGCTCCCTCCCCCCATAGTTTCCGATCGGTTTCCGGGAATCCTTTTTCCTCCAATTGGTCGCAGTTGCCAAGGATTTCCTCCCCTTCGGATCTCAATCGTATTCTCCCGAACGAGAATCATCCCTACCACTGAGTTCCATATCCACCTTGAGTCCGGCAAGTCCTGCACACGGTTGACTATGTTCTCGAACTCATCGGGTAACTTCATCAGTAAACAGTTAACTTTTTCTTTTTCACTAAAATCTTTTCCAACACTCTCTAGCTCCATAAAAAGTGTAGCTAGCTCATTGCAGAAATCCAACATCTTCCCCCCTTTTGTATACATACTCCTTAACTTTGTGATACGCTAACTGTTGTTGCTGAATCATACCACTTCGGTACATCTCTATGAGAGCCATCCAAAGATCGGATGCCCTTTCTACCTGCAAATGAGGACATGCAAGTCTTTGAGTGAGATGGCGTAGGATGAAGTGCTTTGCCGCCATATTGTTGAAGTCCCAGGTTTCAGTATCATTCTCCTCGTTCCTCGGAATAGGTGACATGAATGCCGAACCAGTTGCTATTGGTGTGGTCGCCTCCTTCTCCTTTCCTTTGTCCACCACCTCTCCTTCTTTTGTTTCCTCCGTTGAAGGTGGATCCTCTTTCTTGGTGAATCTGCTTCCTCCAAACCCTTGAGGAATTCCAAGACTTGATGGACGCCCCAACCGTCCACTCACTATCCCCCAAAACCTTTTTTTTTGCATAAAGCTCCTATCATCATACTTTCCCAGTATATGAAGCCAGTTACATTAAAGATTGGTACCCTAGAGGGTGGGCCCATAACTTGAAACTTTGAGACCTCCATAAGTCCTCAGAGTGGACAGCTTCCAAAAAGCCTCTAATATAACCCTGACCCCTTTGTGTTTCAGCAAAACCAACTGCCACCCTGGCGGACAATAACTCTAACCAATTCCACCCTTGTGAAGGCAAAAATCCCCTGAGTTGATAGCAAAAAGAATCTCTGAATTTGCTCCCCTAAGCAGTTAGTTATAGAGGGTCAAAGTTGATCTTTTGTACAGAAGCTCTCTGGGAGAGAGGGTCCTATCTCCTAATTTTTCTAAGTCCTATCTCTCTCACAGACTCTATCTATTGATGTACAAAGCCAATCAGATTACAGTTCCGTACACAAAAGTAAAGCTGCCAGTGTACTTTCTGTACGGACATTGTACGACATGGCCTAAATGTCGATACGTGGTATGTCCGGATTCGCTCCCTTAATCCTCGGAGATGCCGCGATCCAATTTCATTCCGCCACGTGTCATCCGATGTGGCGATGACCACAAACCGCCGCAATCCTCTTCCGCGATCTCGGCGTTAATTCCGGCGGTCCGATTAAGTTCACATTTAATCGTAGCCGTAATAAATACATGCGCGATATTCGTTTCATTAAAGAAATAAATGTGCGGTATTGGTTTCTTATCCATACCGTAATCCGTACTTTTACATTACTGGATCTATATATCCCGTAAATAGTTACAGTTAAATGAATTATCCTACCTGATAATGTTTAATTAATTATCAAACCATATAGTACGTAACACTAGTTCTAGACTTAACGGCTAAGGCTACTGACTACCGGTTGTCGACCGGCCGGTAGGTACCAAGATCAAATCCTGTGGGCGGCACATACCTTTTAGTAAATAAACCCCTAACTAATATATATTTCCCGTAAACCTCTGGATAGCCTAGGTAGCCATGGCTCTAGGTCCCTCTCCAATTTCTCAGTGACAGCGACAAGTTTGAGAGTTGGAGAGAGAAGTTAGAGGTAGACTGCCTCGGCTTCTTTCTATATTTCTATTTAGACCTAGAAAATAATTAAAATGGACCATTAAATTCTATATAAAGTACAGGATATATACTTTGTCGTTTGTCAAGATAGTACTGTTGTACAGTCACCCGTATTAGTGTGACTAGTAGATACTCACAATGAGTATATAGTATAGGACTTATACAATTTTGTATCATCCAGTTTTGGGATTATGACATTTTAAGGTCAGTTTTTGGGAAACTTCCAAGAGTCATATCTTATGGTTTACTGTGTCATTTAGGTTGCAATTTTGGGATTTGTCAGTTTACTGTGTCATGTATCACTGTAAGAAATTTGAGGCATATTGGCCTTTTGAGTCATATTTTGTGTAAGCTGAAAGTTGGCTGCTGAGTAGGTGCTTGATAGCTTTTCCTGTTTTCCATGTCTACTTCCACTACTACTACCGGTCCTCCTCCTGCAACTGTGGTTTTAGAACAATAGGTTATGGGCCTTTCCTCAATAATTCCTATCTTCAATGGCCAAAAGTATGCGTATTGGGCGGCGATGGTTTAATCTTTATTTGAAATTGTTGACTTATTGGGGGTCTTGGATGGCTCCCTTGATGAAACAAATCGAAGTTGGGCGAAAAAGAATTCAATGGCAAGGAACAATCTAATTCTTTGTATTTCAAAAAATCTGGTCATGTCTCGCCTGAAAATGAAAAAGGCAAAGGAGATTTGGACATCACTTAAATCCGCTTTTGATAAAGCGAATGTCTAAGAGGAGCTCTTCGTGGATGGAAAAATTTGGGGGTACAAATACTCAGGGGGAACAATGGTCGAGTATTATGACAACTTTCGTGCACTTATTGATGCACACTCTTCTGTTGGGGGGTCATTTCTTGAGTTTCAACAGGCAGCTTTGCTTATTAGAGGACTTTTTAGTGGCATGAAACGTGTGTCTGCTTAGTTAAAGAGTCATGATAAAGCTAGTTGGTCGTTTCAATGAGCATATAACCTTATATTGGAGGAAGAGTCTAATACTAAACTCCTTGAAGGAGAAGGAAAGGTTGAAGATTTTGCAATAGATTTTGACAAAAAAGCTCACTTTAATTAGAATAGGAATCAGTTTAACCAAAATCAGAATCATTTTAATCAGTTTAATCCAAGGCCAAATAGACAATCATCTACGGTTTTTTTTTATCGTTCTGAGAAGGGTCATGGATACAGGTATTTTCCTAAGCTGGAGAAGGCTGATGAGACAGGTTTATACAGGTCGGGTTGGCAGCAAAGCCCATATCACAAAGACTTTTCTGGAAATCCTACTCGTGGAAATGCTCTCTTTTCAGCTTCTGCAACTGATGCAGATGAGTCTCTGAGCTTCAATGAGCAAGAGGAAGCTGAGTTATTTGTTATGGCGACAGCAATGGAAGGTCTTAAGGATGCAGGGTGGATCATGGACACAGGAGCATCGGCCCACATGTGCTGGAACGAGGTGGCTTTTACAAATCTGTAGCAAACGCCTCGAAAGAGTAGATACTATGCTTATGGGATGAGTGTTCAAACCTCAGCTCAGGGTGATGTATCTTTAATGGTAGATGTGGGGGGAAAGTCGGTAGAAAGAACTCTTCACAATGTTTTGTATGTTCCAGACTTTAAAAGGAAAAGTTTCTCTACATCATTAGTGGAAAGCAAAGGCTTTGAAGTCATTTTGAAATGAGGTAGACAGGTTGTTAGCAAGAAAGGAAAAGAAGCAGTAATAGGAATTAGAGATGCTAGCAAAATGTACCGGATGGACATGGCTGAATATAAGGAAAATGATGTTCTCTACTCCTGTGTCCAATCTGATAATGAGTTGTGGCATAAGAGATTAGAACACATGAATTATGATAGTCTAAAGAAAATGGTGAACTCGGGAAAAGTAGATGGAGTTTCTCTCACCTCTCATCCTATAAAATCAAGTGATGGTTGTTCACTTGGCAAGATTCACAAATTGCCATTTCCACAAGAAACAGACCACAGATCGGAGAAAGTTCTGCAACTAATATATTTTAATGTTCTCGGTCCTTCAGCTAGAGGCGTTCACTATATGGTCACATTTACAGATGACTACTCGAGGTACACCAAAGTTTAATTCATGCAACATAAAAGCGAAGTGTTTACTCACTTCAAACACTACAAGGCGTGGGCGAAAAAACTTCATCGAGTTTCAATCCTTGCGTTGAGATCAGACAATGGGGAAGAGTACACATCAAATGAATTCAAGGAATTTCTCCTTCAAAAAGGTATTTGTCACAATCTTATAATTCTATATACACTAGAAGGGAATGGTGTTTCTGAAAGATTAAATTGGACGTTGACAGAGAGTGCTCGGTCCATGCTTGTAGATAAAGGGCTAAATTTGAAATTTTGGGCAAAAGCACTTAACTGTGCTATTTATATTAAAAATAGAATTGCTTCTAGATGTGATAGCACTACACTTTATGAGCTTTGGACAGGAGAAAAACATGATGGTATTCACTTTAAGATCTTTGGCAGGAAGTGTTTTATTTTAGATACTTCACAAGATAGATGGAAAATGAAGGCTAAAGGCCTACCTGGGATTTTCATGGGGTATCATGATAATGCAAAAGGATATAGAGTTTTTGTATTTGAGAAACATAAATTGATTATCTCTATGAATATCCAGATTAAAGATGAGCAGGATTCGGTTGACTTTTTTAAAATGCAAGATCAACGGGCAAAGGAAAAGCTGGAATATGTCATTTTTCACCATATGCAGCGAGTCTACTTTCCACCGACGAGTGGGACACCTCATCCTTCAGTTCCTCTGGTGCCTTCACAGGATGCTTCACCACAAACTATACCTTAGGCAGAAGGAACTGCTACACAGTCAGTACCAGCTCAAGTTAGTGTTCAAACAAAACAGAAAATCAGAGGTTGCCGACGATTTAAGCCTCTGAATTTCCAGGGGGAAAGAGATCTAGCAGCCGTGTGCAAGCAAGCTCTCACTTTGTTTTTTCTATAGCTATAGAGGAGCCGCTAATGATCCAAGAAGCCTTCTCATCACCTGAGAGAAAACAGTGGATCGAGGCGACAAACGATAAAATGAAGTCTATTATGTAGGCACAGACATGGGAGCTGGTGGATCTTCCTCCAGGTAGAAAAGCCATCGGCAGCAAATGGGTATTCAAGGTGAAGCTGAACACGGACAACACCATTGAAAGGTATAAGGCCAGACTAAAGGCCAAAGGGTATAATCAAAAAGAAGGTATAGACTTTGAAGAAATCTTCTCTCCAGTTGTCAGATTTCCCACTGTCAGAATTTTGCTAAGTTTAGCAGCTATAGAGAATATGGAAATACATCAAATGGATGTTAAAACGGCCTTCATCCATGGAGAGTTAGAAGAAACCATTTATATGAAACAACCTAAAATGTTATTGAAAAGGGAAAGGAAGAATTAGTGTGTAAAATGATGAAATCTTTGTATGGGCTAAAACAAGCCACGCGTCAGTGAAATTTGAAGTTAGATGAGTTTTTAACTGGGCTAGGTTTTAAGAGAATTAGCTCAAATCATTTTGTATATGTCTTAGAAGGGGAGGATGGGATACTATACATTACTGTATATGTGGATGACTTATTATCAATAAGTAAGTCAATGGATGAAATAAACCGCATTAAAGCGGCTTTAAGGTCTAGGTTCGAGATGAAAGACCTCGGTGAGGCCAAGTACATCTTAGGAAAACAGGTAGAAAGAGACAACACAAGAGGCTGAATACGTTGACATAGAAAGAAGCAATAGGTAACATGCTGGAAAGATTTGAAATGAAATATGTAAAGGGATCTATAACTCCCATGGAATTCATGCAGAAATTGGAAAAAAAGGATGCAGATTCAGGCATAATGGTGTGTGAGAGTCTAGAGTCAGGGGAGGAGGAGTTTATGGCTTCAAAGCCACATAGACAGGTAGTTCGAAGTCTTATATATTTTATGAACTGTACGAGACCTGATATTGCAGCAGCTGTCGGGGTCTTGAGTAGAAGTCTGCATAATCCTAAAAAGGCAAACAAGGAAGCAGCAAAAAGGATGTTTAGATATCTTGCATGAACTCGAAATCTTAAGCTTGTACTCGGAGGAGGTGAAGTGAAAATACAGACGTGGAGCGACGCTAGCTATGGAGACATGCCAAGCCGTTAATCTACAACCGGTTTTGTCGTTAAGATTGGAGATGGAACTTGCTACTGGAGTAGCAAACTACAAAAGGTTACAACTGAATCCACAATGGAGTCAGAATACATGGCAGCAGTTTTCGCCCTCAAAGAGCTCTTATGGGTTAAGTCTATTTTACAAGAACTAGAGTATATGCAAACAAGTCCTTAGTATATCTGGTGTGACAACCACGCACCTATTGCCATTGCCTCTAACCCTAGTTATCATATTAAAAGCAAACACATGGATGTTCAACTACACTTTGTCAGAGCAAAAATGCTTGCAAAAGTGATTAAATTGTGTTATTTACCGGATGAGGAGATGGCGGCTGACATGTTAACTAAAGCCCTTCCTGCTGCTAAGTTACAGTTTTGCAGAGAAGCCATTGGACTAAGAGAGTAACTGGGTCTAAAGATTTAGGGGAGTGTTGTAATTTGAAATCTTTATTTCAGTAGATAGGGTTGTGAGAAGAGACCTAAATAACTTAGAATATTTTCTAAGTAGTTTGCTGTAGTACTTACCTTTATTAGTAATACAATAGCAAAAGTACAATAGAGTGTATTATACTTTTACAAGGACGCGCGTTGGCAAGAGAGACGTATGCAATTTTTATGGAGTGGCGCTGGCAGTCATTTACACGCGTCACGCAAGAGACGATTGGATTCACCCGATTAGACGAACGGAATGTGAACCGGTTATTCCGGAAATATATGTTACGGTTTGACGCTATGATTATTGATTGAATTCATGCCAACTGACGCGATTCACCTGGGACCGTAAAGCATGATTCACGTGGGACCACAAGTCGGCAAGAGAAGTTAATGCATGTATTCCGGAGTTGCGCCGACATCCATATACACGTGTCAAAAATCATACAGGCGGTTTCTGTGAATCTGACGAGCGGAGACCGAGCCAAACATCTAGGAGTGTGCCGTATAGAATCAAAGAAAAATTGTTGATACGAGACAGATTCGACGCACGCGATAAAAGCGGGGACCACAATGACTAATTGCGCCGTACGCACTCAGGATGTTCGTACCATCGAATCAACATTCATCTAGACTTTTGCGGCTGATGTTGACTAAGCATCGGCAACATTAATTGTATGGAAGATATCTGTAAATATTTGGAAAACAATAAGTTAACGTTTAGCGAATTAATTAATAGTGTTACACTGTTCATTTAGCCGCATGTAGAAATTAGGGTTTTGGAGGTACTCACGGTACAGTAAAGTACAAGCTGTAGAAATTAATGGTTCCTTTTTAAGTATTTTCTAGGTGTAAATTACAATACAGAAAGAAGTTGAGGCAGTCTATCTCTAACATCTCTCTCCAACTCCCACATTTGTCGCAGTCACTAGGAAGTTGGAGTGGAAGCAAAAGCCATGGCTGCCTAGGCTATCCAGAGATTTACGAGAAATAGATTAGTTTATTTACCGGTTTATTTACTTAAAGGATTGGTGTCAGAACTAGGATTTCATCCTGGTACTACAAATATAGATAGCCGGCAACCTGTAGCCCTAACGGTTAAGTCTAGATCCATGATACATAGTGCAAGGTTTGATAATCATTTAAATACAATTACGTTGGATAATTCATTTAACTACAACTGCGTACGGGATACATAGATCCAGTTATGTAAAAGTACGGATTAAGGTACGGACAAGGAACAAGTATCGCGCATTTGTTTCGATAGCGAAACGAATACCGCGCAGGTATTTATTACGGCTACGATTAAATATGCATTTAATCGGACGGCCGGAATGAATGTCGAGATCGCGGAAGAGGATTTTGGCGGTTTGTGGTCATCGCCACATCGGCTGACACGTGGTTGAAAGACTTGGATCGCGACATCTCTGGGGATTAAGGGGGCGAATCCAGATAAACCACGTGTCGACATTTAAGACATGTCGTACAGTATTCGTACAGAAAGTGCACCGGCAGCTGTACTTTTGTGTACGGAGGAGTAATATGATTGGTGCATACATCAGTAGATAGAGTTTGTGAGAGAGATAGGACTTAGAAAAAATTGGTAGATAGGACCCTCTCTCCCAGAGAGCTTCTGTACAAAAGGTCAACTTTGACCCTCCATAACTTATTGCTCAGGGGAGCAAATTCAGAGATTCTTTTTGCTATCGACTCAGGGGAGTCTTGCCTTCACAGGGGTGAAGGTGGTCAGAGTTTTTTTTTGCCAAGGTGGCAGTAATTCTTGCTGAAACACATAGGGGTCAGGGTTTTCCTAGAGGCTTCTTGGAAGCTGTCCACTCTGAGGACTTATGGAGGTCTCTGAGTTTCAGGTTATGGGCCCACCCTCTAGGATACCCATCTTTAATGGAACTGGCTTCATATACTGGGAAAGTATGATGATATGAGCTCTTTGCGAGAAAAGGTTTTGGGGGATAGTGAGTGGACGGTTGGGGCGTCCATCAAGTCTTCAAGTCCCTCCAAGGTTTGGAGAAAGCAGATTCACAAAGAAAGCAGATCCATCTTCAACGGAGGAGACAAAGGAAGGAGAGGTGGTGGACAAAGAAACGAAGAAGGAGAGGACCTCACCAATAGCAACTGGTTCAACATTCATTTCACCTATTCCGAGGAACGAGGAGAATGATACTGATACCTGGGACTTCGACAATATGGCGCAAAGCACGTCATCGTCCGCCATCTTAATCAAGGGCTTACATGTTTTCACTTGCAGGTAGAAAGGGCATCCAATCTTTGGATGGCTCTCATAGAGATGTACGGAAGTGGTACGATTCAGCAACAACAGTTAGCGGATCAGAAAGTTAAGGAGTATGTATACAAAGGGGGGAAGATGTTGGATTTCTGTAATGAGCTAGCTACACTTTTTATGGAGCTTAAGAGTGGTGGAAAAGATTTTAGTGAAAAAGAAAAGGTTAACTATTTACTAATGAAGTTACCCGATGAGTTCGAGAACATAGTCAACCGTGTGCAGGACTTGCCGGACTCAAGGTGGATATGGAACTCATTGGTAGGGATGATTCTCGTTCGCGAGAATACAATTGAGATCCGAAGGGGAGGAAAGAGTGGGCAAGCCTTGGCAGCTGCGACCGATTGGAGGAACAAGGATTCTCGAAAACCGGTCGGAAACTATGAGGAGGGGGAGCCGAAAAATCAGACCGTCGAGTAAGGACCAAGGGCTCCCAAAGGTTTATGTCATTTTTGTAAGAAACCGGGGCACTATATGGCAGAGTGCACTAAGCTAACCGAGCTTCAGTTAAAGGAGGGGAAGACCAGTGGAACTGCAAGAGGAAAGAAAAAGGCCCTTGTGACACACGTACACGAGGCGGAATCCAAGGACGAGGACGATGAGCTTGTATTGGATGAGGAGTTGGAGGCGAAAATTGAGGTCGAAATTCCACGAAGGCAGAAATGTTCTTACGGTGGATTGAAAGGTGAAGCAGGCTGACTTTTAGATTCAGGTGCCTCTATGCACATGTGTAAGGATAGGCACCTGTTCACTAAGATAAGAAATATTCCCACCGTAGAGATAGAGTACGGGGATGGGAGGATAGTCACCACTACTCTTGTAGGATCGGTAAATTTGAAAGTGTTAGTAGAAGGAAAGACATCCATAGTAACATTCTCCGATGTATTGTTTATTTCGGAGCTAAACAAAAACCTCATCTCTACATCTGTATTAGATGATAAGGGTTTTTTTTACTAGCATTAGGGAAGGAGTCTTTACTACTAGTTTTGAGGAGGAGGTCTATTTCATTGCTGAGAAAGGTAGCCAAGGGATGTTTAGGCTGATTTTAAGTAATTAAACAAAGAAACATTATTATGTTGGTGTTCATGATATTATAATGTGGCATAACGGGCTTGGGCATGTGAATCTAGATAAGTTAAGAGAGATGAAAAACATGGGAGTGGTAGAAGGGATTCAATTCACTAAGAGTGATAATATAAGTGATTGTAGTGGATGTGCTCAAGGTAAAGCACACAGATTACCCTTTCCCAAAACATCCACTTATAAAGGAGAAAAATTCTAGATTTAGTAAACACAGATATTTGGGGATCGGCTAAAGTGCCCTCACCGGGGGGGAAGAGATTTATGATGACTATCACTGATGATTGGTCTCAGTATTCCAGGGTGTATTTTTTGAAAAACAAGTCAAAGGCTCAGGATTGTTTTAGACAATATAAAGCATGGAGCGAAAAACTCCATGAAACTCCAATTAAGAGAGTAAGAAGTGACAACAGTGGAGAGTATACTTCTAACCAGTTTGAGGATTTTCTGAGGGAAGATGGAGTCCAACACCAAAAGACAAATCTAGAAAACCCAGAACAGAATGGAGTAGCTGAAAGGTTAAGTAGAACACTAAGTAAAAGTGCTCGAAGTATGTTGTCGGACAAGAAGATGGGAAAAAGGTTTTGCGCCGAAGTAATGAACTGTGCTAATTACCTCAAAAATAGAGTTCTTACTTCAGCTATAAAAGAACAAACACCTTATGAGAGATGGACAGGTCCGAAACTAGACATATCTCACTTAAAGGTTTTCGGCAGTCAAGTATTCTGTCTAGACACAGATCGGTCTAATTGGAAGCTAGATCCTAAAAGAAAACCGAGATACTTATTAGGATATGATGAGGATGTGAAAGGATATAGAGTCTATGATCTAAAAAGGGAAAATATAATCTTAGTAAAGCATCTAGTAGTTATGGATGAAGGAAAGAACGTGGATCCCTTCAAGTTTACAAAGTCAGTAAAAATCAGATTTGAGTCAGAAAATTCCGATGACTTTGAACTTCTTAACTATCCAGGTTTTAGATAAGATGACATTCTTCCAGGTACAAATCAGACCGAAAAGAACTCGGCTGCGGAAACTCCAGTGACAACTCTACCCGAAGCGGAAGACGTGGTGGAAACTGATTCGGAATCAAGGGACAGGGGAGAAGCCGAGATTGTTCGAAAGAACCCACGAGAAGCATCTATTCCGGCCACAGATTTTTTGAAAAGGGAAAGAGAAGTAGCAAAAGATTGCAGGAAAAACAGGTTAATAACAAGGTAACAAAACTATCTCATCAAGATGAACCTCAAACTTATGAACAGGCGATGACCTGTCCTGAAAGAAACCGGTGGAAGATAGCCATCAATGAGGAGATGGCCTGAATTATGGCAGTCGATACTTCGGAGCTGGTGGATTGTCCACCTAACCGAAAAACCAATCGGTTGTAAGTGGGTTTTCAAATTAAAATTGAACCTAGATGACACGATTGAGCCCTACAAGGCACGATTAGTGGCAAAGGGGTTTACAGAAAAAGAGGGAATTGACTACGAGGAAACTTTTGCCCCGGTCGTCAGATTTCCCTCCGTCCACATACTTCTCAGTCTGGCAGCAGCGGAAGACATGGAGGTGCACCAGATGGACATCAAGACAGCCTTTTTCCATGGAGAATTGGAATAAGAGATCTTCATGCGACAACCCGAAGGATTTGAGGAGGAAGGAGAGGAGAGTAAGGTATTACGGCTGATTAAATCTCTTTATGGTTTGAAACAGGCGCCTCGACAGTGGAATAAGAAGCTTGATGAGTTTCTTACCGGTCTGGGTTATATTAGGATCAGTTCAGATCACTCAATCTATGTTTTTGAAGATGAGGAAGGTGTTATATTTATTGCAATTTATGTTGATGACTTGCTTATTTTAAGTAAATCAATGAAAAAAATAAAAAACTGATAACCCATCTTAAGGGGAGTTTGAAATGAAGGATATGGGGGAGGCAAAATATATTTTGGGAATTCAAGTAGAAAGAGACCGAAAAAGAAAGATTATAAGATTGACTCAAAAGGAAGCAATATGGAACATGCTTGAAAAATTTCAAATGGATAATGCTAATAGTTGTACAACTCCAATGGAGATAAAGAAGGGAAATGAGGGGAGTGAGGAAGAAAGAGTCATAGTCTTCGACGAGGAATTATCTCCTGAAGAACAGAAGTTCATGCAGACTATTCCTTACAAGCAAGTAGTGGGAAGTCTAATAAATTTTATGAATTGTACCCTGCCGCATTTAGCTGCAGCTGTTGGAGTGCTGAGTAGAAGTCTAAATGCTCCCACTAAGAAGGATTGGGAGGCATCTAAGAGAGTCGTTAGATATTTGATAGGAACTAGGAATCTATGGTTGCATTTGGGTGGGGAGAATACTGACATCACTACTTGGAGTGATGCCAGTTATGGTGATGCTTCAATGAGGAGATGTACTTCTGGATATGTATTATTTGTGGGTGAGGGGGCTTGCTGTTTGAGTAGCAAACAGCAAAAGGTTATTGCCCAGTCCACCATGGAGGCTAAGTATATGGCATCTTGCTCTGCTGTAAAAGAATTGATGTGGGTCAAGTCTTTGTTTGGTGAGCAAGGTCACCTTAAGAGTGGTGTGCATAAAATATTTTGTGATAATCATGCAGCAATCGCTGTTTTTGCCAATCCTAAACATCATTTTAAAGCCAAACACATGGACATTAGACTCAGCTTTGTTAGAGAGAAAGTAGAAAACAAAATAATCAGTTTAGAGTACCGACAAGATAGCGAGATGGTAGCAGATATGATGACCAAACCTCTGCCTTCCCCTAAGCTAATTTTCTGGATGGAGAAGTGTGGTCTAAAATTAAAGATTGACTAGAAATTAAGGGGAGTGTAGAAATTAATGGTTCCTCTTTAAGTATTTTCTAGGTCTAAATTAAAATACAAAAAGAAGCCGAGGTAGTCTATCTCTAACTTTTCTCTCCAACTCCCACACTTGTCGCAGTCACTGAGAAGTTGTAGTGGAAGCTAGAGCCATGGCTGCCTAGGCTATCCACAGATTTACGAGAAATAGATTAGTTTATTTACCGATTTATTTACTAAAAGGATTTGTGTCAGAACCAGGATATGATCTTGGTACCTACCGAATGATAGATAGCAAGGATTGGTGTCAGAACCATGATTTGATCTTGGTACCTACGGAATGATAGATAGCCAGCAGCCGGTAGCCCTAACCGTTAAGTCTAGATCCAACGATACATAGTATAGGGTTTGATAATTATTTAAATACAATTACGTTGGATAATTCATTTAACTACAACTGCGTACGCGATACATAGATCCAGTTATGTAAAAGTACGAATTAAGGTACGGCCAAGGAACAAGTATCGCGCATTTGTTTCGATAGCGAAACGAATACCGCGCAGGTATTGATTACGGCTTCGATTAAATATGCATTTAATCGGACGGCCGGAATGAATGTCGAGATCGCGGAAGAGGATTTCGGCGGTTTGTGGTCATCACCACATCGGATAACACGTGGCCGAAATACATTGGATCGCGGTATCTCCGAGGATTAAGGGAACGAATCTGGATATACCATGTGTCAACATTTAGGACATGTCGTACAGTATTCGTACAGAAAGTACACCGGCAGCTGTACTTTTGTGTACGGAGGAGTAATATGATTGGTCTGTACATCAGTAGATAGAGTTTTTGAAAGAGATAGGACTTAGAAAAAATTGGTAGATAGGACCCTCTCTCCTAGAGAGCTTCTGTACAAAAGGTCAACTTTCACCCTCCATAACTTACTGCTCAGGGGAGCAAATTCAGAGATTCTTTTTGCCATCGACTCAGGGGAGTCTTCCCTTCAAAGGGGTGAAGGTGGTCAGAGTTTTTATTTTCCAGGGTGGTAGTAATTCTTGCTGAAACATAAAGGGGTCAGGGTTATCCTACAGGCTTCTTGGAAGCTGTCCACTCTGAGGACTTATGGAGGTCTCAGAGTTTCACAGGCTGGGTACTTTGTCGTTAGTCAGGATAGTACTGTTGTACAAGCACCCGTATTAGTGTGACCAGTAGATACTCAGTGTTAGTTCATAGTTTAGGACTTAGACAATTTTGTATTATCCAGTTTTGGGATTATGACATTTTAAAAGCAGTTTTTGGGAAACTTCCATAAGTCATATCTTATGGTTTAGTGGGTCATTTGGGCTGCAATTTTGGGAATTCTCAGTTTATTGTGTTGTCTATGTGAGAAATTTGAGGCATATTGGTCTTTTGAGTCATATTTTGTGTAAGCTGAAAGTTGGCTGTTGAGTAGGTGTTTGATAACTTTTGTTGTTTTCCATGTCTACTTCCACTACTACTGCTGGTCCTCCTCCCGCAACTGTGGTTGTAGAACAACAAATTTAGGGGCGTGGTTCACCATACCTCCTATGTTCTGACCATTCAGCAACCAGAATGTAATGCTCGACCTGAGGCACAAAACTGCCCATTTTCTCCTCTCCCGTGGGAGGAGGGAAAAACCAATCCGGATCCTCAACTCCGTATGGAGCTTGAGGACCCGGATTACCCAATACAATGCCTCTCTCCCTATTCAGTGTGGGAGGCGCCTCGAGCACATCGTCATCATTCCCGTATTCATTCTCTCGTTGTTATCCCTCGCTATCCGGACTTTCCTCGTCCTCGGTGGTGGCCTCATCCACATCTTTTGATACCCGAATATCTGTGGGATGTTTTAATTCGGGGGTACATTTTTCATCCGACGGTTCCTCCCCTTCCACAATGCTCTCTTCGCTATAAGAAGTTAAGGGGACGTAATCCTTGTCGCTCCAATGACTATTTTTCCGTTTTCCTAGTATAATTTCCCTCCCCCTCTCTATCTTTTTCGGTGTCTCACTCCCTCCCCCCTCCTCCCTCTCATCAAAAACTATATTTTTCCTTATTATCCTCCTCCTCCTCTCTACTCCTTCCCCCGCCTCACTTCCCTCCCCCTCCTCAACCGTCGCCTCTTTTCCCTTTTCTTCCTCACCCTTCCTTTTTTTCCTCCACCTCCTCTCTACTCCTTTCCCCTTTTCTCTCCTCCCCCCCCTCACTTTCTCCTCCACCTCCCTCTCAACAAAAACCTTTTTTTCCCTTTTTATCCTCCTCCCCCTCCTCTCTACTCCTCCCCCTGCCCCACTTCCCTCCCCCTCCTCAACTGTCGTCTCTTTTCCCCTTTCTTCCTCACCTAATGCGCACCCTCCCCTCCCTCTCCACTCAACGTTTTGTCACCCCCCCCCCCTCACCTTCGTTCTCAACCTCCCTCTCAACAAAAACCCTATTTTTCCTTTTTATCCTCCTCTTCCTCTCTACTCCTCCCTGTTGTTTTTGAAAAGTTGGTTTCGTGCGTACTAGACATTTTGTGCGCACGCGACGTTTCGCGTGCGTAATATATTATCGAAAGTAATGTGGTGGTTCGAATGGATTTGGGGATTGGGGGAGTAAATGTACGAGTAAAATTAAAAAGACGTGAGGTAGTAATTGAGTGGCGCGGAATGCGTTAAGAAATGGACGGCGGATCGCGACGCGATCCGATGTGAAGTTTACGAAATGTACGTCGCCGGTACGGAACATATAATTTGAACAAATGTAATTTATATGCGACAAGCGACGTTTATGAAAAATGACGTGTACTTTATTTGCCGCATTTATTGCAAAGGACGCGGCTGCGGTACGGATATGATTTTGGTTGTACGATTATTATTTTTAACAAGTGGACGTGAATCACTAAATTCTCTTCGCGACGTCATGGGATATTTGACGACTCGCGTGGATTTCGTTTGGATTTTTATGACCACGTGGCGCGACATCAAGGGTGCCGAATAAGATCGACGGACGGCGGATATAGGCCGTCGATATTTTTCAAGTAGTAGAGACGCGAAATCGCGTCAATCACACGATGTTTATTTTGGACGTCCCGGATTGTTTGACGAAATTGGAGGAGTTCCATTGAGTGACTCAGCATGACCGAGCATACGATTTTGTAAGATTGTGTGTACTTTGTAAATATTTACAACAATGGTTTGTCTTTATGTGTATTAGTTATTAGTGTAGATTTACTCTTTTTGACATACCTCGAAGTATTCGGGTTTATTAACATTAATAGAGGTAGCTAGTAGATTGCGTACGGCTGGTATGCCTCCGTACACTCAGTAATGAGCTCGTGTATATTTGTAGGACTTAGTCATTTTTAGTCATAGGAACTTTTGGACCAAAAACTGTTTATGGTGTTTTTTGGTAATTGTTATCTGAGGATTACTCTCAGATCTGTTGGCAGAATTATCTGAAATTATGCATGTGTGTTTCTCTTTGTATTTTTATTATTTTCACAGATTTGCAGGCCTATTGTGTGCCTGGTCTGTGTTTTACTTCATTGTGAAGTTAGTCTGTTTTATCAAAGTTCTGGCAAACTGTTTTTCTGCAACTTTGACTAGATGATGTGATCGCTCTGTTTATTATAT
The DNA here is from genome assembly GCA_037447655.1 of Zygnema cylindricum. Lineage (NCBI taxonomy): Eukaryota > Viridiplantae > Streptophyta > Zygnematophyceae > Zygnematales > Zygnemataceae > Zygnema > Zygnema cylindricum. Next base: position 332,530 of record JBBHKE010000165.1, on the reverse strand, counting down.
TTGTCTGAAACTTTGTGAGGTTATTCCAAATCCTAGATAATATCTGTTGATGTATTTTCAGCTTGTTTTGTGATTTTTGTAGAATTCTGTGTTGATTCAAAGTTGGCTGTTTTTGGGTAGTCTGTGGTGCTTCCGAGGGTGAATCCATGGCTAGAAATGGCTATGGACAACAAATATACACGAGAAAAAGTGTCAAGAAAAGTGGAGTAAATGAGGAAGTTTATATTATTGAAAAAGAAAATAAAAATGTGAAAATTGAGAGAATACCAAAATTTATGAAGAAAACGAAGGAAAAAAGTAGAATTCAAAGGATAAACCATAGAAGAAAACATTTGCAGAAAGTGGTCAAAAGGAAATAACGTGAAAAGTAATTTTATGGAGGTGGCTATCTTTGACATTTAGTAATTTTTGTAAAATTTCGGATTTAGCATTTTGAATTTTGAAATTGGTTGAAAAAGAAAGTTTATATTTTTATTTTTGAAGACCTAGAAAAAGGAAGCGGGAGAAGAGGTGTGTTTAGGAAGGATGGAATTTGGAAGACATGGCAACAGGCAGTTGAAGCAGTGGTGACGTCAGCGGAAGCAGTGGTGACGTTTGAACGAAAAAAAAAAAAAAAGGAGTAAATTTGGGGGTACGGAAATGTACAGTTACATTTGAAATGATGCATATTTTATTCCGGGTGCACGAAACTAAATTTTCGGGGGAGTGTTGTTTTTGAAAAGTTGGTTTCGTGCGTACTCGACATTTTGTGCGCACGCGACGTTTCGCGTGCGTAATATATTATCGAAAGTAAGGTGGTGGTTCGAATGGATTTGCGGATTGGGGGAGTAAATGTACGAGTAAAATTAAAAAGACGTGAGGTAGTAATTGAGTGGCGCGGAATGCGTTAAGAAATGGACGGCGGATCGCGACGCGATCCGATGTGAAGTTTACGAAATGTACGTCGCCGGTACGGAACATATAATTTGAACAAATGTAATTTATATGCGACAAGCGACGTTTATGAAAAATGACGTGTACTTTATTTGCCGCATTTATTGCAAAGGACGCGGCTGCGGTACGGAAATGATTTTGGTTGTACGATTATTATTTTTAACAAGTGGACGTGAATCACTAAATTCTCTTCGCGACGTCATGGGATATTTGACGACTCGCGTGGATTTCGTTTGGATTTTTATGACCACGTGGCGCGACATCAAGGGTGCCGAATAAGATCGACGGACGGCGGATATAGGCCGTCGATATTTTTCAAGTAGTAGAGACGCGAAATCGCGTCAATCACACGATGTTTATTTTGGACGTCCCGGATTGTTTGACGAAATTGGAGGAGTTCCATTGAGTGACTCAGCATGACCGAGCATACGATTTTGTAAGATTGTGTGTACTTTGTAAATATTTACAACAATGGTTTGTCTTTATGTGTATTAGTTATTAGTGTATATTTACTCTTTTTGACATACCTCGAAGTATTCGGGTTTATTAACATTAATAGAGGTAGCTAGTAGATTGCGTACGGCTGGTATGCCTCCGTACACTCAGTAATGAGCTCGTGTATATTTGTAGGACTTAGTCATTTTTAGTCATAGGAACTTTTGGACCAAAAACTGTTTATGGTGTTTTTTGGTAATTGTTATCTGAGGATTACTCTCAGATCTGTTGGCAGAATTATCTGAAATTATGCATGTGTGTTTCTCTTTGTATTTTTATTATTTTCACAGATTTGCAGGCCTATTGTGTGCCTGGTCTGTGTTTTACTTCATTGTGAAGTTAGTCTGTTTTATCAAAGTTCTGGCAGACTGTTTTTCTGCAACTTTGACTAGATGATGTGATCGCTCTGTTTATTATATTTGTCTGAAACTTTGTGAGGTTATTCCAAATCCTAGATAATATCTGTTGATGTATTTTCAGCTTGTTTTGTTATTTTTGTAGAATTCTGTGTTGATTCAAATTAGGCTGTTTTTGGGTAGTCTGTGGTGCTTCCGAGGGTGAATCCATGGCTAGAAATGGCTATGGACAACAAATATACACGAGAAAAAGTGTCAAGAAAAGTGGAGTAAATGAGGAAGTTTATATTATTGAAAAAGAAAATAAAAATGTGAAAATTGAGAGAATACCAAAATTTATGAAGAAAACGAAGGAAAAAAGTAGAATTCAGAGGATGAACCATAGAAGAAAACATTTGCAGAAAGTGGTCAAAAGGAAATAACGTGAAAAGTAATTTTATGGAGGTGGCTATCTTTGACATTTAGTAATTTTTGTAAAATTTCGGATTTAGCATTTTGAATTTTGAAATTGGTTGAAAAAGAAAGTTTATATTTTTATTTTTGAAGACCTAGAAAAAGGAAGCGGGAGAAGAGGTGTGTTTAGGAAGGATGGAATTTGGAAGACATGGCAACAGGCAGTTGAAGCAGTGGTGACGTCAGCGGAAGCAGTGGTGACGTTTGAACGAAAAAAAAAAAAGGAGTAAATTTGGGGGTACGGAAATGTACAGTTACATTTGAAATGATGCATATTTTATTCCGGGTGCACGAAACTAAATTTTCGGGGGAGTGTTGTTTTTGAAAAGTTGGTTTCGTGCGTACTCGACATTTTGTGCGCACGCGACGTTTCGCGTGCGTAATATATTATCGAAAGTAAGGTGGTGGTTCGAATGGATTTGCGGATTGGGGGAGTAAATGTACGAGTAAAATTAAAAAGACGTGAGGTAGTAATTGAGTGGCGCGGAATGCGTTAAGAAATGGACGGCGGATCGCGACGCGATCCGATGTGAAGTTTACGAAATGTACGTCGCCGGTACGGAACATATAATTTGAACAAATGTAATTTATATGCGACAAGCGACGTTTATGAAAAATGACGTGTACTTTATTTGCCGCATTTATTGCAAAGGACGCGGCTGCGGTACGGATATGATTTTGGTTGTACGATTATTATTTTTAACAAGTGGACGTGAATCACTAAATTCTCTTCGCGACGTCATGGGATATTTGACGACTCGCGTGGATTTCGTTTGGATTTTTATGACCACGTGGCGCGACATCAAGGGTGCCGAATAAGATCGACGGACGGCGGATATAGGCCGTCGATATTTTTCAAGTAGTAGAGACGCGAAATCGCGTCAATCACACGATGTTTATTTTGGACGTCCCGGATTGTTTGACGAAATTGGAGGAGTTCCATTGAGTGACTCAGCATGACCGAGCATACGATTTTGTAAGATTGTGTGTACTTTGTAAATATTTACAACAATGGTTTGTCTTTATGTGTATTAGTTATTAGTGTATATTTACTCTTTTTGACATACCTCGAAGTATTCGGGTTTATTAACATTAATAGAGGTAGCTAGTAGATTGCGTACGGCTGGTATGCCTCCGTACACTCAGTAATGAGCTCGTGTATATTTGTAGGACTTAGTCATTTTTAGTCATAGGAACTTTTGGACCAAAAACTGTTTATGGTGTTTTTTGGTAATTGTTATCTGAGGATTACTCTCAGATCTGTTGGCAGAATTATCTGAAATTATGCATGTGTGTTCCTCTTTGTATTTTTATTATTTTCACAGATTTGCAGGCCTATTGTGTGCCTGGTCTGTGTTTTACTTCATTGTGAAGTTAGTCTGTTTTATCAAAGTTCTGGCAGACTGTTTTTCTGCAACTTTGACTAGATGATGTGATCGCTCTGTTTATTATATTTGTCTGAAACTTTGTGAGGCTCTCTCTCTCTCTCCTCTCTCACGCACTCACTCACTCTCTCGCTGTCCCATTTTTCTTCTCCCTTCCCTCCCCCTTTCACCCTCATTCATGGTAGTAAGCCGGTTCTCTAAGGTTTTTTGGATTCCTTTGTCTTTTTAGGGTATTTAACGGCTCTATAAGGTTACCCCCCCTCCCCCCCCCCCCCCCCCCCCCCCCCTCCCCCCCCCCCCCCAATCGTCGCCTCCTTTCCCCTTTCTTTCCCCCCCAATGCCGCCCCCCCCCCCCCCCCCCCCCCCTCACCTTCGTCCTCCTCCTCCCTCTCATCAAAAACCCTAATTTTTCTTTTTCTCCTCCTCCTCATCCTCTTTAATCCTCCCCCTGACTCTATTCCGTCCACCTCCTTAACCATCACCTTTTTTCCCCTTCCTTCCTCACCATCTACCTCCTCCTCTTTTCTCACCTCAACAGATGCCCCCTTTTCCTTCCCTTTTCTCTTTCCTCCTTCCCATCCAATGGCTAACAAGGTTGCCGCCTTCTGTTGCCTCGTTAAATCTTTCGCGGTCACCGTAACAAGGGGAGGATAGCGACAGCGATAAGCCATCACGATATGTCGTCGTCTACTTCGCTGGCTGCTGCCCTCCATAGCCTAGTTTTAAAGACTCATGTAAAAAAGAATTGAAGAAGACGTGGCTACGGAAAATGGTAGGAAAACAAAAAAAAAGCCCAAAACCCTACTTTGATGAAAAGTACACACTAATGTTAAATACAATGATTTCGTGCGAGGGATACTTACATTATATATGATCGGGCACGGATTAACTTCGTCGCCTACCTGAGGCGTTCGACTATTCCAACAGTGGGGCGACGAAACGAAACAATGCATCTCACGTTTCATTTGCTACGCGATTTCGATATTGGGCGTCGTCTCCTGTTTGACATTTATTATACTTTACATTTAAGTGACGGCTACCCTTTTAACCGGCACAAAGTATTTTTTGGAAACTTCCAACGTTGAGGCGACGACGCATTGTCGTCGCCTTTTCGATTTCGCCAACATTTGTCGATAGTCTATTGAAGTAGCCTTTCGTTCACCACATTCAAGTGACGACACATGTCGTCGCATGTCTATTGGATTGAATTCATAGCAAAAATTAATTGGATGACGTTGCGGACCACACATCATAACGAGGTGGGGGGGGGGGGGAATAATGGGGCATATACAAACATACTATAGAAGAAAAATGTAATCAAATATAAATTATTCAATATGTCTAATTAAATTACAAACAATGCGAACTAGCGACACACAAATTAGGCAACCGGGGTTTGCTATATGAAGGTAAAGACGAATGGTAAAAACTCTTACTTGTACGATACACCCCTGTAAAATGTTGCGGAAACTTCTTCATAGTCCTTGGGATGAGCCCTTCCTTTCCATTCTCGTGGAAATCAGCAATCATCCAATTGATTACTCCAAGTCGAGTAATCTTCGTTGAAACATGCTCAACTTTTCGGATCGACACCAGGACGTCCCCGTATGTATCACACGGTGAGTCCAAATCTCCGATAGTAGCGCCTTCCATGAAAGGGTCCACCTCCGGTGATCCTATTTCTTCACTCGGTGGGTCGGGTCCTTAGGTTTTGCTACAATCATTTTCCTCTTCGACTAAAGGTGGCAATAATCCGGCCGTAGCTGTGTTTTTCGGCGCAACAAAAGTGGTAATATGGGAAGTAATAGGCCACATATTTGCTATAATAAAGAAAAACTTTTGGACAAAAAAGGATACAAAGCAAAAAATAGAGATGTAAAAGCCAAGGTAACTGGAGAATGTGGAAAGACAGTGCCATTGCTTGACTGAACGCCGAATATATATACCAAATACAAATTAAGGAAAGGGACAAAAAGGAGGGAAACCATTCTCCAAACTTTCAGTGTTCAAAATTTGAATTTTAATAATTTGCGTGTCGGTGAATTATCAAAATATTATAGACGACACAGACAAAGCGGGAAACTTTCAAAAATTGCATCAGTTTTGAGAGAGGGAGTATGCACGTGGTAGACGACGGACGATTTCATGAAAAAGCCATGGTAACTGCCTGCTCTAAATTGTATGTACGGATCGATTTTGGTATGGCGGAGGGTATGGCAGGCGGTTTGTGTCACATCGTGCTGGAGCCGTAATGTTTGCGTGGATATAAAATTGTCCACGTGTAATCATGGGCGACCAATCACAATATGCTTGAGACTAGGTGGTTGTCGAGATTGTTCATTTTGGACCAATTTAGAATAAGAGTTTACTCTAATACATCATAACATTAACGCTAATGCCGGTCACAAGCCGAAGAGAGATGGGAGTGCAACCATTTTAGAGTTAACACACATATTAGCATTAATTCACTCTAATAAAACAAAGCATCGCGACAGTATTAGCGTGAAGAACCCTTATTAACGTACAGTATCGAGATAAAACGGACAAGCCACCAACTTTTTTTACAACAAGCGTTGCGTTAACATTACAACCGTACAAATCACGCACCTTTCAACTGGACAAATAATGTACGCTTTACGGCGTAGCGCCGACGCTTAACCGCGGTAAAATAGTCTGACATGCACGTGTGAATCTTTTACGTGACGGCGTACGATTTCATAAAATATTGTACGAGTACTTATATTAACGTAAACATGTTTGCGACCGACATTTATTTTTTCAAAGACCCAAATTAGAATTGTTAAACAATTAGAATGTATGTTTTTTTCCGAAATTTTCAAATTCTTAATTAGCGTAAACCACTGTAATTTTTCATTCACGCTAAAGAATCTTCTACGCTAATAGCGATTGGCGGTGTACTGTACGGTACCCGTTTTGAGGAAGTTCCGACGAATTCACGAAATTAACGGAAACGTAAAAAAAGTACAGTATTGTACTTTAGCAAAGGGAATAGGCTGTGAAATTAGGGCACCCACAAAGGATGTTCACGTGGCAGCTTCGATTGCACGTGTATGAAGTGGAGGTTCGCAAGATTTGGAACTCTACAACGACAAGTACCCAAAGATGCCGTAAATGTTCTTATGGTTTGCCATTTGTCTTGTACTCAAATTTCGCGTCTAGAGGCGTATGTGAGTCGTATGGTCATGCGTTCAAGATTTCTTTAGCATGAACTCGAAGTGTTGGTGGGAAACTGAGAATCTTGTTAAGGACTGGAAGAAAATGTTCGTCAACAAATGTTAATGAGTTGAGAATAGTCTTGTGGTCATCGCCGACAGTCTCCATCATGTCAACTTCTTCTGAACCATCTGGTGTTCCTGAAAAGGACTGGTCGGAAAGCATGGATTTGCAGGAAGCTGCTTCGAAGTTCAACTCGGCAGCTGCTTTTGTGGAATCTGGCATCCAGGAGGTCTATGAAGACGCGTGTAGCATTTGCTTGGAGGTCTTTACTGAGGAGGAGCCTCTTACGGTAATACATACTTAATTGTTTCTTTTTGGTGGGAATGCATTTGTTTGCCCCCTTGCCACTCCCTTAGGGTACATTGTTTCAAGCAGTTTTTGTTTTATGCTAGCCCGAAGGTTCCTCTCATGTGATTTTTCTTTTGTCTCTTGACTGTTCTTACACATTAATTACCAATTTTTTTGAAAGAGCAGTGTTTTAGAAAATAATTCTCCTGAGATGTGTTCTGTAATTTGATGAAAGTAAAGACTGTATCTCAGTCTTTTATTGCCCTTTGTGTATCTCATACTGTTGTCTCGGATTGTTTTGCAGATGACCACCTGCAACCACGACTATCACTTGCAGTGCATTTTAGAATGGTAAGTTGACATGCTCTTTGCTGTCTGGATTCTTGATTTCCTGTATTGTGTGTTTTTAAGTGAATAAGCTTGCATCTGAGAATGTGCGTTTCTGGAAATTCAAAGAAGATGGTGGCTTGTCAACGGTCACTTTGCATATTTTTGACAGAAAAATAGGTTTTATCCGACAGATTTGCAATGGCGAATGAACCTATTTGAGAATAAAAAGGCTATTTGTGTATTAACATATCTGAGTATGTTTCCTCGTTCAACTTCGTTAATGCACAAACACTGCAGCATGAGCATGGATGAACATAATTGCTAATAATGTAATACAATTTCATGGTTGCGTTTTGTTTTGTCTGCATTCGGCAGTTGATTATGGCATTATTTTCTGATTCGTGTATTGATCACAATGTACTTCGAATTATCCTAATGGAGCTCAGTATAATCAGTTTTTGCCTGTCCATTGTCAGGGCCCAGCGTAGACAGGAGTGCCCCATGTGTTGGCAGCCCCTCAGTCTGAGAGACCCTGAAAGGTAAGGGTTCGTGCCAATGTTTGAACAACATTTTCCAGTGACAACGTCGCTCTCCCTGTATGCTCATATTACAGAGCCAATACATTCAGTCATCAGATGTTCGACCAGCCTTTCTGCTTAGTACGACTCTCGCACCGTGTTTGTATTCATTCTTGACATTCTTTTGTTTGCTCTGTGTTTTGTGTGGGCCAGTCAAGAGTTGCTTGCTGCATGCTCCCATGAGCGTGCCTTCCACTCCAATTCTGTCTCGACAACCTCTATGTTGCGCTCAGCATTTGAAGATTTTGAGCTTCAACACAGAGTATGATCTTCTGTATGGAACACAGGGATGTGAGGGTCTGGGGATTTGTAGTCGTAGGTGCAGTTCTTGATGATCAGAGCCTTGAAGGAAGGAATAATGTCCTTAATAGGGCGACAGTGACCGCCCGTGTGTGTGACTTCTTTCGCTCATAATGGTGCATGCATTTGTCTTGCAGCAGTATTCAGCATCATATTCGGAGGAGGCTGATTTGGAACGTCGAATCATGCAGCATTTGGCTGCTGCAGCTGCGGGTATGTCTCGAGCAAGGCTCATGGCAGGTGGCAGCCGCGTGTCTTCACGACATGGTGTATCTCAGGGAGGGCAACAAATAGTTGGTAATTCTGCGGAATCCACAACACCAAATGGCAGGGTTGCTATCCAGGCAGGCACTCTTGTGGTGGGAAATAACAGCAGAACGTCTGCGCCAGATACAGGTGGTAGGGGAGCAAGTCCAAGCAGCTTGACATCTGCTCTTAGGCTGGGTTTGCATGTCTCCCATGTCTCCGGAGAGCATGAAGATTCACGGGAGGATTACGTTTGTGCAACATCTGCACCTGCTTCGCCCAGGCTCAATAGAGGTTCTGTGTTAGGGTTTCCTGCAACAGATGGTGAGAATCAACCTTCTTTGGAACCGAGCAGGGCGGCTGGAGCTGAGGTTGTCGTTGAGGGACTCCAGCCTATGAGGGCTGGAGGCGGCAGGCAGAATTCGAGTGGTAGTAATGATAGTCGGGAAGGCAGTGGTCCTCAAAGGTCAGCGTCCTCACTTCCCGTTCACATGCCCCTTCTCTTTTTTTTTTTTTTGAAGGTTGTAAGAGGTCCTTCCTTCTTTCAGGTCGGGTGGTTATTCGCTGCCACCGTGTGGATTTCATGCTACATGCCTCCAAGTCCCAAAATTTCTAGGAGCTTGTGTGCCGTTATTGAATGCTCGCTTGCTTTAAAAATACACAATTTTCTATAACTTAGGATTGATTACATCGATGTCGCCGAGGCATTGTGTTTTACACCAAGTTGCAGTGTTCTTTCTGAGCAAGTTTGCAATGTAAGTTTATAGCTGTATCACGGTTGACGTCGGCACTACAAAGGTGGTAAACTTTTCAGTATTTATCTCTAGAAACATGTGCTTGACACAATGTTCAGGAGGACCTGATCTTGTTCATGCAATTTGGGCAATTTAAGACTGTCTTTGTGACTGTTTTGCATCTGTTTACAATTGCAGGGCAGCAGAAGCCACAGGCCATGTCCCAAATAATGGAGGAGATCTCCCCTCTTTGGGAGATGCGCTGAAGTCTCGTTGGGCAGCAGCATCATCTCGGTAAGTTTAAACATTTAGAATCTTATATCTGCATTGAATGCTTCATGAAATAACATAGTCTTACAAAGCAGTTGAAGTAAAAGATGACACATATGCTGCATATCCAGAGTATCGGCGTGTATGTGCATCCGGATTGTTCAGAGTGCATGACCATCAATCTGCTTCGCCATCCCCTCGTGAAGGTACCGAGAGACGCTGACAAAAAGCACTCGTTCATTTCGGGAGAAACTACGGCTTCGTGGGGGAACTGTCGCTGATATCAGCGCTAAGGCTAGAGAAGTGGGAGCAGGAGTTGTACGCGCCATCGAGAGGATGTCAGACCCAGGACCCAGCTCCAGCGACAGGTGGACCTTTCTTTGTTACTGAGTCGTTTGAATGTCTTATCTGGGATGTGGATTTACATAATTCATGAGGAGGGCTCACTTGATTGTTGAAGGATACTGTCTGATCAGTCTAGACACCATCCTTGGGGCATGGATTTTTGGCCAGTGAGGTTATGTAATAGCTTGCAAATGTGAACTTGGCAACTCCATCAGTTATTACCCCCCTTTCTCTTTTATTGTCATTTTTCTTTTTGTCTGTTAGTATGTGAATAGCAATCGCTCTTTCCAAGAACACGCTAAGTTGTAATCATCCCCGGTTTTGGTCCTGCAACATTGTCAAACACTAAATGGCTGTCCTGTACCTATTTCAGGGCCAGTAATGATGATCATGAGGGAGAAAATGCAGTTACCCCTTCAAATGCCTTGGAAGGTGGAGCACCAGACAGGCTGCAACCTCCAGACAACTCATTTTCATTTCCTTCGCCAGATCCGTCAAGTTCCAAGGTGGAACACCAAAGAAGCCAGGAAAGGGTTTCCGATGGAGATGCTCCACAAACATCAACTGCAGATTGCCCCAATCAGCGCCAGGCAGCTGTGGTGTCTGAAAGCCCGGAAAGAGGAGTACAAGCTGGAAGTGTGGCCACTTTTGGTCAATTAAATATTAATGGAGACGATGACATGCAGGAGATACCTTTGAAGGTGGGCTCACAAAATTTTGACGCCTTTTCAGCGCTGATGTTCTCTAAGACTCTTGGTTAAGTGTTCCTGTGTTGTTTTTTTTTTTCCCCATTGAATTCTGACATGTAGCCAGTATTTTTAAGTAGCAACTGGAGTTGCATGCAGCACTAAAGATCTCAAAATACCTTAAAACTGTTACTTGCAGGGATTCTTGATGATTTTTGAACTTCGCACACGCATATAGCTGTTTCTGGAGGCCTTTTTTGCTATTTGGTATTTTGTTTTTGAGTGGATGCATTTGTTCATGGATGTTTATTGAGCATGTAATGTATTGCCATGCATCAGAGATTGCAAAATTTTATCTCGTTGCTATAGGAAGGTGTGCAGAAAGAAGATGATGGTATTGGCAAAAACGTCTACAAGAAGAACTAGTGCATATATTGACAAAATGGAAATCTTACATGTAGACTACTTGCCAATAGTAGCATTGGAACTTAGTTTTACCCTTCATAAATTGTGGAAGTGACAAATGTCGTTTCTTTCCGCATCATGGGCACACATTGCAAGCATAAGTCTAATGTATTGGGTTGGGGCTATTGCATTACACAATTAACCTGCCTATGTTCCTACAGCTGAAAGTAGGGAAGGGCAATTAAACCAATGCTAGATTTTTGGCTTTGGCTTGTGCGTTTAATTGTTTTTTGTTTGAGGTGCTCGTCTTGTAGTTATAATTTAACTATGGCTCTGGTTGTGTCAAGCAATGAAGAAATGACTGTCTTTGTATTTTTATACTCCTGAGGCATCATGAGGACAGTTGTCAGTTAGCCAGTACTGCAATGGTTATCTTGCCAATAAGTTACAACATTGGTTTTGTTCATCATTGTCCAGTGGTCGCGGTGTTTGTAGATTGTCTTTGACGTGTTTTCTGAATCTCGACATCATTTTTATGATGAACAAATTATGTATTTCTTAGATGGTCAGCTTTTATTTGTCTCTTTGCAGAGCTCTCCAAAAAGTAGAAGTGGCAAATGGCACGTTAGGGTAAAAATTTGGTCGGAGGGATGCACCGCTCTTTGTTTGCCACGAATTCCTCACCTTTTGTTGCCTGTCTCTGGAAGTTGTCTCTATCGTGATTTGTTGAGTTTGTTGAGCCCTAACTTGAACTTTTTCGGTCCTATGTGGAGGAGCCATTAATTTTTTTATGGTTTTCTCGGTGGTTCGCAGGTTGCAGCAGATTCTAATTCAGTGGCAGCATCTCAGCGAACCACCCCGTTGTCTGCATAGTGAGCCTATAGCGGCAATTGTCTTCTACAAACTGGCAACTTGAAGTATGTTTTCGAGTTTATGGTTTTCACTGAATGAAAGTGAAATTGAAATTGAAATCGAACCAGCTCCTATTGAATGGATTGATATAGGAATTCACTTGGGAGGTAGAACTTAAGGCGGTGTGTGTTTCAATGTTTGTCGTCGTTGGTGTAAACTTCTATATGAAGTTATTGGGACCGCCTAGAACACGACCATCTGCTGTTGTCCCATGTTCGTCCCTTTGTCCCTGGCCTAGGTTTACTTAGGCCTAGGCCTTACTGTGAGCCTATATGTCTCTGAAGGTCGTATATTTGGGAAACTTGTATGATAAATGTGGGAGAAGTTTAGCGATCCTGCGAACGTTGACCTATCAAATTATAAAGTCCTCCAGGGAGGAGCTGTTGGATGTGAGCTAGAAGCAACTGAGCAAGACAGGCCTTGTTTTCTTTTGTGATTGCATAGCCTTCTTCAGTGTCCTCGCTGGTAAAGGCATTAGGGATTGTAAACATGGAGGATTAGCCTAAAGCATGTTAGAAGTAAGGCACATGCTCTTTAGAAAGGGCGTAATTAAAGGGCTATGGTATGGAGACATGGAATGAATTTCCAGTTGGTGTAGTTTTTTCGTGTTTCATTGAGTAAATTGCCGTACGATAGTTATATGAGTGTTTAATATCTATTATCTTGATGGGAAAATCTTGAAGAAACCTGGTGAATTATATATGTCTTGTTGTATCGCCTGATGCATTAGAAGTGCGGACGTCTGTTTTCTACTTATTACTTCTACTTTCTCCCGTGGCTGCTTTTGACAGAAGAGGCTATGGGTAAAAGCACTGGTCTTGTGGAACAGGTAGAAAACAGGTTGGTCAAATCAAGCAGCTTAGGAGTTAGGATCTTATTAGTCTACAATTCTGTTTTTTTTTCTTTTCCTCGGTAGCTTGTTAACTATGCTGGGAAAACATCAGTAACTCTCATGAAGGCTTTGTATGCAGCTTTGTGGTTGATATTCCATCTGTCTTGTTTCAATTTTGCCCAGCATTAAGATACCTGCATCCTCTTTGGGGTTACTGGGATATGAGGTCGGTTGCTCTATGTTGATATATGTCCTGATGATTTGTGCGGTATTGATTTCATAGGGTAGAATGTGAAACTCCACTCAAAAACAACTGGCACACAAACTTTACTTAGAGATTGAAAGACTTGGAGTTGCGAAATGAAAAGGACATCGAAAGTTACCAAGAATTGTACAGAAGCGGAAAAAAACAAGTAATGGATATCGGGCACCTCAGAGTGAGGAGCCACGGCTCAGAAGAGATTCAGGCACGTTGCATTGGTATGCAGAGGATTGTCAGAATTCCTGGACGTGAGAGGGTTACTGAAGGAAAGGTGGGATAATCCTGATTGTTTAATTTTCCTGTCAACAATGGTTGGACTCATGTCATTTAGCTTATGTCCTGATAGCAACAAAGCAAGTCAATAGAGAATCAAACAAATTTGAAATAACTTGGTCCAAATTTACAGGTCAGGAAAAGCCTGTCTTCTCGGAGGCAGGGCCAGCTGTAGCAGCATTGAAAGGTGGCCGCTTGGTGACATGCAGGTCACGAGAGGGCAGCACCGCATCTAGGCAACGACTGCAACTTTAACCTTCTTCACCAGAAAACGTTAGTTAAGCTGAAAATTTCTCAAGCTACATATTCCTCCAAACAACACTGCCCATAATCAGCGGTCTAGTAGTTTGCAAAAGTCCCGTCCTCACAAACCCACGACGAAACTTCAGACCAGTAAATCTCTTACAGGGCAAAACCACAGAGTAGAATTACAAAGTTCTACGCTCGCGGAGATCACAACAGGAGTGCAGTTGAGTTATGCATCTAAGCTTCAAGTCAACGGCATGCATAACTAAGATTCGACCGCGCTACCAGAGCCTAACTCCCTAAGCAAGCTACAGGCGCCAAGGTGGCCGGAGGACGGAAACCAAGACTCGAGAAAGAGACTAGAAAAGCAACTTCTCTACCAGCGAGTAGCCCTTTCTAGCGATCAAAAGGTACCATGGCCGACAAGCTGATGTAGAATCCCAAAGAGACTATCATCAATTTTTGAAGTGAAGAAGAGTTGGGAGGTAAAGTGCTGACCAAATACAATGAGCGTTGCGCAAAACAACGAGTTATGAAAGCAAACAACACTTGTGAGTCTAAAAGTTTGGGAAGGTCCTGACTGTGGGAACGGTCATCGAGCAGGGCGTCCGGTTAAGAAAAGGGGCTCCGTTAGGGGGCCTAAAGCCCTTATATCCTTTTGAGGAGTGAAAAATCGAAATCTTGAAGGGGGGGAGGAAAATTGTGGCAGACTAGTAGGGCTCCATGCGACACATTTCGTGACTTTGACGGAAAGGAGTATCTTGGAGAGTTAAATTACAAAATGATGAGAGGCAGGATGGATGTGGTCTTGTGGGCCAATGATATGAGTGTTGTCAACAACCGAAGGGAAAAAACAACTTAGAAAATTCGTAGCTTATGCTCTTAAGGCATGCAGGCGAGGCAGAGCAAATAAAGGGGCTTCTAAAGGGTCACCTTGACGAGTACCGACTATCGATTCCAAAGAGGCAATTTCCACTAACTGGCCTCCGATTGGATAAAGTAGGAATTGGATTTGGAGTAAAAGGCACGGCAAATGGGAAAATTTGTTTGATTGGAGGTTGTGCATGTCATCGCTCACAATCGATGGCGCTACGACCAACGTTGTTTGAGGGATTGAAAATGTCAAATTGAAAAACTACCCAATCCGAAAGCAAGTCAAGGATCGCCTGCAAACCATGAACCACCGCCTCACAACATCCCCTCTCTGCATCACCGAACTGATGTGGGGAGAAGTGATTTTGGAAAGATGTAAACACATTTATCTCTCAAAAAGGCGATATGGGGTGCACCAAACTAAGTCTTGGGAAAAGTTTTTACATTTGAAGTCTAATTTTGTGCGTACACTAACTAGATACAACATAGAAGTAACATGAAAAGATACGAGTAATAGGATGAATCCGCGGTTTTGGTAAACAGCTAACACGTTAAGGAAGTGACACGTGGCTGGATTTGAAGCAAGGTTGCACGAAACTACAGTAAAGTCTCGGGGGAGTATTGTCATTGAAGATTACGTTACGTGCGCACTAATGGGTCTCAGTACTCGCTCACAATATTGGTACTTAAAGGGGAGGATCAAGTCTACAGAAAGCCATAGATGTCCTATACGCATAAAACGCACGGAGTAAACTAACGAATACTACGTAGAGTGCGCATAAAACAATTTCAAACTTTTAAAATTCGTAGGTAAAATTCGTACTTTTTTTGTACTTTCAAATTTCAAATTTTTTCAATATTCAATACCCTAAAAAACTGAAAAGTGCAACGAACTAGCGGCGAGCGCCGGAATTTACAGCGTCTCCAACGGCGCCTTCCTTTTAAAGACGGAGTGGAGGAGATGATGAAAATAAGCGCGCGCAAATGACGCAAAACGGCTCAAGGAAGCCGCTGTTGGAGATTTCATAAATTTCGTCGTTCGTCGTTCGCCGCTCAGATAAATTACCCGTGCGAGACGCCATAAATTCCGCGGCTCGCCGCTCAAATAAAAATACGCGTGCAAGACGCCAAAAGTTCCGCGGCTGGCTCCTCAGATAAAAATACGCGCGCGAGACACCATGAATTCCGAGGCTCGCCGCTCAGATAAAAATACTCGCGCGAGACACCAAAAATTCCGCCTCTTGCCGCTCAAGTAAAAATACGTGCGCGCAAATGAAGCGAAAGTGCAACAAACAAGCGACGAGCGGCGGAACTTACGGCGTCTCCAACGGCAGCTTCCTTCTGAATACGGAGTGGAGGACACAAAAAATACGCGCGCGTAAATGAGGCATTTTTTCCTTTGCCCTTTTTCTAAAATGGCAAAGCACTCTAGTCTTATTCGTCTCTGGTGACAACGATAATTGACCGTCGATCTTTTTTGTGTAACATCTTGAGCCGTTGGGTGTTTTGAGTTTTGATTGGCTTCTCTGGTGACAACGATAATTGATCGTCGATTATTTTTGTGCAATATCGTCAGCCACTGAGTGATTTGAGTTTCGATTGGCTTTGTCATGTTCCATTTTGATGTAATGAAAAGAGACATGTGGTACATTCCTATTTTTTGTATTTCGTGTGGTTGATAAAAGGCCAAACAAAATCAACGTCACGCCAAAATGTCGTGATATCAATACCGGTTGAGTAACGTACAGTATCGTACTTTAAAATTTTGCGCGTGCGATCCCGTACATCACACCACGTTGTCGTTTTCTCAATACTCGTACGCGCCAAAATGTCGTGTTATCAATACCGGTTAAGTAATGTACAGTATCGTACTTTTAATTTTCGCGCGTGCGATCCTGTCACATCACGACGCGTTGTCGTGTTCTCAATAACCGTACACTACACCGCCAATCGCTATTAGCGTAGAAGTTTCTTTAGCGTATACGAATAATTAGCATGGTTTACGCTAATTGGGAGTTTGGAAATTTTCGAAGAAATCGATTAATCTAATTAGGAATTAGGGTTTTTTATAAATATTGTGGATAATTCTATTTGAGAATAAAAAATAAAAAAAGCGGGACGGGATTAGCGTACACAACGCTAATAGCGATTGGCGGTGTACTATTATTTCAGTGTTGGCGTGAAGTACGATGTGTCGTTTAATCAATACCGGTACAGTAACGTACAGTATCGCAAATTTAACTTTGGCGCGTGCGATCACGTCACATCACGCCACGTTGTCGTGTTCTCAACATCCGTACAGTAGATAGCGAATCGTAATTAGAGTAAATAACGTCTTGTGCTGTTGCACCGCACTACACTGCACTAGCGTGCGCGGTTTCAATTTAAACGCTATGACATGCAATGACATGGCCATAACTAATTTGCTGTGTAGCATGAAGTGCGTTTGTGACCTTATTATCATGTGGCGGTTAGCGATAATCGCAACACATGCGATTAGGGCAGGGCGAAAAAAATAAAAAATAAGAGTTTATCTTAATAGGTGTTATAAATATTTTTTGGGATTAAGGATTAATCTAATTAGCTAAAGAAGCTTTTAAAGGTTTGAGGGTTAATCGCATTTGGTACGATTAATAAGC
>JBBHKE010000165.1:217232-315442 GCA_037447655.1 Zygnema cylindricum | reverse complement strand
TTGGGTTTGTATCAACTTCGAGTCGGCAATAACTAGAGAAGCTTCTTGAGAGCTGCCTACTCTGAGGACCAATGGAGGTCTCATGGTTTCAAAAAAGAGGAGTCTCTTAGTGTAGGGGATGTAGTAGAGGCGGTTGGGCATGAGATGTTGTTTTTGAAAAGTTAGTTTCGTGCGTACTCGACAGTTTGTGCGCACGCGACGTTTCACGTGCGTAATATATTATCGAAAGTAATGTGGTGGTTCGAATGGATTTGCGGATTGGGGGAGCAAATGTACGAGTAAAATTAAAGGGACGTGAGGTAGTAATTGAGTGGCGCGGAATGCGTTAAGAAATGGACGGCGGATCGCGACGCGATCCGATGTGAAGTTTACGAAATGTACGTCGCCGGTACGGAACATATAATTTGAACAAATGTAATTTATATGCGACAAGCGACGTTTATGAAAAATGACGTGTACTTTATTTGCCGCATTTATTGCAAAGGACGCGGCTGCGGTACGGAAATGATTTCGGTTGTACGATTATTATTTTTAACAAGTGGACGTGAATGACTAAATTATCTTCGCGACGTCGTGAGATACTTGACGACTCGCGTGGATTTCGTTTGGATTTTTATGACCACGTGGCGCGCCATCAAGGGTGCCGAATAAGATCGACGGACGGCGGATATAGGCCGTCGATATTTTTCAAGTAGTAGAGACGCGAAATCGCGTCAATCACACGATGTTTATTTTGGACGTCCCGGATTGTTTGACGAAATTCGAGGAGTTCCATTGAGTGACTCAGCATGACTGAGCATACGATTTTGTAAGATTGTGTGTACTTTGTAAATATTTACAACAATGGTTTGTCTTTATGCGTATTAGTTATTAGTGTAGATTTACTCTTTTTGACATACCTCGAAGTATTCGAGTTTATTAACAGTAATAGAGGTAGCTAGTAGATTGCGTACGGCTGGTATGCCTCCGTACACTCAGTAATGAGCTCGTGTATATTTGTAGGACTTAGTCATTTTTAGTCATAGGAACTTTTGGACCAAAAACTGTTTATGGTGTTTTTTGGTAATTTTTATCTGAGGATTACTCTCAGATCTGTTGGCAGAATTATCTGAAATTCTGCATGTGTGTTCCTCTTTGTATTTTTATTATTGTCACAGATTTTCAGGCCTATTGTGTGCCTGGTCTGTGTTTTACTTCATTGTGAAGTTAGTCTGTTTTATCAAAGTTCTGGCAAACTATTTTTCTGCAACTTTGACTAGATGATGTGATCGCTCTTTTCATTATATTTGTCTGAAACTTTGTGAGGTTATTCCAAATCCTAGACACTATCTGTTGATGTAGTTTCAGCTTGTTTTGTTATTTTTGTAGAATTCTGTGTTGATTCAAAGTAGGCTGTTTTTCGGTAGTCTGTGGTGCTTCCGAGGGTGAATCCATGGCTAGAAATGGCTATGGACAACATGAGATACCGGGAGCGGAGGTGGTAGTAGGAGAGAGGGAGGCAACTGACGAAAAATTAGGGAATAGGGTGGCAATGGAGGAGGGTGGTAGAGAAAGGGTTGGAATGGAGCTGGTATTGAGGGAGGGGGAAGAATCGGGTGATGAAATATAGGAGATGGAGGAATCGAAGGAGGTCGGGAGGGAAAGGACGGGGAGAGACATGGTAGTAACAACAAGTGTGTTGGAGGGGGGGTTACAGGATGAAGGGGTAGGAGCGCAGGAAAAAGTTGTCCGCAAAGTAGAAGGGGATAAGGAAGTCGACGAAGATTATAATCCCTCGCGAACCGCGTCGGACGAGCCTATAGAGGATGGGGAAGAGCCTACGGAAGAGGAGGAAGTGTCGGAAGAAAGCGAATTGTCGGACATTACGGTGACGAGATACGACGACGATCCCACAACCTCGAACGACCCATCTTTGAAGAGCTCAGAAAGTCGCATGGAGGAAGAGTATGTCGACCAAGACGAGGTCGTGGGTTTTCCTCCTTCACCAAACCATGATACAGCTCTCGTGGCGGTACAACCTGCTCAAATTTAATCCGACCGTGATGTCCTCGTTTGAGAGGAAGAACCCGACTGGTTTTTTCCGCCTCCTGACGCAGATGAGGCCATGGATGGCTTGCGACCAACGGTAGCACATTACATCCCAGTCGAGGATTGGCCGAACTTTTAACGTTATAGGGAGCCTCGGCCCATCAATCGGTGGTTGAACCTCGTCCCAGAAGTCCTCGACATCCTTTTGGATGTCTTGGCCCACCCTTCATGGTTGTACATTTCATCATACAACCATGCATCTAATTTTCCATACATTAGGCATTTTCAACCTAATGATGACCGTTTCACATGGATTGTACGTCGACCAATCAGATTCGAAATTGATGTGCCGAAATCAATCCGCCATCATCACCCTTGGGACCCACGTTTATTCACTATTCTACGTCGTGCAATTCGTGTTTCGGAGATAAACGTATTTTTAGAGGCTCGAAGTGCGATTTATTAACGCTTGCGAAATGTACAAGTGAGGCGTACATATCTTTGGGAAATTTCGAGTGTCGCGTATGTCAATAGTATGAATTTTGTTTCTTCTGGTTTGTCGTCGCATGTATACCAAGAATTTTCAACAAAGACCTTGTGGAAAACATAGATGAAACACACGTGATCGTCAATAGCGATAATGGAAAGACATTGGGGTTTCGAGGGGGTAATGTGGTGAAATACGCCGACATCGTAGTTGGAGGTGAACCCATTACTCTCATGGTGCGAACACCAAGGGGGATGAACGCACGTATCGAGAGCTTGATGATAATTTCTGCAAATCGTGGCAGAAATTACCCGATACAAGGTTTGCCAAACACCGTCCCGGTGTGTTTTTTCTCCTTACTCAAATGGTTTCATTTTAATTTTGTTGTATTTTTAATCTTTAATGGAGGTTTCTCTATCTCTCTTTATCTATCTATTTGTGTCTCCTTTTAGATCTATATCTTTCTACCTCTCCCTCTCATACTTTTACCCTCTCTCTCCCACTTCAACATTTCAACTTTTTTGTACCTTAACTCCCTAACTTCTCTTATCTCAAACAATGACTCCTATTATAAGCTACCTATGGTATCCGTAGCTTAATTTCCCGCTAGGGAAAATTTGTGCAAGCAATATAAAGTGTTAATTTCTTCCTCTTTTTGTCCATTACATATTTTTTCAAGTGTTTGTTACAGCACCGGTCCAAAGGGTTAGAATGATAAAAAGGTGTTCCCACAATGGTTCAAAGAGACGAGGTCTTATCAAGGGGACCGGGAAGGATGACAAAAAAATATCTTCCTCGACAACTGTGGTGGTCATAATATGTTAAATGACTTGGAAGCAAGTCCTACATGCAAAAAACACCATTTTACACTTCTTCCCCCCTAATGCAACGCATCTTGGTCAGTCGGCCGACTCCTTCGTGATTTCTAAAATCAAGGATATGTGGACTCGCATATGGGATAGTTGGAAGGCGTATGGAATTGAAACCGGGCAATGGGCTAAACCTTTGAGCCGTGGATGGTCCGAAAAATTGTTGGACCCGGTAAGGCATTTTTTCTGAAATTGGCAAGGGACTCTATCCGAGAGGTTAATGCGATGAGAGACAATAACGGGATGAGATATGCAAGAAAAGCCATGATTCAATGTGGCTTGTTTTTACGTGACGGACGGCGGGAAGAAAACATGCTCACACATTAATTGGAAGACATAATCACCAAGCACCACAACCAATTCGAAGGCGAGGTTGTGGAACCTCTTTGCCCAAGGGCAAGAGAATTCCTAAGAAATATTGAAGATGCCGACAGTCAACGAGCGGCAGCGAGTTTTAAAGATATTATATAACTACGTTTTTTTTTTTTTAAATCTTAGTGTGGGAATAGTAGTTTAATTATAGAGTGGGAATGGTAGTGATACTTGTGGCACATAAATGTAGACAGTTCATAAAGTTTAAAATTAATTAACTTTATAGGACAAACCAGATTTGATATGTGTGTATGGTTTTATATGGGATAATACAATTTCGTTTTTTCTCAAGTTTACATGTTTTGTATAATGTGGAATTGGATCTATATAAAGAAATTCTCGTGAATTTACCTTGAGATGTTGTTAAGGTGGTTTTCGGAATTTCAGTGTGCGTGTAGTATGGATCTATATATATTTTTGCCTTGTACATCCTAAAGTAACCAGCGACGAGTACGCATCATCGATAGTTCAACATCTATCGAGAAATTTGATAAGTTGCTAGTTTCTGAAACAGCATATTCACCACCATATTCAATGGTTGCCCTTTCACGGGCGAGACTCTCTCTTCGCTAGATAGAAATCCAACGGCGAAACAATTTTATCGTCATCTCCTACAAAGCAGAGACTGCCTCGTCACTGAATGGAAATCTAACGCCAAAATTGCTTCATCGTCATCTCCGACAAAGCAGAGACTGCCTCGTCGCTGAATGGAATGCAATTATGTGTCCTCCATTGGACTACAAAATTCAGGAAGCCTCTAAATATTTTTTAACTAACCCACTTCAAGCCACAACCACTGCTGCCCAAGGAGGCAAACTAAAGTCTAACTCCACCTCGTGCAGCCTAGACTCCCCTGAGTCCGTAACAAAAAAAATCACTGAAAACGGCCAACCAACCGATTTGTTATGAGGTGGCAAAGATGCCAAGTTTATACAAACTCTCAAAGGGAGAGAGGTCACTACCTACCAAATTCTCTAAGTCCTAAACTCCTCTCACAACCCCTATCTACTAGCGTACGAACCAATCAAATAACTGTAGGGTACAAAAAGGTACTACGACCGATGTACTTTCTCTACGGCCTGTGTACGGCAAGGCCATTGAGTGGACGCGTGTCCACTTTTAACTCGTCTTTATGTTCCCCAGAATTCTTGCGACCAAATGTTATCCCTCCACGTGGCGCCACGTCATGCCACGTCTATAAACGCCAAAGTGACCATTCCGCGATCTTGACAGTGATATACGCCGTCGGATTTAATCCGAGATTAAATGCCGACCATCGAAACAAATGTCTGATTCATTTGTTTCGTGCGAGATAATGTTCGCACTATATAACACTTGGTTCTATGTTCTTTCATTTCTCATTCCATTAATCGAATTCATGGTCTTAACACTGTTTATATAATTATCAAATCTAATGTGTCATAACAGACTTCTACGACAGATTGGTTAGAGCTAACGGCTACGCCGGGTTCTGTAGGTCAAAGGTTCGAGTCCTGTCGGACTCAACCTTTTGTTAAGAGTGACATAAGTCACTCTTTAGTCCTGCATGCTGAGCTAGGACAGCCATGGCTCAACCACCCTCTCTATTCCTCAGTGACTACAACAAGTATGGTGGGTGGAGAGAGGAGGTGGAGGCAGGCTCTCCGTCTTTTTCTTTTCCTATTTGTACTGAACTATTTAGACCTAGAAAATACCATATAAATAAAAAAAAAATAACACTCCCCTTATTTTCTAGTCTAACTTTAACTTCAGTCCACACTTTTCCCTTCAATATTTTAACTTGGGAAAAGGCACTAGTTTAGTCATCATATCAGCCACCATTTCCTCATCTGATTTATATACAAGATTCACAATCTTATCCTCAACTTTTTCTCTCACAAAACTTAACCTTATGTCCATATGCTTAGCTTTGAAATGATGTTTTCGATTAGCTGCAATTGCAATGGCAACTTGATTATCACAAAACACTTCATGCACCCCCTTCTTGATATACCCATTTCTCGCAATAAAGACTTGACCCACATCAACTTTTTCACAGCAGAACAAGAGGTCATATACTTAGCCTCCATAATAGACTGAGCAACCACGTTTTGTTGCTTACTGCTCCATCAGCAAGCATCTTCCCCCACATAGAACACATACCCAGAAGTGCATCTTCTCATAGGTGCGTCCCCATAACTGGCATCACTCCAAGTAGTGATGTCATTGTGCTCCCCTCCCAAATACAACCATAACTCTCTGGTTCCCACGAGATACCTCATGACTCTCTTGGCTGCCTCCCAGTCTCTCTTCCTAGGATCATTAAGACTCCTAGTGAGTACTCAACCTGTAGCCACTATGTCCGGCCTGGTTCAATTCATTAAATAGATCAAACTTCCTACGACTTGTCTATAAGGGATAGACTTCATAAACTCTTTCTCGTCTGGACTTATCTGATCATCTAAGGTCATCAATCCTCCTTCTACCCTCCCATCACTTACTTTTTTCAAGTCCATGGGAGTGGTAGAACTGTTAGCCTTTTCCATATTGAATTTCTCAAGCATATTACCTATTGTTTCTTTCTTAGTTAGTCTGATAATCCTTTTTCCTTTATCTCTCTCCATTTGGATCCCCAAAATATATCTTGCCTCAC
This sequence comes from Zygnema cylindricum, assembly GCA_037447655.1. NCBI lineage: Eukaryota > Viridiplantae > Streptophyta > Zygnematophyceae > Zygnematales > Zygnemataceae > Zygnema > Zygnema cylindricum. The sequence goes on along the minus strand of JBBHKE010000165.1, from coordinate 309,054 downwards.
CTAAATCTTTCATATCAAATTCGCTTCTAAGATCTTTCTTTAGCCTATTGTTCTTTTCCAAAGACTTATTGAGCACAAGCAGATAATCCACATAGATTGCAATAAAATTGACACTATTCTCATCTTCAAACATATAGATAGAATGGTTAGAGCTGATCCGGATATATCCCAAACCGGTGAGAAACTCATCTTGTTTCTTATTCCACTGTCGGGGAGCCTGCTTTAGTCCATATAAGGACTTTATGAGCATACAAACTTTGCTCTCTTCTCCTTCCTCCGCGAACCCCTCGGGTTGCCTCATGAAAATTTCTTCCTCTAACTCACCATTAAGAAAAGCTATCTTAATGTCCATCTGGTGTATTTCCATGTCTTCCGCTGCTGCCAGACTGAGGAGAATCCTTACTGATGGGAACCGAACAACTAGAGCAAAGGTCTTCTCATAGTCAATCCCCTCTTTTTGAGTGAACCCCTTCGCTACCAATTGAGCATTATATCTCTCAATGGTATTATCTGGGTTCAGTTTTAGTTTAAATACCTATTTACAGCCAATAGGTTTTCTGTTTGAAGGACAATCCGCTAGTTCCCAGGTATTTGCTTCCATGATGGAAGTCATCTCATCATTTATGGCTCTAATCCATCTGTCTTTTTCTGGGCTGTTCACTACCTCCAAGTATGACTGAGGCTCATCAAGATGAGATAGCTTAGTTACCTTATGAGCAGCCTGTCTCTCTTATATCCTTTTGATGCTCCTTCCTCCCTCGAACTCTAAAGTTGGAATGGAAGGAAGTCTCGAGTTTCTCCTTACCGTCTCATCGTCTACCCTATTTATGGGATCCGGTTCTAGTTCCATCTCTTTTGTCTCCTCGAAGTCTATAGGAATATGTGAGGAGTCTGGTAGATCTCGTGTATCTTGGATCTCCCCTGAATCTGCAATCACTGTTTCACTCGTGTTTTTTTCGGGAAAGACAGGACTCTCCTCGCTTTCAGACTCAAAGCGGATTTTTATCTTTTTGGTATATTTGAAAGGGTCAAATGACTTTCTCTCATCCATGAAAACTAGGTGTTTGACTAGAATAATATCTTGTTTTGCTAAGTCATAGACTCTATATCCCTTAACATCCTCATCATATCGTATAGAGTATCCAGGTTTGCCCTTAGCCTCTAGTTTCCAGACTTTCTTATCCGTATCAAGACTGTAAACTTGGCTACCAAATACTTTAAGGTGTGAGATATTTGGTTTCCTTCCAACCCATCTCTCATAAGGTGTCATTCCCTTGAAGGTTGAGGTAAGGACTCTATTCTTTATGTAGTTTGCACAGTTTATGGCTTATGCCCAAAATCTCTTTCCTATTTTCTTGTCAGCCAACATACTACACACACAATCTTCTAGTGTTCGGTTCAATCTTTCAGCTACCCCATTTTTTTCCGGGTTATATGCTACAGTTTTTTGGTGTTGAACTTGAAACTCTGAGACCTCCATAAGTCCTCAGAGTGGACAGCTTCCAAGAAGCCTCTAGGATAATCCTGACCCCTTTGTGTTTAAGCAAAAATAACTGCCACCCTGGCAGACAAAAACTCTGACCACCTTCACCCCTGTGAAGACAAGACTCCCCTGAGTCGATAGCAAAAAGAATCTCTGAATTTGCTCCCCTGAGCAGTAAGTTATGAAGGGTCAAAGTTGACCTTTTGTACAGAAGCTCTCTGGGAGAGAGGGTCCTATCTCCTAATTTTTCTAAGTCCTATCTCTCTCACAGACTCTATCTACTGATGTACGGAACCAATCAGAATACAGTTCCGTACGCAAAAGTACATCTGCTGGTGTACTTTATGTACGAACATTGTACGACATGTCCCAAATGTCGACACATGTCATATCCGGATTCGGTGCCATAATCTCCGGAGATTCCACGATCCAATGTAATTTCGCCACGCGTCATCCGATGTGGCGATGACCACAAACCGCCGAAATCTTCTTCCGCGATCTCGGCGCTAATTCCGGCCGTCCGATTAGAATCTAATTTAATCGTAGCCGTAATAAATACATGCGCGGTATTCGTTTCACTTACGAAATAAAATGCGCAGTATTGATTTGTGCATGTACCGTATTCTGTAATTATACATTACCGGATCTATGTAAACCGTACACAGTTACAGTTAAATGATTTAACCTACGTATTAATGTTTAAATTAATATCGTACTATATATTACGTAAGACTACTTCTAGACCTAACGGCTAAGGCTACCGGCTATCTACTATCTGACGGCCGGCAGGTACCAGGATCAAATCCTGTGGCCGGCATATCCCTTTTAGTATATAATCCCTAAACTAGTATAAATTTCCCGTAAACCTCAGGATAGCCTAGGTAGCCATGGCTCTAGCTTCCTCTCCAATTTCTCAGTGACTGCGACAAGTTTGAGAGTTGGAGAGAGAAGTTAGAGGTAGACTGCCTCAGCTTCTTTATTTCTATTCAGACCTAGAAAATACTTTAAAACCATTAGTTTCTACACTCCCCTTATTTTTCTAGTCAATCTTTAATTTCAGACCACACTTCTCCCTGCAGAAAATTAGCTTAGGGGAAGGCACAGGTTTGGTCATCATATCTGCTACCATCTCACTATCTGGTCCGTACTCTAAACTGATTATTTTATTTTCTACTTTCTCTCTAACAAAGCTGAGTCTAATGTCCATGTGTTTAGCTTTAAAATGATGTTTAGGATTGGCAGAAATAGCGATTGCTACTTGATTATCACAAAATATTTTCTGCACACCACTCTTAAGATGACCAAGTTCACCAAGTAAAGACTTGACCCACATCAATTCTTTTACAGCAGAGCAAGAGGCCATATACTCAGCCTCCATGGTGGACTGAGCAATAACCTTTTGCTGTTTGTTACTCCAACAGCAAGCCCCATCACCCACATATAATACATATCCAGAAGTGTATCTCCTCATCAGAGCATCACCATAACTAGCATCACTCCAAGTAGTGATGTCAGTATTCTCCCCACCCAAATGCAACCATAGATCCCTAGTTCCTATCAAGTATCTAAAAACTCTCTTAGCTGCCTCCCAATCCTTCTTAGTGGGAGCATTTAGACTTCTACTCAGCACTCCTACAGCTGCAGCTAAATCCGGCCGGGTACAATTCATAAAATAGATTAGACTTCCCACTACTTGCCTGTAAGGAATAGTCTGCATGAACTTCTGTACTTCAGGAGATAATTCCTCGTCTAAGACTATGACTCCTTGTTCCTCACTCCCCTCACTTCCCTTCTTCAATTCCATTGGAGTTGTACAACTATTAGCTTTATCCATTTGAAATTTTTCAAGAATGTTCCCTATTGCTTCCTTTTGAGTCAATCTTATAATTTTTCTTTTTCGGTCTCTCTCTACTTCAATTCCCAAAATATATTTTGCTTCTCCCATATCCTTCATTTCAAATCTCCCCTTAAGATCGGTTTTCAGTTTATTAATTTTTTCCATTGATTTACTTAAAACAAGCAAATCATCAACATAAACTGCAATAAATATAAAACCTTCCTCATCTTCGAAAACATAGATTGAGTGATCTGAGCTGATCCGGATATATCCCAGACCGGTAAGAAACTCATCAAGCTTCTTATTCCACTGTCGAGGCGCCTGTTTCAAACCATAAAGAGATTTAATCAGCCGGCATACCTTACTCTCCTCTCCTTCTTCCACAAACCCTTCGGGTTGTCGCATGAAGATCTCCTCTTCCAATTCTCCATGCAAAAAGGTTGTTTTGATGTCCATCTGGTGCACTTCCATGTCTTCCGCCGCTGCCAAGCTGAGAAGTATGCGGACGGAGGGAAATCTGACCACCGGGGCAAAGGTTTCCTCGTAGTCAATTCCTTCCTTTTGTGTAAATCCCTTTGCCACTAGTCGGGCCTTGTAGCGCTCGATTGTGTTATCCGCGTTCAGTTTTAGTTTGAAAACCCACTTACAACCGATTGGTTTTCGGTTTGGTGGACAATCCACCAGCTCCCAAGTATCGGCTGCCATAATTGAGGCCATCTCTTCATTGATGGCTGTCTTCCACCGATTTCTTTCTGGACAAGTCATCGCCTCTCCATAAGTTTGAGGTTCATCTTGATGAGATAGTTTAGTTACCTTGTTATTAACCTGTTTTTCTTGCAGTCTTTTGCTACTTCTCCTCCCCCCTTCAAAATCTGAGGCCGGAATAGATGGTTCTCGTGGATTCTTTCGAACAAACTCGGCTTCTCCCCTATCCCTTGATTCCGAATCAATTTCCACCACGTCTTCCGCTTCGGGTAGAGTTGTCACTAGAGTTTCCACAGCGGAGTCCTTTTCGGTCTGATTTGTACCTGCAAGAATGTAATCTTCTCTAAAACATGGATAGTTAGGAAGCTCAAAGTCATCGGAATTTTCTGACTCAAATCTGATTTTTACTGGCTTCGTATATTTGAAGGGATCCACAGATTTTCCTTCATCCATAACTACTACATGCTTTACTATGATTATATCTTCCCTTTTTAGATCATAAACTCTATATCCTTTAACATCCTCATCATATCCTAATAAGTATCCCGGTTTTCCTTTAGGATCTAGCTTCCAATTGGACCGATCAGTATCTAGACTGAATACTTGATTGCCGAAAACCTTTAAGTGAGATATGTCTGGTTTCCGGCCTGTCCATCTCTCATAAGGTGTTTGATCTCTTATAGCTGAAGTAAGAACTCTATTCTTGAGGTAATTAGCACAGTTCATTGCTTCTGCCCAAAACCTTTTTCCTATCTTTTTATCCGACAACATACTTCTAGCACTATCACTTAGTGTTCTATTTAACCTTTCAGCTACCCAATTCTGTTCAGGATTTTCTGGAACTGTCTTTTGGTGTTGGACCCCATCTTCCCTCAGAAAATCCTCAAACTGGTTTGAAGTATACTCTCCACCATTGTCACTCCTTACTCTCTTGATTGGAGTTTCATGGAGTTCTCCGCTCCATGCTTTATATTGTCTAAAACAGTCCTCAGCTTCTGACTTGTTTTTCAAAAAATACACCCGGGAATACCAAGACCAATCATCAGTTATAGTCATCATAAATCTCTTCCCCCCCGGTGAGGGCACTCTAGCCGGTCCCCAAATATCTGTGTGTACTAGATCTAGAAGTTTTTCTCCCTTGTAGGTGGCTGTTTTAGGAAAGGGTAATCTTTGTGCTTTACCTTGAGCACACCCACTACAATCACTTATATCATCACTCTCACTGAACTGAATCCCTTCCACTACTCCCATCTTTTTCATCTCTCTTAACTTATCTAGATTCACATGCCCAAGCCTCTTATGCCACATCATAATATCATGAACACCAGCATAATAAAGTTTCTTCGTTTCATTACTTAAGATCAGCCTAAACATCCCATGGCTACCTTTCTCAGCAATGAAATAGACATCCTCCTCAAAACTAGCACTAAAGACTCCTTCCCTAGTGCTAGTAAAAAACCCTTATCATCTAATACACATGTAGAGATAAGGTTTTTGTTCAGCTCCAGGATAAACAATACATCGGAGAATGTTAATATGGATGTCTTTCCTTCTACTAACACTTTCAGATCTACCGATCCTACAAGAGTAGTGGTGACTATCCTCCCATCCCCGTACTCTATCTCTACGGTGGGAATCTTTCTTATCTTAGTGAACAAGTGTCTATCCTTACACATGTGCATTGAGGCACCTGAATCTATAATCCAGCCTGCTTCACCTTTCAATCCACCGTAAGCACATTTCTGCCTTCGTGGAATTTCAACCGCAGTTTTCGCCTCCAACTCCTCATCCAAAAGGAGCTCATCGTCCTCGTCCTCGGATTCCGCCTCAAGTACCTGTGTGACAAGGGCCTTTTTCTTTCCTCTCGGGGTACCACCGGTCTGCCCCTCCTTTAACCGAAGCTCGGTTAGCTTGGTGCACTCTGCCATATAGTGCCCCGGTTTCTTACAAAAATGACATAAACCTTTGGGAGCCCTTGGTTCGAACTCGCCAACCTGTTTTTTCTGCTCCCTACCCCCATAGTTTCCGACTGGTTTCCGGGAATCCTTGTTCCTCCAATCGGTCGCTGTTGCCAAGGCTTGGCCACTCTTTCCTCCCCTTCGGATCTCAATCGTATTCTCTCGAACGAGAATCATCCCTACCACTGAGTTCCATATCCACCTTGAGTCCGGCAAGTCCTGCACACGGTTGACTATGTTCTCGAACTCATCAGGTAACTTCATTAGTAAACAGTTAACCTTTTCTTTTTCACTAAAAAATTTTCCCGCACTCTCTAGCTCCATGAAGAGTGTAGCAAGCTCATTGCAAAAATCCAACATATTTCCCCCTTTGTATACATAGTCCTTAACTTTCTGATCAGCCAACTGTTGTTGCTGAATCGTACCACTTCGGTACATCTCTATGAGAGCCATCCAAAGATCGGATGCCCTCTCTACCTGCAAATGAGGACATGCAAGTCCTTGAGTGAGATGGCGTAGGATGAAGTGCTTTGCCGCCATATTGTTGAAGTCCCAGGTTTCAGTATCATTTTCCTCGTTCCTCGGAATAGGTGACATGAATGCTAAACCAGTTGATATTGGTGTGGTCGCCTCCTTCTCCTTTCCTTTGTCCACCACCTCTCCTTCCTTTGTTTCCTCCGTTGAAGGTGAATCCTCTTTCCTGGTGAATCTGCTTCCTTTAAACCCTGGAGGAATTCCAAGACTTGATGGACGCCCCAATCGTCCACTCACTATCCCCCAAAACCTTTTTTCGCATAGAGCTCCTATCATCATACTTTCCCAGTATATGAAGCCAGTTCCATTAAATATTGGTACCCTAGAGGGTGGGCCCATAACCTGAAACTCTGAGACCTCCATATGTCCTCAGAGTGGACAGCTTCCAAGAAGCCTCTAGGATAATCCTGACCCCTTTGTGTTTAAGCAAAAATAACTGCCACCCTGGCAGACAAAAACTCTGACCACCTTCACCCTTGTAAAGACAAGACTCCCCTGAGTCGATAGCAAAAAGAATCTCTGAATTTGCTCCCCTGAGCAGTAAGTTATGAAGGGTCAAAGTTGACCTTTTGTACAGAAGCTCTCTGGGAGAGAGGGTCCTATCTCCTTGAAACTCTGAGACCTCCATAAGTCCTCAGAGTGGACAGCTTCCAAGAAGCCTCTAGGATAATCCTGACCCCTTTGTGTTTAAGCAAAAATAACTGCCACCCTGGCAGACAAAAACTCTGACCAACTTCACCCCTGTGAAGACAAGACTCCCCTGAGTCGATAGCAAAAAGAATCTCTGAATTTGCTCCCCTGAGCAGTAAGTTATGGAGGGTCAAAGTTGACCTTTTGTACAGAAGCTCTCTGGGAGAGAGGGTCCTATCTTCTAATTTTTCTAAGTCCTATCTCTCTCACAGACTCTATCTACTGATGTACGGAACCAATCAGAATTGAGTTCCGTACGCAAAAGTACAGCTGCCGGTGTACTTTATGTACGGATATTGTACGACATGGCCAAAATGTCGACACATGTCAAATCCGGATTCGGTGCCATAATCTCCGGAGTTTCCACAATCCAACGGAATTTTGCCACGCGTCATCCGATGTGGCGATGGCCACAAACCGTCGAAATCTTCCTCCGCGATCTCGGCGCTAATCCCGGCCGTCCGATTAATTTCGGCTTTAATCGTAGCCGTAATAAATACATGCGCGGTATTTGTTTCATTTACGAAACAAATGCGCGGTACTGATTTATGTCCGTACCGTAAGTCGTACATTACATATTACTGGATCTATGTATCCCGTAATTAATTCTAGTTAAATGGTTTATCGCTTGTATACATATATAAATAATTATCAAACTATATGCTAGGTAACACTACCGCTAGATGAAACGGCTAAGGCTACCGGCTACATTGTGTCTGCCGGCTGGCAGGTACAAGGATCAAATCCTGCCGCCGGCACATACATTTTAATTAAATATATAAACCCTAATATAAAATTCCCGTAAACCTCAGGATAGCCAAGGTAGCCATGGCTCTAGCTTCCTCTCCAATTTCTCAGTGACTGCGACAAGTTTGAGAGTTGGAGAGAGAAGTTAGAGATAGACTGCCTCGACTTCTATATTTCTTTTCAGACCTAGAAAATACTAATAAAACCATTAGTTTCTACACTCCCCTTATTTTCTAGTCAATCTTTAATTTCAGACCACACTTCTCCCTGCAAAAAATTAGCTTAGGGGAAGGCACAGGTTTGGTCATCATATCTGCTACCATCTCACTATCTGGTCTGTACTCTAAACTGATTATTTTGTTTTCTACTTTCTCTCTAACAAAGCTGAGTCTGATGTCCATGTGTTTGGCTTTAAAATGGTGTTTAGGATTGGCAGAAATAGCGATTGCTGCCTGATTATCACAAAAAAATTTCTGCACACCACTCTTAAGGTGACCAAGCTCACCAAGCAAAGACTTGACCCACATCAATTCTTTTACAGCAGAGCAAGAGGCCATATACTCAGCCTCCATGGTGGACTGAGCAATAACCTTTTGCTGTTTGCTACTCCAACAGCAAGCCCCATCACCCACATATAATACATATCCAGAAGTACATCTCCTCATCGGAGCATCACCATAACTGGCATCACTCCAAGTAGTGATGTCAGTATTCTCCCCACACAAATGCAACCATAGATCTCTAGTTCCTACCAAGTATCTAAGGACTCTCTTAGCTGCCTCCCAATCCTTCTTAGTGGGAGCATTTAGACTTCTACTCAGCACTCCTACAGCTGCAGCTAAATCCGGCCGGGTACAATTCATAAAATAGATTAGACTTCCCACTACTTGCCTGTAAGGAATAGTCTGCATGAACTTCTGTTCTTCAGGAGATAATTCCTCGTCTAAGACTATGACTCCTTCTTCCTCACTCCCCTCACTTCCCTTCTTCAATTCCATTGGAGTTGTGCAACTATTAGCTTTATCCATTTGAAATTTTTCAAGCATGTTTCCTATTGCTTCCTTTTGAGTCAATCTTATAATTTTTCTTTTTCGGTCTCTCTCTACTTGAATTCCCAAAATATATTTTGCTTCCCCCATATCCTTCATTTCAAATCTCCCCTTAAGATCGGTTTTCAGTTTATTAATTTTTTCCATTGATTTACTTAAAACAAGCAAATCATCAACATAAATTGCAATAAATATAAAACCTTCCTCATCTTCGAAAACATAGATTGAGTGATCTGAGCTGATCCGAATATATCCTAGACCAGTAAGAAACTCATCAAGCTTCTTATTCCACTGTCGGGGCGCCTGTTTCAAACCATAAAGAGATTTAATCAGCCGGCATACCTTACTCTCCTCTCCTTCTTCCACAAACCCTTCGGGTTGTCGCATGAAGATCTCCTCTTCTAATTCTCCATGCAAAAAGGTTGTTTTGATGTCCATCTGGTGCACTTCCATGTCTTCCGCCGCTGCTAAACTGAGAAGTATGCGGACGGAGGGAAATCTGACCACCGGGGCAAAGGTTTCCTCGTAGTCAATTCCTTCCTTTTGTGTAAATCCCTTTGCCACTAATCTGGCCTTGTAGCGCTCGATTGTGTTATCTGGGTTCAGTTTCAGTTTGAAAACCCACTTACAACCGATTGGTTTTCGGTTAGGTGGACAGTCCACCAGCTCCCAAGTATCGGCTGCCATGATTGAAGCCATCTCCTCATTGATGGCTGTCTTCCACCGGTTTCTTTCTGGACAAGTCATCGCCTCTCGATAAGTTTGAGGTTCATCTTGATGAGATAGTTTAGTTACCTTGTTATTAACCTGTTTTTCTTGCAGTCTTTTGCTACTTCTCCTCCCTCCCTCAAAATCTGAGGCCGGAATAGATGGTTCTCGTGGATTCTTTCGAACAAACTCGGCTTCTCCCCTATCCCTTGATTCCGAATCAATTTCCACCACGTCTTCCGCTTCGAGTAGAGTTGTCACTGGAGTTTCCACAGCCGAGTCCTTTTCGGTCTGATTTGTTCCTGCAAGAATGTCATCGTCTCTAAAACCTGGATAGTTAGGAAGCTCAAAGTCATCAGAATTTTGTGACTCAAATCTGATTTTTACTGACTTTGTATATTTGAAGGGATCCACAGACTTTCCTTCATCCATAACTACTAGATGCTTTACTAAGATTATATCTTCTCTTTTTAGATCATAAACTCTATATCCTTTAACATCCTCATCATATCCTAATAAGTATCCCGGTTTTCCTTTAGGATCTAGCTTCCAATTGGACCGATCAGTATCTAGACTGAATACTTGACTGCCGAAAACCTTTAAATGAGATAAGTCTGGTTTCCGGCCTGTCCATCTCTCATAAGGTGTTTGATCTTTTATAACTGAAGTAAGAACTCTATTTTTGAGGTAATTAGCACAGTTCATTGCTTCTGCCCAAAACCTTTTTCCTATCTTCTTATCCGACAACATACTTCTAGCACTATCACTTAGTGTTCTATTTAACCTTTCAGCTACCCCATTCTGTTCAGGATTTTCTGGCACTGTCTTTTGGTGTTGAACCCCATCTTCCCTCAAAAAATCCTCAAACTGGTTAGAAGTATACTCTCCACCATTGTCACTCCTTACTCTCTTGATTGGAGTTTCATGGAGTTTTTCGCTCCATGCTTTATATTGTCTAAAACAGTCCTCAGCTTCTGACTTGTTTTTCAAAAAATATACTCGGGAATACCGAGACCAATCATCAGTTATAGTCATCATAAATCTCTTCCCCCCCGGTGAGGGCACTCTAGCCGGTCCCCAAATATCTGTGTGTACTAGATCTAGAAGTTTTTCTCCCTTGTAGGTGGCTGTTTTTGGAAAGGGTAATCTGTGTGCTTTACCTTGAGCACACCCACTACAATCACTTATATCATCACTCTCACTGAACTGAATCCCTTCCACCACTCCCATCTTTTTCATCTCTCTTAACTTATCTAGATTCACATGCCCAAGCCTCTTATGCCACATCATAATATCATGAACACCAGCATAATAAAGTTTCTTCGTTTCATTACTTAAGATCAGCCTAAACATCCCATGGCTACCTTTCTCAGCAATGAAATAGACATCCTCCTCAAAACTAGCAGTAAAGACTCCTTCCCTAGTGCTAGTGAAAAAACCCTTATCATCTAATACTGTGTAGAGATAAGGTTTTTGTTCAGCTCCGGAATAAACAATACATCGGAGAATGTTAATATGGATGTCTTTCCTTCTACTAACACTTTCAGATCTACCGATCCTACAAGAGTAGTGGTGACTATCCTCCCATCCCCGTACTCTATCTCTACGGTGGGAATCTTTCTTATCTTAGTGAACAGGTGTCTATCCTTACACATGTGCATTGAGGCACCTGAATCTATAATCCAGCCTGCTTCACCTTTCAATCCACCGTAAGCACATTTCTGCCTTCGTGGAATTTCAACCTCAGTTTTCGCCTCCAACTCCTCATCCAAAAGGAGCTCATCGTCCTCGTCCTCGGATTCCGCCTCAAGTACCTGTGTGACAAGGGCCTTTTTCTTTCCTCTCGGGGTACCACCGGTCTGCCCCTCCTTTAACCGAAGCTCGGTTAGCTTGGTGCACTCTGCCATATAGTGCCCAGGTTTCTTACAAAAATGACATAAACCTTTGGGAGCCCTTGGTTCGAACTCGCCAACCTGTTTTTCCCGCTCCCTACCCCCATAGTTTCTGACTGGTTTCCGGGAATCCTTGTTCCTCCAATCGGTCGTTGTTGCCAAGGCTTGGCCACTCTTTCCTCCCCTTCGGATCTCAATCGTATTCTCTCGAACGAGAATCATCCCTACCACTGAGTTCCATATCCACCTTGAGTCCGGCAAGTCCTGCACACGGTTGACTATGTTCTCGAACTCATCAGGTAACTTCATTAGTAAACAGTTAACTTTTTCTTTTTCACTAAAAACTTTACCCGCACTCTCTAGCTCCATGAAGAGTGTAGCAAGCTCATTGCAAAAATCCAACATATTTCCCCCTTTGTATACATACTCCTTAACTTTCTGATCAGCCAACTGTTGTTGCTGAATCGTACCACTTCGGTACATCTCTATGAGAGCCATCCAAAGATCGGATGCCCTCTCTACCTGCAAATGAGGACATGCAAGTCCTTGAGTGAGATGGCGTAGGATGAAGTGCTTTGCCGCCATATTGTTGAAGTCCCAGGTTTCAGTATCATTCTCCTCGTTCCTCGGAATAGGTGACATGAATGCTAAACCAGTTGCTATTGGTGTGGTCGCCTCCTTCTCCTTTCCTTTGTCCACCACCTCTCCTTCCTTTGTTTCCTCCGTTGAAGGTGAATCCTCTTTCCTGGTGAATCTGCTTCCTTTAAACCCTGGAGGAATTCCAAGACTTGATGGACGCCCCAATCGTCCACTCACTATCCCCCAAAACCTTTTTTCGCATAGAGCTCCTATCATCATACTTTCCCAGTATATGAAGCCAGTTCCATTAAATATTGGCACCCTAGAGGGTGGGCCCATAACCTGAAACTCTGAGACCTCCATAAGTCCTCAGAGTGGACAGCTTCCAAGAAGCCTCTAGGATAATCCTGACCCCTTTGTGTTTAAGCAAAAATAACTGCCACCCTGGCAGACAGAAACTCTGACCAACTTCACCCCTGTGAAGACAAGACTCCCCTGAGTCGATAGCAAAAAGAATCTCTGAATTTGCTCCCCTGAGCAGTAAGTTATGGAGGGTCAAAGTTGACCTTTTGTACAGAAGCTCTCTGGGAGAGAGGGTCCTATCTTCTAATTTTTCTAAGTCCTATCTCTCTCACAGACTCTATCTACTGATGTACGGAACCAATCAGAATTGAGTTCCGTACGCAAAAGTACAGCTGCCGGTGTACTTTATGTACGGATATTGTACGACATGGCCAAAATGTCGACACATGTCAAATCCGGATTCGGTGCCATAATCTCCGGAGTTTCCACAATCCAACGAAATTTTGCCACGCGTCATCCGATGTGGCGATGGCCACAAACCGCCGAAATCTTCCTCCGCGATCTCGGCGCTAATCCCGGCCGTCCGATTAATTTCGGCTTTAATCGTAGCCGTAATAAATACATGCGCGGTATTTGTTTCATTTACGAAACAAATGCGCGGTACTGATTTATGTCCGTACCGTAAGTCGTACATTACATATTACCGGATCTATGTATCCCGTAATTAATTCTAGTTAAATGGTTTATCGCTTGTATACATATATAAATAATTATCAAACTATATGCTAGGTAACACTACCGCTAGATGAAACGGCTAAGGCTACCGGCTACATTGTGTCTGCCGGCCGGCAGGTACAAGGATCAAATCCTGCAGCCGGCACATACATTTTAATTAAATATATAAACCCTAATATAAAATTCCCGTAAACCTCAGGATAGCCAAGGTAGCCATGGCTCTAGCTTCCTCTCCAATTTCTCAGTGACTGCGACAAGTTTGAAAGTTGGAGAGAGAAGTTAGAGATAGACTGCCTCGACTTCTATATTTCTTTTCAGACCTAGAAAATACTAATAAAACCATTAGTTTCTACACTCCTAATTTTTCTAAGTCCTATCTCTCTCACATACTCTATCTACTGATGTACGGAACCAATCAGAATACAGTTCCGTACGCAAAAGTACATCTGCCGGTGTACTTTATGTACGAACATTGTACGACATGTCCCAAATGTCGACACATGTCATATCCGGATTCGGTGCCATAATCTCTGGAGATTCCACGATCCAATGTAATTTCGCCACGCGTCATCCGATGTGGCAATGACCACAAACCGCCGAAATCTTCTTCCTCGATCTCGGCGCTAATTCCGGCCGTCCGATTAGAATCTAATTTAATCGTAGCCGTAATAAATACATGCGCGGTATTCGTTTCACTTACGAAATAAAATGCGCGGTATTGATTTGTGCGTGTACCGTATTCCGTACTTATACATTACCGGATCTATGTAAACCGTACACAGTTACAGTTAAATGATTTAACCTACGTATTAATGTTTAAATTAATATCGTACTATATATTACGTAAGACTACTTCTAGACCTAACGGCTAAGGCTACCGGCTATCTACTATCTGACGCCTGGCAGGTACCAGGATCAAATCCTGTGGCCGGCATATCCCTTTTAGTAAATAATCCCTAAACTAGTATAAATTTCCCGTAAACCTCAGGATAGCCTAGGTAGCAATGGCTCTAGCTTCCTCTCCAATTTCTTAGTGACTGCGACAAGTTTGAGAGTTGGAGAGAGAAGTTAGAGGTAGACTGCCTCGGCTTCTTTATTTCTATTCAGACCTAGAAAATACTTTAAAACCATTAGTTTCTACAGAACTCCCTCATCTCTCAGGTATTCCTCAAACTGGTTAGAGGTATACTCCCCCCAAATATCACTCCTTATTCTCTTAATGGGGGTTTCATGCAACTTCTCACTCCAGGCTTGGTATTCTTTGAAGTACTTTGGTGTTTCAGATTTTGTTTTTAGAAAGTAGACTTTGGAGTACCTAGACTAATCATCATTTATTGTTAACATAAACCTCTTCCCTCCAACCGAAGTACTCTTGCAGGTCCCCAGATATCTGTGTGGACTAGATCTAGTACCTTTTCCCCCCTATATGTGGCGACTTTAGGAAAAGGAAGTCTGTGATATTTTCCTTGAGCACATCCACGAGAATCATCCACCATTTCATTATCACCAAAGTGAAAGCCTTCTACTACACCAAGCTTCTTCATTTCCCTCAACATATCAAAATGTACATGCCCCAACTGCTTATGCCAAATCATCAATTTTATAACACTAACATAATAAGCATTCTTCTTTTTATTACTGAGGTTAAGCCTAAACATGCCTTGGCTACCCTTATCTGCCGTGAAGTAGACTTCATCCCCTTACTTAGTTGTAAAGACTCCTTTTTTAGTGAAGGTATCAAACTCTTTGTCATCTAATACAGATGTAGAGACTATAGAGTACATATGAGAATGTGAGTATAAAAGTCTTACCCTCCACTAAGACTTTTAGATCTATTGACCCCACTAGATCTGTAGTAACCACTCTCCCATCCCCATACTCTATCTCTACAGTAGGGATATTTCTTAGCTTAGTGAAAAGTTGCTTATCACGACACATATGCATAGATGCACCTGAGTCAATGATCCATCCTTCCTGTGGAGCTTCCAGATTTGCTCCAAGGGCACACTTCTGTCTCCGAGGGATCTCCTTCTCCTCCAGACTCTCGTCAAAAAAAAGCTCCCCATCCTCCCCAGAGGACTCGTCCTCAGTTTCTCCTATCACCTTTGTGACCACAAGTGCCTTTTTCTTCCCTCCGGAAGAACCCCCTCCACGGTTCTCTTGGAGCCTCAGCTGCGACAGCTAGACACAATCCGCGATAAAGTGTCCTGGCTTTTTTCAAAAATGACAAAGGCCCTTTGGGGGCCTCGGTCCTCCAGATTGATCTCTTTCCCCTTTGTACGATTTCTTCGGATCCTTCCCCCATGTGTCCCCTCCTACAGCTAGAGCTTGAATACTCTTTCCTCCTCTCCTAATCTCCATGGTGTTTTCTTGCACACGTATCATCCGGACCAATATTGCGCGACGACGGAGCGTTGCGAAATTACTTTTTATATTTTCAGCCTGATTTTGAAAGGTGAATATCATGTGTATATTTTGGAAATTTCGTTGGTAGCCCATCGTGACACGTAGCTTATTGTCCAGCGTGTCGCGACTCATTTTTTTCTGTAGCTAAGGTGGATTGTCAGCTACCGAGAAAAATGAAGCGAATGCCTCGTGAATGAATTTCTGACGGTCAGTGTTACTCCCCGACCATCTTAGAGATTTGGCAAGATTCTTTGTAATGTTCATCGCCAATAAAAACAAAATAAGAGGTACATCTAAGTACGGATTGACACGAATTTTTATAAACTACACCGCGAATCGTAATTAGAATAATGAAAAAATTAGAGTAAAAAAACAAAAAAAAAAAATTAGAGTAATGAACTCTAATTTATGTGATGTAACTTTTTCATAGAGGAAGTTTACTCTAATTTATTTAAGTACTCTATATTGGATTATGTCGGCAATAAATTTCCGCGCTGAAATTATGAACACTAACTTACGTAGATGTATAGAATCTGTCAGTCCGTATAGTTTTGACGTCATTATGACGTTAGTATTATTTGTCGCGCTGAATGTCAGCTGATGTTCACACTGACGACAATGCTGCCGACGGACGAGAGTTATGCGAACGGCTTTTTTTCGATGTGATTGATTTTTCGTTTAGTGCGATTTCACGTGCGGGCGCGATTGTATTAAATCATTATTTGTACCTTTTTACTTAAAAAAGTACAATTTTGCACGGTCGAACGTCGTCTGTACTCCACACTATTTAAAACGAACCTATATTACAATTTTGTTACGCTAATTAAACTTACCTAAATTAGAATAATGAAAAAATTAGAATCATTTACTCTATTTGATGTAATAGAGTCGAAATTTCGAGCGACCGAATTAGAGTAATTTACTCTAATTACGATTCGCGGTGTACCTCACTTTTCGTGTGATGGAACGCCACCCTTGGTAAGCCGTACCTATATTAGCGTAAAGGAAAACCTAGTGATTTTAACTATAATTTAGGTTTAAGGGCCGTAATAGGGGAACCGATATAGCTAACACATAACGTTTCAAGGTGTAGTCACAGAGATAACTGATTCGCATGTACAGTAGCAATTTATAAGACTTTATGCCACGTGCGGATTCAGAAAATCCTGATCGTTTACAAAAAGGTTTGGCAGAAGCCCAACCAAAAAGCCGTACAGTGCTGTACATGGACACAAGGCATCAGACTTTGCGCGAATCTTTTTTGTCGGTAGCTGTTTTTCTGTGCGGGCGTGGCAACGCGCCGCCTTTTCGAATCGAGGATGCACTTTGACTCATCAGTGCCACGCGGCAGTATTTAATGCCTGTGTTCATTCTTCACTTCGACGTCGCGTGAAAACGTTCGTTAGCTAAAAAACAGATATTTTTTCCTTGATCCAAGAAAAATAAATGGCAAGGCATTAGCCATTCATAAACATTCCACAAAACATGACCGTACTGCCAACCGTTACTGTACCATACTGTACCTGTCTGGCACTCTGACCAGCAAGCCTTCGCAGCATGCTACAGTACAGTAGTGTGAACGGTTCCGTACTTTCTCAGCAAGTTTAAAGTCTTTGCTCTCAAGTTGAGTTCAAAAGTAGGCGTTTTATGGTAGGGCCTTTGGTCGGCGCCTTTATCGTAAGTTGTGTTATGGGCTTTTCATGTGATCTTCTTAGATCGCTAATTTGATCAGAGACCGTCTGATCGTCCGAATCTGACGGTGTATAAAAAAAATGGTCCGAATGTTTTAATTGGTACAAAATTTGGTCCGAATGTTTTAATTGGTCCGAATAGGTCCGAATACAATATGGGTCTTAAGGTCATATTGTATGTTTTGCATACAATAGGCATATTGTATGGGCCTACTTTCACCTACTTTTAAACTATTCTTTGCTCTCAACGAACACCGCAACAACTGCAGATATTCTGTTCCCGCAATCGTGCTAAGTGACAACGTGGCTCAGGAAAATCTGATGCGCATACTGACAAAGATGAAATATTCTTTCGGTCGACGATCTGTCACGCCGATCTCTCTACGCCAACCAATGGCAAGCAACCTAGATTATTGTCAGCAGCGCCTGGCAATCCCGATAATAACTCGGACAGGTCACTTTTGGACCAGTGAACTATGCCAGAACGAATAGATTCTGTCCGTGCAGCCGAATAACATGTGTACGGAAGATGGATTGTCTGAGGCGAAATTGTGTCTACTGACGGATGACACGTGGGCACTAAGATACATATGGTCCAATGAGAGATCTGTATCTGGAGATTCTGGGAATTCTCGGTAGACGTGGCTATTTTTGTGCTTTGCCGAGAAGACCTTTCCATCAAAACTTAATTGTACAGAATCTGTCAAAGCGCATGGTACAGTTTGTACTTGTCGGCTGGGCCTTTTTTCTTTTAACGTTTAGTGGTTGTCTACATTTTCCATTTCAATGAAGTTTTTTACTTAGGGCAAGGTTCCATTAGGGGAAAAATGACGTTGTTTACTGAAAGCCGTACTGTTTCGTACAGTGCCGTACCAAAAATAAAAAAATGTCAGAAAAACAAGGCTACTGAATGAGGGATTTGATTCTCCACGTTTATGGGCGTAAACGTGGACCGTCGGATGCATAATCGGATACGACGTCGTCTGACACTTTCAGTTCGCAACAAGTGACCCGGAGTAGGTCAATTCTCAGTGCCTGAACGAATACCGTCGTGCCTCGTGGAAAAGTGAACAAATATCCACGACGACCCAGCTACCAGATGGGTACACGTCGCATATGACATGTGCCTTCCGCCAGGGAGGATGCGAGGCCACCGGAAGCCGCAAGAAAATCTTTGACGGAAGATATTGTTTCACGCTTCTGTTGGTATCCATCAACCATTCTGACATATTCGTACGCTTTTACATATCTTACGTTTCGTCCGCTCGTACAGATTTCATTCAATACGTCGTACGAGTCACTTTTTACCTTTCGCTGGTACAAATATGTGGTTACAATTTGCTCTCAGAGATTCTTTGAAGATTAACAGAATCTTATTCATATATTACGTGGACCAATCAACATGTGCCATGGAAAACAAATGTCGGTTACTGACCCGACACAATGGAACGATCGCTTCAGTAAACGAATTTTTGACGTTTACTGAGAGCGCCTAATGGAACAACGCTCTTAGGGTGGCGTTCCATCAGGATTTCCTGTAATTGTACGGCGAACATTACAGGACGCTACATTTTGAACGATGTTCTTTCGCGTAGAGTCTGTAATCCACGTGCTCGGAAATGAGTGGTACCACGTAAGATAAGATCGTATATTGAAAATCATCAAATATTTTTTACACCGACCAACTTCAACTCGAAATCATCATTTGCATACCATGTACATGCGGACCAGGGCATCGTACCACACAAATTTTGTACTCTTTGCAAACGCTTGTCAGATGCCAGCTCATTTTTTTAGGGTTTCTGCATTTTCGCGTGACGAATGAGCGCCTCCACAAATATGTGATGAATGGCCGGTAACAAAAATAGCGCGACGAAAGTTCGTTAAGAAATTACTTTTGTGATTTCGGTTGTATTTTTGAATGTATATATCATGTGAGAAATGTTTCGATTTCCGTTGGTTGCCGTCTTGACACGTATATTCGTTGTCCAACGTGTCGTCGCTCAATTTTTTCTGTAAATGGTGATGTACCTCCTCGAGGTACATCGCCATTTACAGAAACTTTGGAAGTGAATGCTTCGCAAAAAAGCATCCAACGGTCATTGTTACCTCCTAGACCTTTGGAGAATATTGGAAAGATTCTCTGTAATGTTGTTCGCCCATAAAAGCAAAATAAGAGGTACGGCGTAGTACGGAGAGGTCCGGATTTCTGTAAACAACCTCCCTTTTCGTCTGATGGAACGCCACCCTTATAGGGTTAACCATCGTAGTTTGGGAAATGAAATCTTCTTCCATTCAGGTCATCCCAATAAATGAGTTTTTGCATACGTGTCATATATCTGGCGGTGCAGGGCGAATCCGAGTATAAACAAGTCGCAAATTCATTTTTTTTATTTTCTTTCTCGCCATGTGAAGCATAGTACTGTACTGTAGCAGATATTATCGATGTGTACTGTACCTTTTTTGTGGACATGCGAATGCGCGGGAAACCATGAAGGTTCCGAAGGACGAAAAAACGCAAGGACCGTGAAACAGGATAATCTGGTACGGAAATTGGTGGATTTTGCATCGGCCAATAGGATCACTGATGTTGACGGTAAACCGTAGATTTTTAGGGTAAGTCCTACGTCAATTGACGCAAAATACTGACACTGGATGATGTGCGCGATTGCTTCGCGGATCTGAAAAAGTGGAATATCCAACGGCCAAGAATTACGCCTACATCATTGGAGCTTCCCGACAGCTTTCCAGTAACGATTTTTCGTCTGACAAATTTTTTTTAAGGTACGGCATGGTACGAATATGTACGAACCTGTACGGCGTCCAGTAACGAGCCACACTTTTCTTCTAATGGAATTCCACTCTCAGAGTGGAATTCATCAACGGAGCGAACGCCTCAACAAAGCATATCGAACGGTCAAGGTTATCTCTTGGACCTTTGGAGAATCTTGTGAGAATTTCCGTAAACTTGCTTGAAAAGACGTACGAAAAGTGACGAAACCGACGTCATTGCTAATGGAAAATCATTCTAAATCAAACTCTGAACCACTTTATCAAGAAAAGACAACGGTCAACCATCCGAGTACATGGGGAAAAAAACTACAGGCAAAATAAAAACTGAAAACCAAAAGCGGGTGAAGCAAACTAAAGGGAAAAATAGTGAAAAAGAAACTAACAGACAAACAAGGCCAAGCTTTAAAAATACATTGGAGGTATAAATCACAAAAACACAACAAAGTAAAACACTCATTTGGTATTAGTGTTAATGTTTTTTTCGCCATTAAAAACATCTATTCTCGGTGCGCACTTGTGCTAATGTGTATGAGACCGCCAATAGGATGGTGAGGATCTTACCTTCCAATAATAATCATCGGATTGACGATGGACAACTGTGCTCGGATAAAAGATGTTAAGTGGCGAAAAAAAACATTAATACTAATAAATATGGACGGTGTAGTGTCCCCAAAACACAAACTACCTAACCAAACCTCGATATAGCTAAACAACCATGCAAAGGGTTTATTAGTTTTAACGCAAAAATATAATGTAAAATACTAATTTAGTGCATGCAGAAGACAATAAAATAACCCACTCGACCACTTGCTAACACTATTGTGCTATTTTCGGCCAAAATAAAATCGTAACTTAATAACTCTTATGACAATGCATAGTGTGTGAAAAGATACCCCTCAAATCTCTTAAGCTCGTAATAATAAGTCCATGGAGTTAAAAAACAAGTTGACGATCCATAACGCTTGTATCAAGATGAAGGAGGAAGCATTATGTGAAGGCATAAATAAACTACGTCAATAAAAATAACCAAGGGCAGAAGTTGAAAGGTTCTCCAAGCCTCTCAACCTGAAAAACGCCAACCACCAATACCAAGTAACCCGTCCAAATGAAATTGCACATAACCAAATTTCTCGACTGTCATTAGAAAAAAGTCATCCATCAGACCGAGAAGGATAGACATTAGCAACATCATGCGCACCCCCTCTTTGATGCCGAGTGGCCCGACCAAGTACTAAAACTAAGAAAATGTTTGTTAAAACAATGTCACCATAAACTTAACATGCATAGTCAATGAAAGTAATATGAGTCTGAAAGAAGAAATAAGATGTGAAACCTCTTTAGGAATAAAATGACCCATCTCACAAATAATGACCACGATGGTGTCCTGAGTACTGTTTTACATTTACACGAACTTTGCCCCATAAAAGTAACATAACAAATGGATGTCATCGAGTTTTGTGTCATCGTCTCTTGAATAAATAAAGGTTCGAATAATGGTGGACGAGGGAGACTAAAGCTCAATATGAGGTTGTGGTGAGTTGAGCAAGTGTGAACGAAAATGGTGAAATAAATAGCCAAGTTGTAAAATGAATAAATTTAAAGAGGGAAAGCATGCACGTGAAGTATTAAGTAAAAGTGTACTAATAAGCGTGGATCAAATTTTAGTGACAGCCTTATCAAAATTCAGTGTTGAGACACCTAAAAATGGCTTTGTAATAAGATTTGAGAAATATGGGAAGTCCTAAAAAGTAAGGGAGCAATAAAAGAGTAGGAATCCGATATGGAGAGTTAAAAAGAGTAATATCCGTTCTAAAAATGATGGATTATGACACCAAAAACGCGAGTAACATTTTTGAAAAAAGAAAAGACATATGTCGAGGATATGAAACACCCTATTCATTCATATGCACCACTCGCCACATGCGTAGTAGATATTAATTAACCCTTTTGTGGAGGCGAGAGCAGATGCTTGAAGTTAAGTCACATGCCCAAAACTCTCAACCAAAATCTTCAAGACCTTATAAAGTTTATATTATGTTCGTGAGGTGATTATCAATGAGCTTAAAAACTCGTATGAAGAGCAATAATCACTTGAGGGTCTGACCACGTCAGAGAAATAAGTCCATATGGCACATTGAAATGATTGGGTCGAAAAAGACTTGAGCCAAATATCACCTCCACACACGATTTGCCTTTGCATGAAGCAGCTTTTGGAAAGCTCAAGGGGGAGGGAAAGAAGTAGACGCTTGCCAAGCGATCTTTGAAATAATCACAGGTCGACACGGCATGGTTCGTAGGGTCGATGATACGTATGTCGTCCGACACCAAAGTGACAAGACATGGGAGGAAATCGAAAGGGGAGGAGGATAATTTTTGCCACCGTGCAATATAAGGTTACCTTCTTGGTGGAATAGACGTGGATTCAATTCAAAATGAAATTAAAGTGATGAGAAGATAGTGTTGTCGCGTCATAGAGGATGAGCATATAAACAGATCTGACGTTAGAACATAACGACGTGAAGGAGCTGCTCCTAGAGGAGGAGCAGTAGGAAACTAAAACGTGAATCGCTATTAACGTTAATGAGATTGTATAGGCGCCCCTAAGTTATGGCCTTTGAACCCGAAATAGTTTTAGTGATACTGTACAATTTTTTTTTACTTCACACTGACTGTTTAAACGGTTCAACCGCGGCCACTCATTCTAGACCGAATTAAAATTAATATCACTAATTTTATACCCCACACTTTTAGTTTCCTTACTCGGAGAGCGACCCACCGTGTCGATCCGAAATAAGTACGTGTTGTTTCTTAGACCAAAAAATCCCCTGTTTGCATTGAATGACATGGCGGACCATGAACGGTCAATTTTGTATATCGAACTTTTTCTGTACGAAACCCATTGTACGGTTCACGTGTTTTTTGTTTGGGGTTATCGTACGATTAAATACGAATATGCACCCGAATGGCGAAAAACTGAAAAAGTATATCCTCCACGTTCGAACAGAGTCTTTCCATTCCGAGCCGGTGGATCTCGCACTAAAAAGGAATCTTTCGAAGGGCCATTTTTATTTTTTAGCTACATTAAGCGGAACTGCGGAACCAGCCGTTAGTCAGAAAATATGTACGGATGAATGTACTTCAGATCCTTAAAGTCAGCTTCGGCCGGCAGCCCGGCGGCGCCACTGCTGACGTCATCACTGAAAAGGACAATCGAGCATGTGACCTGCAATGATCGACAAGTTCGACACCTGCTCTCTGGTTTTAGTGTACGATTAATAAAGTATAAAGTACGCACCGTATTTACCTCCATGCAATAAAACCCGCACCTCTACATTTACGATTTCTGCGACTTTCCGCCATTGTCGTCTTTTCGGCGACTGTCGGTCTCTCCCGTCGTTTTCGTAAACGACAGAAGCTCCGGACTGGAAGGAAAATTAGGGTTTGGAGAGAATGGTGCAAGCGGAGGCACTCCGGGTCTGGCGCCACAGAGAAAATGCAGGTGGGAAAAAATGCCACGTGTGTGAAAATGCCACGTGTCAGTCAAAACGCTATTTTGTTGTCAGACTGCCACGTGTCTTCTGAACTGATCTTGTGAGGGTCCAGTAGCTTCCTCTCTCACTCAATTCCTCCTTTCCCTCCCTCCCTCCCTCCCTCTTTCTCTCTCTTCCTTTCATCTCTGATGATCCCTCTTTTTCCTCTCTCTCTTTCTCCCTCTCTCTCTCTCTCTCTCTCTCTCTCCCCCTCTCTCTCTAATCTCCCTCCCCGATTCCCCATAGTGAATGGTAAAGAAGAATAATGGAGAGAAAGGGAGAGAAAGGGAGAGAAAGGGAGAGGAGAGGGAGAGGAGAGGGAGAGAAAGGGAGAGAAAGGGAGAGGAGAGGGAGAGGAGAGGGAGAGAAAGGGAGAGAAAGGGAGAGGAGAGGGAGAGGAGAGGGAGAGAAAGGGAGAGAAAGGGAGAGGAGAGGGAGAGGAGAGGGAGAAATGGGGAGAGAGGGAGAAGAGGGAAAGAAAGAAGAGCGAAATGGAGAGAAAGGAGAGAAAGGGGGAAAGAGAAAGAGAAGAGAGAGAAGAGAGAGAAGAGAGAGAAAGGGAGAGAAGAGATAGAAAAAAAAGAAGTAGAACAGGAGTAGAGACTAGGCACAGAAAAGACAAAATAACCAGTTTCTATTGTCGAGTGACAGAAAACCTCCAACTGGCGCAATTTTGTCTCATTCCCAGAAGAGACGACGGTCCGGGGAGCGATATTCCCCACCGACAGCTGTCGGTAACCACGTTCCAGGTGAAATTAACAGAGGACGTTTGCCAGGTGACGTCACCTTGTGTGGAAATCTCCTGTGCCGGCCTGGCGGAGGCCGAGGAAAGAATTGTACAGCTGGCAGATGGCAATTTGAGCCAATCAGAATCAGATTTGAAATCCCATTGGATTCCCATTTTTAGTTTTGAGCTTTCGCCGGAGGAGGGAGGGATAGGAATTTTTCGACGGGCAGAAACGATGCCAGAAGTTCTTCCTCCTCCACTTTGCCCTTCATTGTAAGATTTTTCCCCACCCGTTCCCTCTCCCTCTCCCTCGCTCTCCCTCGCTCTCCCTCTCCCTCTCTCTCTCCCTCGCTCCCCTTCCCGTTTCCCTGCCTCTTGGCCACATAATTTCCCTACTTCCCTGGCTTTTTTTCTTTTTTGGCTGCCCTGACTTTTTTTCGGGCTGCCCTGATATTCTGGGCCGCTCTGATTGGCTGCCACGTGTCCAGAAATCCTCTTCTTCACGGAGTTCCACTATTGGCCGCAAACTTCGCTCGAGTAGAACTCATTTTGCAGCAGCGACGTCACCGTCACGAAGCGCATCTCCTTAGGAAGAGACTGTTGGAGGCCGTCAGAAGAGGACACGTGGCAAGTCAAGGGGCTTGCTACACGGAGGGTCAGGGGGACACTTTTGTGGAGGGTCATCATTCGGAATTAGATCGGAGGGAGAGAGAGAGGGGGGAGAAGGAGAAGGGGCTGAGGGAGGGGCGGGTGGTAACGGGAGAGGAGGTAGGAGGAGGCGGAGGTGTAGGTGTGGATTTGGGTGAGATAGATGGAGAATGGAGAGAAGATTTCACACACATGAGAAAGGTGGGAGTAAAGAGGGGTGTAGAGAGGGAGGTGGAGAGAGAGCTTGAGATGGAGCTTGGAAGGCTGTTAAATCGACATAGAAGTTATGGATTGGAGCAAGGAACGGCCGAACAGATTAACATGGAACGGGTGACTTCGATTATTGAGATTTGTGAGAGAGAAAGTGCTTTGAGAGGGGAAAGGAATGAGAATATGGATTTAGAAATGAGTTCTACTCAAGGACGACAATTGCGAAATGTGGAAAATCAAGGGAATGTGGTAAGCCATTTGTACCCGTCTAAAAGAAAAAGACATCGGTTTACATGCTCCATCAACATTTTTGTTTTCGTTACATTTTCGGTTCTTTTAAAGAAATGTTGGGTTGGGATTATCATTTAGCAAATGGGTTTACAGTAAGCCATTCGTACTATTGTTTTCAATGTGCAAAAAGGTACGGAAACGCTATATGTGGTTGCCACATGTACTTGTATTATATGCGGAAAACCCATATACTGTGCTTATAATACGGAGTCACCAGATATAGCGTTTCCACTCGTAGACATGCTCCATCAACGTTATTGTTTTCTTTAAGTTTTGGGGTCTTTTAAGAAATATTATGTTTTGGAATTATCAATTAGCAAATAAATTGCGCAAATTTTGATATTGCTTTGATTTGTTTATTTTTTTACAGAATGAAAGGCGGAGAGGGAGGCGAGAAGTCGAAGTAATTTCGCCGGAGAGCTACAGTAATCCTTCATCAAGTACGATGATCTATGTGACTCATTTAATTACATGTTCCCGTTATTTTCCTAACTTTTTGTTGTTTTCGTTCCATACTTTTCACGCATACATTTGCTTGCCTTTTTGACGAGTTTGTGAAGATCATGATCGACTTAGGAGCATGTTTTATTTTTGAGGACATCCTTTAGGACACTAGTTTTACATTGGTAACTATTATTAGTGTAGACTCACTAACTCAAAGATATATGAGATTCACTAACTCATTTTTCTTTGGATATGATTTCGATAGTGATCTCACACAATTTGAGTACAACATCATAAACGTGCTAACGATATCCGTACTATTTATGGCAAACTATACGCAGAAAAGAAGAGAAACAAAGGGAGTATAGATGTCATTTAAGAAAGGAGATAGATGTCATTTAAGAACGGAGTCGACATTAGACCTTTGAAAAAATGAAAAGCTTTTGTTTATCCACCTATTCATCACTATTTCCGGTTACAAAAAATAGCTTTTCAACCCTTTTTAGCTTTAAACCCTGACGTTATTTTTGAGGGTTCTGGTTTGCTTACAGGATCTGGGAGCTGTTCGCCATCTTCTTAAAGGGTTCCTTTTTACATTCTTCCCGATATTATTCTATTTTTATGGCGTCCCAAAGAAAACAAGGATAACTTTTTGTCTCTTCTTCGAGAAGATATTCTATTTGAGCTTTCGGACGAATAAAAATCTCGCGGCTTATCGAACTCGTTCAAAGGCGATAGCCTCATATGAATTAAGTTCGGGTTTTTAAGAGCCTTAGGGGTACAAATAGGTTAGCCTTAGGGTACATCTAACATGATATTTTGCCGTTTATAGGGCATAGATGCAAACAGGGACAGTTTGTTGTGTCGTCTCTTGAAAAATAAACAGTCCAAATCAATGATTTCTACTGTCGAATTTTCGACAAATGAATCGAGGGACTTAACTCAGTTTAAACTCAATGACTCATATGGAAGTAATATTTTAAACGTTAGTTGAAAGTAGTTTCCAAACCAGTTTTGGTTCGGTAAGGGGAGCAAACAAAAACGGTTAGTAGCTTCTAACTTATTCTTGCATGTAGGATATGTCTACATTCTATTGAAATTATCAATTTGTAGTTAAAAACTGTTAAAACATGTAGAGGTTAAGAGCAAATGCTAGTTATTTGTAACCTATTGTTTTTTAGGAGGATTTAGGTACTGTACCATATGGTATTTGGGTGCGATCTTGGGAGGTTTTTCCAGAAATAGTGTGGATGTAAGAAAGCATAAAAGTAACGTGAAAGCAAAGGCGAAGCATTACTTGTTCGACACTCGAGACTATTTTCAACTTTGGGTATTTGATATTTTTACATTTGGAATTGTTAGAGCACACAAGGATGTGTGTTTGAATGTCTTTTTAATCCTTATAGTTAGTGTTGGGTATCGGGTAAATTCATATCGCGATAATTTTTATATTCGATATACCGAATATCGATCGAGCAAACTTCTCGATATATCGTACCGAGACCAACATAAATCATCGCGATATATATCGCGATATGTAGTATTTTTTTAAATTTAATATTTTATATAATATGTTATTTTAGCTTAAAGGACAAATTGTCAGATACGCCACGTACGACGTGATTTTCGTTCCGTGACTTAAAGGTAGACGCCGCAAAATGTAACCGACGAAAAAGTACTAATTCTGTAGCACTAGTACTGGCAGCAGCAGCAGTACACCGCTAATCGTTATTAGTGTTAATAACACTAATTTTGACGCAGCTTTTTTCGGCCCAAAATCATAAGTTTGAGTTATTTACATTATAATAGAATTAACACTAATATGGAAACTATTTATTTAGCGTTAACCATTTTATGTTTCGTTCGTCGAAATTAGTGTGATGTACGAGAAGCTCGTTTACGTACATTGCGTCGCCGTGACATCTCAATTTTTACAACATTAAAAGCGCTTCGCATGTAAATTAAATTTCAGTACCAATTAGCTGCCGGAAAGAGCGGAACATTACGAAATATATAGCATAAAATAGCGTTAATTTCACTCTAATTTACATGTTTCGTACGATTTCCAAACCTCACAAGTACGTATTTTGTCGAAAGCTGTCAGGATGGTACACCTGAACTTGAAATAATATCAATGACAGTTCAGTGTACAACCTACGAAGTCGACACACAAATTGGCGTTTAGTGCCAAATCAATGTTAATGCTTTTTTTTTTGGACACAAAATCACAAATAAGCGCTATTAACACTAAATTAGCGTTTACGCTATTTTTTTTTTTACACTAGTAACGATTAGCGGTGTAGTACTAGCAGCAGTAGCAAGAAGAGCTTTATTATTATTTTTTAAAACCTCGATATATTGGCGATACGATATATCGGCGATATATCGGCAATATTTCGCGATATTTCCCTTTTCGATATATCAAAGCGATATATTGATTATCGGGTACCCGAAATTCGATATTTATCGAATATTGGCAAATGGTCCTCGATACCCAACACTACTTACAGTAAGGAGAGAGATGAGGAGTGGATCAAACTTATATTCTGGTTTTCTTTCATTGTATGGACAAGTTTAATATATCTTGTTTTGTTCTGTTTTGTCCTACTTTGTTCTTTTTTTTGTTTTGTTTCTACATGTTTGTTTTGTTTTGTTTTGACTTTCTTCTGTTCCTTTTAGGAAATCGATTGTAATTGTGACTAGATTGATGGATTCAGGTCAGCTATGGTCAAACCCTAATTTATCAGATTTTTTGACAACAGT
The DNA here is from genome assembly GCA_037447655.1 of Zygnema cylindricum. Lineage (NCBI taxonomy): Eukaryota > Viridiplantae > Streptophyta > Zygnematophyceae > Zygnematales > Zygnemataceae > Zygnema > Zygnema cylindricum. The sequence goes on along the minus strand of JBBHKE010000165.1, from coordinate 280,331 downwards.
AAAGACAATAACATCCAAGGCCAGTTCTAAATCAACAAATACCAATGAAAAACAAAAAATAACAACAAATAACAACAAATAACAATAAAAAACAATGAATAACAATGAATAACAATGAATAACAATAAATAACAATAAATAACAATAAATAACAGTAAATAACAAAAAATAACAACTAAAAACAATATAGAGAGGTACTTCTAGATCTGCCTCTTGTAGATGTTGGTCGGTTCCTTTTTCCATGACTTGTCACTGAAACAAAAAACGGAAACAAGAACAAAAACTGCAACTGAACCTAAACTGAAAATTATGTAACCACTACAGGAAGCTTGTTGCAGTGAAGATTTCAAAGGTCATTCTATTTATGGATTCCATGCAGAAAAAGGCAAAAATTGAACAGGACAAATATTTGAACACGAAAATCTTTGATTGACAAATGGATTAACAAGTAAACCCTCGACAATCGAAAAAAACAGAAAATTTGAGAAGTGAAATCAAAGATTATTTTTAATTGTCACTGCTTCATTTCAAAACCTAGTAGTAAAGCCTCAACGAACACCTTTGGAGCTTTGTGTCCACAGTCATTAATTTCTTAACTACCTCCAAGCTCCTCACATAAAATAATTTCCCTAAGAAAATTCCTCTAAGAAAATTTCCCTAAGAAAATTTCCCTTAGAAACTTTCCCTTAGAAACTTTCCCAAAGACTTATCACATAAACTGAATTAAAAATGGTGTTTAAAGGACAATATACACCTGTGTGTCAAAAGAATAGTACACTTTTTTCAGACCTAGAATAAGTTTTGTTCCTAAAGTTTGAATAACAACCTTCCGTTAGTAAGGATGCCATTTTTCTCCTACGGTTACAAGCTTTTCTATTTTTTTTTATGTTCTCGTTTCCTACTTAAAACGAACCGATTTCTTCCTAAATCTGGTTTTTAATCTCAAGTCCTCTTGTACGAAAGGGATTTCTCCTGCAAAAACAATTTTTTTACAGTACAAGTCAAAACACTGCAGAAAATTGACTCCTCCAAAGCCTCGTTGTTGTGTTCATTTTAGTATTTTTGTGTGTTTGTTTTTGTGTTCTTCAAATAAGAGTGTCAACCCTTCCAACTTACCGAGGGAAAAAAAAAAAAAAAACGAAATGGATCCTGACTGCATAGATTAGCAAACCATGTGAGGTCAAAATAGAGTTAAATGGAAGTTCCGAATGGATACACAAACATGTGAATTCCTGAAATAATTGGTTCAGGCAATGTCCAACGAGATAAAAGATATAAAAGAGGAGAAAGAGATACAAGAGATGATAGAAGAGATATAAGAGAGATTATAGAAGACATAAAAAAAGATAAGAGAAATAAAAGAAATACATAGAAAAAGATAGACGAAAGAGATAAAAGAGATAGATAAAAGAGATAAAAACCATTATCTACCTTGGTGAGCATGTAGATAGGAAGCCAGGCTGGGGCAGTTGGGATACCCGACCATGCGACCTGCAGAAAGTTAAAATAAACAAAAAATAAATAGATTAGGATACGCTAAATAAGATAAGTAATAAGCTAAATCAAAATACAATACGCAAGTAATGATAAGATAAATAAAGACACGGTAAACAAAATAAGCAATGATAAGATAGATCAAGAGATAGATTAAGAGATGATACATAAGATAAGTAATGAGATTAATGAAGGTGTGATAAATAAGACGAGTCACGGTGAGACAAACAAAGATAAGTTGAACAAGATAAACCAAAATGAGAAAAGAACTGAAAAAACAAACAAAGGTTCAATCAATAAAATAAGTCGTGATAAGTTAAAAAAAGATAAGTAGTGATAAGATGAATATAGATATGATAATAGAGGATAAGAAAAAGTACAATAAATATAAGGAATAACATAAACAAGATAAAATAAATAATAACGAGCTTAAGTCATGTGCTAATACACCGTGGATCAGAGTGAAGAAACTTATTAGTGTAGGGTTTATATTAGTGTTATTCGTCGCCAATTTTGAACAGTTTATAGAATTAACGTTAAGAAAGGCACCGAAGCTTCCTTACTGTTATGAACAGTATTTTGTAAACAGAGGAAAAAAAAAAAAGAACAGCACCGAATTACTGTAATTTACGCTAATAACGATTCATGGTGTACAGGCCAAAGGTGTGCAACTGAAAATCAGCAATGTTTAAGAATGGAAAAGTGATACTCATTTAATTTCAATGAATTTTTGTTGTCTCATTACAATCTTGTGTACCTCAGCATGAAATTGATTTCTAGGGTTTTCAAAGGTTTTGTAGGGCTCAGGGACTCCGAAAATCTGATTCATGCTAGCTGACTGTGCATTCAGAGAAGCTTGAGAGCTCCAGCATAATAATTTAAAAACCCTAAAGTTTGACAAAAGTTACAGCTAGATGTATCTGTGAAATAATGCGTCGAAGAAAAAGTGTTGCAACATCTTGTTAACAAACTACACATATATATATATGTATATTTATATATATGTATATTTATATATACACATATGCATATATATATATGTATATAGATGTGTGAATATATATATACATATATATACACACACATGGGAATATACAAATATATCGGTGTATCGAGAAATTTCCTTATCGCAATTATTGAACGACAAAAGGGGCCGATATATCGCATGGTGACAAATAAATTGTTATCATTGATGTATTTCTATTTATGGTATACAAGTATTATACTATATCTTATCTAGAATATAGTATAGTATGCATGATCGTCCCATATCACAATCCAACACATAGCACAAATTTACTGTACAGTACCTTAGCCAGGATTCCGGACTAACTACGTGACAAAAACGTACAGTTCTTCCACAATTGGAAAGCGACATGGACAATGAGAGCAAAGTACAATTCCCGCTTGAAGAGAATGTGACCACAATTGTATCCCACTTAACGGGAATAAGACAACAGAAGTTCCCAGTTGAAGCAACGATGACAACAGAGAGTATGGCAATGCGGCACAAATTTGTGACATTGTGGAAAGAGAAGGACTGGAGGATTGCATAAAAGTAAAGACCAGTCAAACCCTGAAAAACCCTTAAAGTAAAGGGTCAATATCAGGATAATGATTGATCAGTATATTGGATCAATATATATGTACAGAACAATAGAAACATCTTAAGCCTTTGTATCAAACAGTGCATTTAGCAGAAAAAATAACCCCCAGGTAAGACAGCAGAATTTACTAAAACATAGAAAATCTAAAAATCCCTGCATAAAAATGTTTCCTTTTTGGGATATTTTATGGTTTTTAAACCCTAAAAAGAGACTCTGGTGTGTCAAACATTGACACAACAGCGCCGATTTGCAACAAATCAAACCTAAAAAGAAAAAAAGAGCCAAAAAGACAAAGAATGAAAAACCGAACATAAAACTGGTGATCCCAGGTAACAGACATAGGAAAAAAAGAAAAAAGGGGTGGGGGGCAAAAAGTGAAAGTTTCTTACCAAAGCAAACTCCCCTGTCTCAAAAATTCGAGCATCCAAAACCTGAGAAAAAAAAAACAGTAAAGCCCAAAAATAAGAGCAATTCTTTTTTGAACAGCAAAAGCCAGACTTAACATTCAGCAAAAAAAAAAAGACACATTTTCCTCATTCCAAAAAAAATAGGAAAACTTTTAGGAAATAATACCTCTCCTCGAGCCTGGTAAATATAGTCCAAGCCCTTGAAATAGGGAGGGTGATCCACAGCTTTGAACTGCACACATCCACATGGAGAGAGAGAGGGAGGGAAGAGAGAGCGGGAGGGAGGGAAGAGAGAGCGGGAGGGAGGGAGGGAGGGAGGGAGGAAGGGCGGAAAAGAGGGAGAGAGGGAGGGAGAGAGGGAGGGAGAGAGGGAGGGATGGGAAGAGGGAGGGTGGAGAGAGAGTGGAAGTGGGAGGAAGGGAGAGATGGACAGACGGAGGGAGAGGGAGAGGCAAAGAGAGGGAGAGGCAAAGAGAGAGAGGCAAAGAGAGAGAGGGAGAGAGAGAGAGAACAAGGATCAGTTTATCAAGGTCAGCTGTCCCGATGTCTGTGACAACAGGCCACATTGTCAAAAAGACAAAGCTGCTCATATCTCAAGTATGTTAACAGTCGAAAAATAAAGATCGAGTGAAGAGAATCCTACCTCAACACTGGCGAGGTACTTCTCTTTGTCGACACTCACAATGGAGCCTTTGGCCACTGTAGCCCCAATGGACACATCACCAAACCATGTCAGAAATTTGTACACTTCTCCAGGCAAAAACATGCTCACTGGCCTTTTTTCCGTGTTGTTTTGGTCATGTTTCAAAATTTTGGTCATGTTACCCGATATTTGGTGAAAATCGCGAACATGACCAAAAGATGACCAAAAGAGGACCAAAAAATGACCAAAAGAGGACCAAAAGATGACCAAAATAGGACCAAAAGAGGACCAAAAGAGGACCAAAAGAGGACCAAAAGATGACCAAAAGATGACCAAAAGATGACCAAAAGATGACCAAAAGATGACTAAAAGTGGACCAAAAGAGGACCCAAAAATGACCAAAAGATGACCAAAACATTACCTATTGATTGGAACAGAAGGATGCTCATAACGGAGATTGAGAAATACACCGTGAATCATTATTAATGTAACAAAATTATTAAAGTAGGGTTTATATCAGTGTTATTAATTCTAATTCAGTTAGAGACGACGTGGCTAATTTTTTAAACTTAACTGTTTAAAAAACTAGCGTTAAGAAAAAAAAAACAATTAGTGCTATTAAAGCCATTTTGAGATCAACAGGCAAAAAAAACTGGCACAAAATTCCTATCAATACTACAATACTATACAAGTCGCGATGTACAATGTCAATCTCTATTAGACTAAATAGCTCTAATTCGAGTGCGAGCTTTTTTAACCCTTAGTCATAAACTAGCATTAATAACACTCTTTAGCCACGTGGTGAAACAAAATTCAGAGTAGTTAATAGTAAATTCATTTTTACGACTAATAATTCACCAACTATAATAGCAATTCACGGTGTAGAGGAAATTGGGATTACTAGATGGCTTTGCCGGGGGAGCTGGTGCTACAGGAGCTCCTCCCTCCTCTGCCCTCACAATAAAAGAGGATCGTCTTTTCTGCAAAATCTCAAGCTTAAATGAGATGTCATGAGTTTCCAATCATTTTCGATTCCCGAAATCGAGACATGTAGTCATAACACCTCTAACACGGGGGTCAAAATAAAACACAAAAAAACATGAAAGGAGGTAAAACTGTAGCTAAGTATATATGAAAAATACATCTCAGTTAGGGTTAACTACAACAGAACAGAAGAATTCTAAAGACGAAGAGCCTAGTGAGGATCAAAATAGAGGTATGAGAGACAAGAAAATACACACATTAAGAAGATATACAATTAGGGCGAAGACGTTTCAAAGAGAAAAAAAGAAACAGTGCATTGATACTGATTGAGGCAAAATTCTCAGAAATTCAAAGGGATGGGATGTCGACGATCATCCGGATAAGATCAAAATCGCAAGTCAAATTCGTCATTAATCGCAGATCAAGAACAGAGATCCGAGAAAAAGGATCAAGGAGAAAGAGAGGGAAAAGAGAAACAAATCCGTGAACAGAAAGAAAAAGAGGATAAAAAAGTAAAGCAAAATGTAAATCCTCATCGACATTTATCCAGGTCCACAGGTCAGAAATCGATCAGATCGGACAATGTTTTTTAATTCATTCCATATACATAATAAAATACCAAAAATGACATATTTAAAAGGTCCACGTTGATTTCTTGGTACTGGACACCGAAAACCTCTAAGGTTTCAGCTCACTAAGAGAAAGATCCCTACAAATTCTCAAACCCTAGAAAAACTTAAACACTCTAAAGCTTCAAACCCTAGAAAGTTCCAAACCCTAAAACGTTTCAAACCCTAAGAGCTGTCAAAGCTGACATGTATCAAATAACATACTTGATGGTATGAGGTCAAATTAACATACCTGATGCTGTGAAATGGAGGATCTTCCTCTTGTAGAGAGAGAAACTCGAAAACAAGACGATGAAGGGAGGGAAGAAAACAAGGAGGGAACAACAACAGCCATTTCTCCTCTAGAGCTCATGTGAGGAGTAGAGATAGGAGACATGGCCAAGGAAGAAGCCATAATGGCTCGCTCTTGGCTTGCAAGAACAGCCATCTCGAGAAGGCAACACGTGGCAGGGGGAGAGAGCAAATGCAAGGGGGAAATAGAAGGAAACCAAACAAACAAAATAAAAGGTGGAAAGTGAAAAGCTTTCTGTACGGTTCGATTCAAACACGGACCTCTTTTTCGAGGAACAAGATAACGTTTAGGGTTTCTATGTGGCACTTTATGACTGACAGAAAAATCATAGGCCGGGCATCCGGATTGATATTCGCACACCATAGCCTGTACAGAAATGTACAAGTACAGTACAGTAACGTACACAATACTGTACAGTACACCGCCAATCGCTATTAGAGTATATAACGCCAATTCGGTGCCCTTTTGTCAAAAAAAAAAACCTGAAATACAATCCATGATTCAATTTTTTCCATTATTCTAATTAGGGTTTTTTTTCAATTAGCGTTAACAATGGAAGTACACTGCGATGGAAATAGTGTGGCGTACGGACATGGAATATCCGTACGAGATGGTACTTTTGAATTATAAAGGCATTAAAAGACACTTAACATTATTGCGCACACATGTGAATGTGCACTGGAAGAAAGAGACGCAAACTCGTCGAAAAAAATCACATTCTCATATGTTCGTCCGTCGACCGTGTGAACAGCTCGACGGCGTACGAATTGTCAGATTTTGTACGGATACACATATTAATGTAGACATTGAAAGGGCGGGTATTTATTATTCAGGACAACCCAAATTACAGTTAGGGATTAATTAGTATATATATTTTTTTTCAAAAGAAAAAAATTCCCGATTAGTGTTATTAACACTAATTTTTTTTTTACGCTATTTATTCCTTTACTCTAATAGCGATTGACGGTGTACTGTACAGTACACCGCCAATCGCTATTAGCGTGTAGGTTTCATTAGCGTATACAAATAATTACCGTGGTGTACGCTATTTAAGAATTTGAAAATTTTGGAAAAAATCATACATTCTAATTGTTTGATTATGGTAATTTGGATCTTTGAAAAAAAAAATGTCGGTCGCAAACATGCTTACACTAATATAAGTTTTCGTACAAAATCTGACAAATCGTACACAAATCGTACATTCACACGGTCGAAACGCGGCTGTCGGACGAATATGTGCGAGCGGGATTTTTTACGACCTGGTTTCTTTTCCTTTTTAGAACGCATATTCTCATGTGTCCACGATTACTAAAACTAATTTATTGTAATTTTTAACTTAAAAAGGTACATTTATGTACGGTCTGACAATGACCGTACACCACTCTATTTAAGAGACAACGTACTGAATATAACCCTAAATAGAATAAAGAAAAAAATAGAATAAACTACGCTATTTGAGAATAAAACAAAAAAAAAGCGGGACGGGATTAGCGTACACAACGCTAATAGCGATTGGCGGTGTACACCATGAATCGTTATTAGCCTATTAGTGCTGATGTTTTTTTCGCCACTTAGGGTGAACCTCCATCAGGCGAAAAGTGGGGTTGTTTACCTGAAAAAATGCATTACAGTACAAATCCAGCTCATTGCCGTACAAGGCCGTACTTTTTTTTTTTTTTTTCAAAACATGATTATTGGAGATTTGTCAAGATTCTCCAAACTTTTGGGCGATAACATCGACCGTCCGATGCAAAAGGTCACTTCGTCGGGTAGTGTCCTCCCCGAGGACACTAGCCATTTACAAGAGGTGTAAAAATTTTACGCGTGGAAAGGTCACGTACGAGCCGCGCGCCTTCGGACATATGCTGTACGTCGTCCATTAAATTGTGTCCAAGTTCAGTGTAACGGTTCGCGATTAGATTCCATTTTTGCGGCTAAGTCAAATGTCGGTGTGTGCTCTCACAGTCGAGCTCACGTGAAGTGAGGAACTACCTGCGCGCAGCCATTTTATTTATATGTGGCTGCCGCAGTTTTGTTACTGTAAACCTGCGCCGGCCGTGTGAATTGTTTTTTTTTTATGACGGTCGACGTTCGCAAGCGCGACAATTTTTTAACCGCCGTTACAATATTCCGCCAGTCAAATTTGTTCGACGGGTTGACCGTCAAATCTGAACTTAAAGGTACGTAGCTTGTACGGAGCTATACATCAAATGTACAATTTCTGACAGCTACCTGCGCGCAGCAAAAATCGTCTCTGCGATTAGCAATTCCCTAAAGTTTATTGAATAAACAGTCGCACGAGAATATATCCCGTCGGCGTCGGAACTGGCGCCATAGAAAGTGTGCATGAAACCGTAGTAATTAATAAAAAAGCGGCGCCTAATTGGGGACCGACCAAATCGCACACCGATCCGACGACGTTACAGGGATAAATCGCACCAACCACTGACGTAATCGAAGCGGCGCAGACGTTAGTTTCCGTGAGGTTGATATTTTCGCGGATTATGGGAACCAATGGGGGAGCGGCAAATGAGGAGCAAAACGCGGTAAAAAAAGAGAACCACGCGAGATGAAAAGCGCGCTTGTGAGGTTGTCGTACACTAAATAATTTTATTTTTAGCGCCTTGTGTTCCGAATCTACGGGCAGGTCAAAAAGTCCTTCCGTGTCCTCGATTGCTTGGCCGGCATCCATGGCGATTATAGGCTCGCGTCCTGTCACGCCTCTCATGGATTCTTTGGGATCTCCGGGAACGTCATGTCCGACCGAAGTAGTGCTTTGATCCACCATCTCTCTCTCTCTCTCTCTCTCTCTCTCTCTCTCTCTCTCTCTCTCTCTCTCTTTCCCTCTCTCTATTAAAGGTCATTTAGCGTCGGTTCTTTTTTTGTCTCACTTGGTCCAGTCCGTATTTCTCATTAAATGTGTCTGGCCCCTCATGATGTCCTACATACAAGTCATTTGGGCGACGGTCCCTTTTTGTTTTGCGTCTGTTTATTTCTTTTTGTTTTGATTCTCTTTTATATTATTATTTGTGTCGCTGTATTTTTCTTGTCGCTAAACTCTACGTCATAACTGTTGGTCGTAATCACACTCGAACATTGCCGCCCTAAAGTCAATCCCTTGGAATCTAGACTACATTTATTAGAATCTAGTCTTAACGTCGATCTCTTATAATATCGAACATGTTTATTTGAATCTAGACTATGATCGTTTTTGTTACAGCGCACCAAAAAGCGCTTAGACTCCACAGTAAGTAGCAAAATGTAAATTGTATATAAGTGACTTTCTCACTTAATGAAATATGTTAAGATTCCTACAATCGGGGGATAGAATGGACAATCCCAATCAAGGGATTGATGAGCCGGCCAGGATTTAAACCTGGGACCTTTCACTTTAGCTATGAATGTACTATTGTAATTCCAGCTCAAATGTTTTTGCTGATGGGTCCAATTTTATATAGGTTTTTGTGTGGATATTACCACAATTTTGGTTATCGAGCGGTACATTTTTCGTACGTCAATACCCCCCCTCGAAAGGTAGCCAGTCATAATTGTCCATGTAAACCTAGTCCCCCTTGGCTCCGATACCATGTTAAGATTCATAGAATAGGGGGATAAAATAGACGATCCCAATAAACGGATTGATGAGCCGGCCAGGATTTGAACCTGGGACCTTTCACTTTAGCTGTGAATGTACTAACCACTGTACCACCAGCTTAGATGTTATTCTGATGGGTCCAATTTTATGTAGGTTTTAGTGTGGATATTACCACAATTTCGGGTATCGAGCGGTACATTTTTCGTACGTCAACAAAATCATCCCAAACACAAATCAATTTCTCTTTCACGTTCGAATTGTTGGCCGAAAAGTGCATCATGATAGGTGTACACCTTTCCGACGAGGACCTCTCCACTATCCTTATGGGAGGACTCATTTAAACCTTTTTCCCTTTCATTTCCTCATTTGACAATTTAGACCTATCTATTCTTTTTCACTCCTTTTGCACCAAACTTTTACATGAAGAGACTAAAATTCTCTCTTTTTCTACCACAAATCTCTCTCATGCAAATGCTTTTCTTGCTGAAAATCACTAATTTAACTTGGGGGGGCTGTAGCGTCTGTTTTGTGCTTATTGCAAAACAAAGGGGCATGTCATTGAAGAATGTAAAAAAATTGCTAAGAGCAAGACAATCAAGCTTGCATTCCCACTAAAAATAGAGGGGATGCCAAAGTTGCCCAAGCCACCCCAGCGGTCCTTCCCACTTCCCCAGTCCCTCCACACCCTCCTTTCCCTCCAAGTTTTTCTTATCCTTATCATTATTCCCTTTCTCCATACCTCCCATAATCTTCGATCGCCGCAAAGCACTATGCCTCTTCAAACTCTATTAACCTCCCTTGGCCAGTAGCTTGCTCCTCCCAATATTTCACTAATTCTCCCACTCTAGTAGTTACCCTATTTGTACTCTGTCCCTCTCCACATTTCGGATTTGGAAATGTTGCTCATCCTATCCCAAATACCGTCAATCCGAATACTTAGTTTCCATAAGTGTATGTTTTTTTATCTCAAACACTGACGATTAGCTAATTGACAGTGGTGCTAGTCACTACTTGTCACCAAGATCGAATTAGTTTACTCAACTTAGTCATTTATCATCTCATATGCAGATTCGCTAAAGAGATGACTGCATTCTATTAGCTACTCATTTTGGCGACGTTCACGTCCCTAAATCGTCTGCTCACATTCGCAACGTACTTTTTGTACCTGATCTAGCTAGGAATTTATTTGTTGTCAAAGTCGCCATGTTTGACGGCTTAAAAATTGAATTTAATAATCAAAGAGTAACGTTTATTGATAATAAGACAATAGTATTGTAGGTTTTGGCTTAGCACAACTTTCTATGTACGTCCTTAAAACTTATTGTACGCCAAAAATATTTGCTTTAAATGCTAGCATCAAAAGTTTTCCACTTTGGCATTTAGAATACGGTCATTTGAATAAAGACGGTTTGCGTACCTTCCCGAATCTTGTAACCAGACTAAATTCGTTTTCTAACAAATCTTTGGATTTTTGTCACGGTTGCATGCAAGGCAAAATTTTCCGCGTCACTCATTTCCTATTAGCACTACAGTCATAACTGAACCACTTGCACTTATACATACTAACGTGTGTGGTCCCATGCGCACGCGCAGCTATAGTGGATGTATTTCTTTTGTCTTTTTCATTGACCACGCCACTCGCTTTTCACGCGTGTGTTCAATCTGTCATAAATCTTAAGCATTTGCACGATTTCAAAAATTTAAGGCGTTGGCAGCAAATTTTCACAACAAACAAATCAAGGTCTTGCGAAGCATCAACGGTGGCGAATTTTTGTCCAATCACTTATCAAATTTTCTTACGCAACATCAAATCGCGCGTCACTTAACGGCGCCTCGCACGCCTTGATAAAACGGCGTCACAGAAAGATACTTTCGCACATTACATGACATGTCACGCTCTATGTTGTACTTTTCAAATTTGCCGTATGAATTTTGAGAAATGGTTGTCGTTTGAGCTAATTACCTACGCAATCTTTGTTCCACTAATTTTTTACCCAAATCTACGTGAATGGAAGCGTGGTCCTCTTTGAAAACATTATACGCCACCTTCGAATATTTGGATGTGAAGCGTGGTATAAAAATCTCCTCCAATAGGACGGCAAATTGGGCGCTCGCACATTTCGTGGTATTTTCGTTGGGTACCCTTAAAAATCAAAAGCGTACCGAATTTGGAGTGCTTTTTCTAAATCTCGTCATCACCACCAAATAAGTGACTTTCAACTAAACACCACTTCTCCAAACCTTGTCTCGTGCCCCCTTTCCTTCCCATCTTCCCCCATTATCCGACTTTCTTTCCCTCACCCTTCGTGACCCTCTTCCCCCAAACCTTCCTTTTCAATCTCTTCAACCATCTAACCTCACCTACCTTACACCTTCCCACCCCTCTACCTTCAGACAGTCGGCTTTTCCTAATCCTCCCGATTTTTTCTTCTCACCTTATTCAAATCCCCCTCCTCCTCCATCTTCTACTCCCCCCCCTTGCTTTCCCGGCTTCTCCCACCACTCTTGCCAGTCAATCAACCGCCCTTCCTCTCCATCTTGTCACAAATCCTAGGATCCTACCTCCTCTCTCTTTCTTTCCCAAGGTGACTTTGACAATCTTTCCCCAACAATTTTTTCCCACTCAGCTTTGCCTAGGCCTTCCTTGTTTTTGACAATCTTCCCCCCACAATTTTTTCCCACTAAAATCTTCCTGGGCCTTCCTCTCTTCCTGAGCGTTCCCCTCTTCTCGAGTCTGAGTCTTCCCCTCTTCCTGAGCCCTCTTTTTTCCCTCGCCAAAACCCCTCAAACCCTAGAGTTTCCCCATCTCGGCTTATTACCTCCATAGGCCATGCCTCTATTGCTTAAGCTTACTCTGCTAGGGCCTCTACCTCTCTTATTTTAGCCCCTCTCTCTGAAAGACGCCCTAAAACATCCTGATTGTTGGATCTTAAAATAAATAACCCACTCAAATTAAATGCTCAAAAACATAAAACATTACACAGCGGAAGCTCATACAATACAAGAGGATAATCGACCCAAAAGATATTTAAGTGTTTCTGGCCGAAGCCTCTTTACATCAACTCTTCTCTCCTCTTCTTCTCTCTTCAAAGATAAACTCTACACTCTTAAAAGATCACTCAATAATGATCACAACCTCTCTTCTCCAAATGGATCATTAAGGATATTCAACAGCTCTTAATTGACCACAAAGGATCTGCTCTCTCTTAATTGACCACACAAGGTCTTTCTCTCTCTCTCTCTTAATCGATCACAAAGGATCTTCCCCTCTCTCTTAATTGATCACAAAGGATCTACATCTTTTCTCTTCAGTTGATCCAAAGCTAATACAAGGATGACTATGCAGCTGAATTATGCAACATATATACTTGCAACTCTACACTAAGAGACAACAAGGTAAGACAAGCAAGACTTAACGTAGCGACAATGTCTGTCTTTATCTAACTGCCGCACACTGCAATGAAAGTTCCACGAAGGAAGGCGCACGCGCTTCTTCCTTCGAAAGGACTAACTCCAAAAGTTGGCTTTACACGTGTCGCTTCACAAACAAACCTGCACGCAAAATCAAACACCTGCGCATGCAAAACAAAAGTCACGCGAAACGAAATCGTACATTTCGTTCGCTGACTCATCAAATGTTGACGCGAAACAAAGTCGTACATTTTGGCGCCAAACAACATTTACTCCGAATGTACCAAACTCCAAAAGTACATGTAGGCGCGAAACGAGGTCGTACGTTTCGCCGCCAAATCAATATATAAGTGACGTCGGAATCAAACTGTCACAAATCTAATCGTGCGAAGTACTCGCACGAAACATCTCCATTTCAATAAGTACACGCGAAGCGTCACTTCGCGCGATTCAACAATGAATCTAACAATCCCCCTCTCATTGGCAGAATCGCCAAAACACCTCGAAACAAAACTCCACGCGATTTCGTCCTCTTTGACGATTCGCAAAATAACGTAACAATCCCCCTCTTTATTGTGGGAATCGTCGAACTCCAAATTCTTCCAAAATAAATATCAACGGACAAACGCGACACCGGTCAATCTGCCGATTGACGCAAAAGTCCAAGATTCTCTTTTGTACTGCGAGAATCTCCTCAAAGCGTAACCAAAATTCAATTCGTTGTCGCTTACTCCTCAAAAAAAATATCATAAATGATTGCGTAATCATACACAAAATTTCCACGTGGCACTTCTTCATTTGTTCGAACATCGTCAAACAATAATTGACTGCCGCTCCAAATTAATGCGTAACCGGCCGTTGAATTTTCGAAACCAAGGTCGAAAATTGCCGCATCAATCAACGCCATCCAATGAATCTTCACCAATCACAAGACGTGTCCCAAATCAATCGTAACAAAAATATATCCAAAGATTTGCTTGACCGTCATAGAATAACTCCTCGCCCGCCAATGTATGACGACGACCAAAACGGCCGCCTAAATATCCGGCAACGCTCCTTCTCCAAGGTACACCAGACGTCCAATCGCATGTGTCCTTTCATAAGTACGCCGTAATTAGATTGTGAAAATATAAATCTCCACGACACCTTTACCAATCCACATAGCGGTTAACCGCAACCCTATTTTAGGAGGCTTTAATTAAAATCTCCTCTCGGACTTCCAACCGACATAAATCTCCACGTCAACATAATTACAAATGTATGCGTACGAAAATTGCACGCACACACGAAAATAAATTCAATTCCTCTTTGTTTCTTGACGCCGAAAAGACGAACGTCACGCTTTCCAATTCACTCTCATTTTTTTTCTCAACTCTCTTCTCTTTTGCTGCCTCCAATTTCGTTTCTCATCCTCTTAATTCAAAATACCACTGTAGGCTCTCAGCAGTATTCTCCCACACAAAATAGTCAACAGATAAATTTGATTTCTCTCACATCCGAAATAGAATGATGCGAGTTCGAAACCATTTCTCCTTGCCGAAAATAAGAAAAATTATTCGGCTTCTTCCCCCTCATAATACAAAAAACTCATTCAAACATTTTTTTCTTTTTCTTCCTCCAATTCTACAACGTTGAAGCTTAATTGTAAACTCAATGTAAAACTCTTTAAATTTCGAGCAATTCAAAATCACTCGGGAATTAAAATTGAATCACTCCAATCATCAATGTAAATTTCAATGTCACTCTTCATGTCAACATTTCTCTTCAATTTTCTCTTCCGAATATAGACTTGCAGTTTTTCCTCCAATTCCAAATCCACAATGTCTGAGAAATCATAAAATTCGAAATCCTCATAAAAATCCAAATTTTCTCTTAATCTTCATTCTCCACTTATCGGATCAATCATCAAAATAAAAATCTGAAATATGTCGTTGGTATCATTTCCATAATCGACATAATTTCCAAATTCAAAAAAAAACATCAACACGGTTGTGGTCAAAACCGCAATCGCTTCGGTCACCTTTTACACGACCTTTTCCCAAAAAATAAATCAAGTAACATTGAGGAATAATATTTCCTCAAACTCCATAAAAGTCACCTCTCCTCCTCGAAAGTATACGTGACAATTTCCCCTTCTCTTTCTTCACACATTTGTCTCCTCCACTCTCATCTCCATCTCCATCGAAATAGGAATCCGGATCATCCAGATGACTCTCCTCTTTTCTACCTCTTCGTTCAGATTGCAATAGGGCATCAATATACCTTATCAATTTGACGGACACTTTCGGAATTTGATCTTCCAAATTACTCGGGACTCCATACATCCGAGATTCTTCCTCAAATAAAACTCAAATTAAAAAACTCGGTTTCTCCGAACGAACGTCGAAGCCGCCAGGGGGGAAGGAGTACTCTTCTTCCTTTCGAGAAAATAGTCTCTCTCTACCTCCTCTTCATCTCTACACTTTTCTTCTTCTTTCAAACCGGAACAAGAATCCAGTTTCTCCTCTTTTTCATCTTCTTTTCATCTTCGTCAATTTAACCATCCTCCTCTTAATCCTCTCTCTTTTCTCTAACTCATCCGCTCCTCCACTGAATGGATCGACAGCTGGAAAATGATTCTTTTCCCTTCTCTCACTTGTTTGGGATTGAAGTCGAGAATCTACATAACGCATCAAAATATCATTTTTTCAAATTTTCCTCCATGTTCCGATTCTCCTCAAATTGAGCACCGGAAAAAAACTGAACTCTCTCTCACAAGTAGGCATAGAAGAAGGTGTATCTCTATTCTTCTTCTTCCTCATAACTTTCATCAAATAACCCACGGAATTTGCAGAGTCGATCATCCGAATTGCAAATTTTCCCGAACTTCAAAGGGTTCGACAAAAGTGAACCTTCAAACCGAAAACCTTCGAAACTTACTTCACTCTTTCCTCCTCATTGCTTACACGTCTCTCAAACAACTGAAGCATGACTTGCTCCGATGCCAATTGTAGGATCTTAAAAGAAATACTCACTTAAAATAATTGCTCAAAAAACATAAATCATTAACACAGCGGAAGCTCATAAAAGACAAGAGGATAATCGGCCAAAAGAATTAATAAGTGTTTCTGGCCGAAGCCTCTTTACATCAACTCTTCTCTCCTCTTCTTCTCTCTTCAAAAATAAACTCGACACTCTTAATTGATCACTCAATAATGATCATACTCCTTAATTCCTCTATTCTCTAATGGATCACTAAGGATCCGCAACACCTTTTAATTGACCACAAAGGATCTTCACCTCTCGCTTAATTGACCACGAAGGATCTTTAGCTCTCTCTCTTAATTGACCACGAAAGATCTTCCCCTCTCTCCTAATCGATCACAAAGGATCTACATCTTTTCTCATCAGTTGATCCAAAGCTAATACAAGGATAATTCTGCAGCTGAATTATGCAACATATATACTTGCAACTCTACACTAAGGGACAACAAGGTAAGACAAGCAAGACTTAGCGTAGCGACAAAGTCTGTCCTTATCTAACTGTCGCACACTGCAATGCAAGTTCCACGAAGGAAGGCGCACGCGCTTCTTCTTTCGAAACGACTAACTCCAAAAGTTGACTTTACATGTGTCGCTTCACGAACACACTTTCACGCAAAATCAAACACTTGCGCATGCAAACAAAAGTCACGCGAAACAAAAGTAACGTTCGCTGACTCATCAAATATTGACGCGAAACGAAGTCGTACGTTTCGGCGCCAAACAACATTCACTCCAAATGTACCAAACTCCAAAAGTACATGTAGGCGCGAAACGAGGTCGTACATTTCGTCGCCAAACCTCGATATATAAATGACGTCAACTCAAGCTGTCACAAATCAACGCGCGCTGAAAACTCGCACGAAAATATCTCTATAAAAATACATAGACGCGAATCGAAGTCGAGCGCTTCGTACGCGAACGCGATATACATTGCGGTTCACTGAAGCGTCACTTCGCGCGATTCAACAATGAATCTAACAATCCCCCTCTCATTGGCAGAATCGCCAAAACACCTCGAAACAGAACTCCACGCGATTTCGTCCTCTTTGACGATTCGCAAAATAACGTAACAATCCCCCTCTTTATTGTGGGAATCGTCGAACTCCAAATTCTTCCAAAATAAATATCAACGGACAAACGCGACACCGGTCAATTTGCCGATTGACGCAAAAGTCCAAGATTCTCCTTTGTACTGCGAGAATCTCCTCAAAGCGTAACCAAAATCCAATTTCGGTCGCTCACTCCTCAAAAGGTAAAATAAATGATTGCGTAATCATACACAAAATTTCCACGTGGCACTTCTTCATTTGTTCGGACATCGTCAAACAATAATCGTCTGCCCCTCCAAATTAATAAGCAACCGACCGCTGAATTTTCAAAAGCAAGGTCGAAATTGTTACTCCAATCAACGCCATCAAATGAATCTTCACCAATCAAAATACGTGTCCCAAATCAATCGTAACAAAAATATATCGAAAGATTAGAGACCGTCAAATAAAGTCTCTTCGCCCGCAAATGTATTACGACGTCTATTACGGCCACCTGAATATCCGGCAACACTCCTTCTCCAAAGTACACTAGGCGTCCAATCGCCTCTCTTCGTACGAAACGACTTCTCCTCTTGTCAAATGTGACTCCAAAAAAATAATTCATTTTTCATGGAAAAAAAATGATGTCACATAGTACGGATACTGTACCATAACTGCTTGACGCTACCTAACGATATACGTTGATGACACAAAAAAAATATTGTCGCCAAAAATATCCGGTAGTCTTCCAACTCTCTTCCTCTCATAATTACGCCATAATCAGATTGTGAAAATATAAATCTCCACGGCGCCTTTACCAATCCATATAGCGATTAACCGCAACTCTATTTTAGGAGGCTTTAACATGACCCCCTCTCGGACTTGCAACCGACGCATTATCCAAACTTAAATTGGAACTCCTCTTTATCTTGCCACCGTACAAATAGCCTGCCACTCCACCAAGTCGCACGCACGCACGAAAATATAACTCCACTTTCTCTTTATCACTCGACGTCGAAAACGACTCAAATTAACTCTCATGTTTTTCTTCTTCTCAATTCTCTCCTCTTTTGTCGCCTCCATTATCGTTTCTCACTTTTCGAATCCTCTTAATTCAAAATACGACTATGGGCTCTCAGCAGCATTCTCGCCATCAAAATAGTCAACAAATAAATTTGATTTTCCTCACATCCAAAATAGAATGATGCAAGTTCGAAACCATTTCTCCTTGCCGAAAATAAGAAAACTTATTCGGCTTCTTCCCCCTCATAATACAAAAACTCATTCAAACATTTTTTTTTTTCTTCCTCCAATTCCACAACGTTGAAGCTTAATTGTAAACTCAATTTAAAACCCTTTAAATTTTGAGCAATTCAAAATCACTCGGGAATTAAAAATTGAATCACTCCAATCAGAAAATTCGAAATCCTCATAAAAATCAAAATTTTCTCTTAATCTTCATTCTCCACTTATCGAATCAATCATCAAAATAAAGATCTGAAATATGTCGTTGGTATCATTTCCATAATCGACATAATTTCCAAATTGAAAATCATCAACACGGTCGCGGTCAATACCGCAATCGCTTCGGTCACCTCTTACACGACCTTTTCCCAAAAAAATAAATCAAGTAACATTGAGGAATAATATTTCCTCAAACTCCATAAATGTCAACTCTCCTCCTCGAAAGTATACGTGACAATTTCCCCTTCTCTTTCTTCACATATTTGTCTCCTCCACTCTCATCTCCATCTCCATCGAAATAGGGATCCGGATCATCCGGTAGATGACTCTCCTCTTTTCTACCTCTTCGTTCAGATTGCAATCACGCATCCATATATAACATCAATTTGTCGAACACTTTCGAAAATTGATCTTCCAAATTACTCGGAACTCCATACATCCGAGATTCTTCCTTGTATAAAACACACAAAAATTGAATGGTTTCTCCGAACGAACATCGAAGCCGCCAAGAGGGAAGGAGTACTCTTTTTCCTTCCAAGAAAATAATCACTCTCTACCTCCACTTCATCTCTACTCTTTTCTTTTTTTCAAACTGGAACAAGAATCCGATTTCTTCTCTTTTTCATCTTCTTCTTCGTCTTCGTCAATTCAATCATCCTCCTCTTAATCCTCACTCTTTTCTCTAACTCATCTGCTCCTCCACTGAATGGATTGACAGCTGGAAAGTGATTCTCTTCCCTTGTATCACTTGTTTGGGATTGAAGTCGAGAATCTACATAACGCATCAAAATATCATATTTTTCAAATTTCTCCTCCATTTTCCGATTACCCTCACATTAAGTACCGGACAAAACTGAACTCTCTCTCACAAGTAGTTATAGAAGGTGTATCTGTATTCTTCTTCTTCCTCATAACTTTCATCAATTCACCCACGGTATTTGCAGAGTCGAACATCCGAATTGCAAATTTCCCCGAACTTAAAGTGTCCAGCGGAAGGGAACCTTCAAACTGAGCACCTTCAAAACTGAATTCACTCTTCCTCTTATTTCTTACATATCTCTTAACTAAAGCATAACCTGCTCTGATACCAATTGTTGGATCTTAAAATAAATAGTTTCACTTAACAAAAATAAATAACTCACACAAAATAAATGCTCAAAAAGAAACATAAAACATCACACAGCGGAAGCTCATAAAAGACAAGAGGATAATCAACCAAAAAGAATTATAAGTGTTTCTGGCCGAATCCTCTTTACATCAACTCTTCTCTCCTCTTCTTCTCTCTCCAAAGATAAACTCTACACTCTTAAAAGATCACAAAAGATGATCATACTCCTTAAAACCTCTTTTCTCCAAATGGATCACGAAGGATCCTTAACACCTCTTAATTGACCACAAAGGATCTGCTCTCTCTTAATTGACCAAAGGGTCTTTCTCTCTCTCTCTTTTAATTGATCACAAAGGATCTTCCCCTCTCTCTTAATCGATCACAAAGGATCTACATCTTTTCTCCTCAGTTGATCGAAAGCTAATACAAGGATAACTCTGCAGCTGAATTATACAACATATATACTTGCACTCTACACTAAGAGACAACAAGGTAAGACAAGCAAGACTTAGCGTAGCGACAAAGTCTTTCTTTATCTAATTGCCGCACAGTGCAATGAAAGTTCCATGAAAGAAGGCGCACGCGTTGCTCCTTCGAAACGACTAACTCCAAAAGTTGGCTTTACACGTGTCGCTTCACAAACACACCTGCACGCAAAATCAAACACCTGCGCACGCAAAACAAAAAATCACGCGAAACGAAACGTTCGCTGACTCATCAAATATTGACACGAAACGAAGTCGTACGTTTCGGCGCGAAACAACATTTACTCCAAATGTACCAAACTCCAAAAGTACAAGTAGGCGCGAAACGAGGTCGTACGTTTTGCCGCCAAACAAATATATAAGTGATGTCCAAATCAAACCGTCACAAATCCAATCGTGCGAAGTACTCGCACGAAACATCTCCATTTCAATAAGTACACGCGAAGCGTCACTTCGCGCGATTCAACAATGAATCTAACAATCCCCCTCTCATTGGCAGAATTGCCAAAACACCTCGAAACAGAACTCCACGCGATTTCGTCCTCTTTGACGATTCGCAAAATAACATAACAAGAATGACGAACATGATATTCACGTGTTTTCGTGTTGGGCCACTCTGGATAAGGGTTGGAGTTACATGAGTACCACAGCCCACGCCCACGCCACGCAAAACGTCGTCGCTAATCGTGACTGTGACCAGAAGCTTCGGCCATGGCTTCCTTTTAGGGTTTTCTGACCGTCTTTTCGTGTATCCGGCGTCAAATTTGGCTTGCGGATACTCTAAAGAACGTATTTTTCAAAACCTTTCTATTGGAGGGAAAATCAGACCCATCAGCTGTATTGTTTTCTGTAAATCGGGTTCGCCAGTTTCGGCCTAATTTCTTCTTACCTTTTCAGGCCATCTTCTACCGTCTTGGCCGCCCAATTTGGCGTGCCATTAGTCAAGCATCGAGATTTTTCCACTTACTAATATCTTACTTCAAGCTCAGCTCGTATTTGAGAGAATTGCTTTTTAGCCGTCGACCTTCTATAAGCTTCGGCCGTGGTTTCCCACTAAGGTTTTTTGACCTTCCCATCTCCTACCTGGCGCCAAATATCGCGTGCTTCCACCAGTCTTCGGTAAAAACCTGTAATATTCCTTACAAATTAGCTTGTGAACCCTCCTCTTTTTTGTGGCGCCCATGGTACTTGCCGGCATCGGCCGCCTTGATTCGTTTTTTTTTTCCAGTTTTTCTTCTCATTTTCCAACGTCAAATTCCTCGTGCCTGTCGCTGGCCGCCGAGTTTTGCGGCTACCTTCCAGCTGGCATCCAAAGATCCTCTTTCATTTCACTCTTTTCTCACCTCATCGAGTCCACCAAAATGAGCTTTTCGGGCAAATTTCGCCCTTACATAGCGCGAGACAGCACGCACGCTCGACATCCTCTACCTTTTTTCTACTATGGCCCCTCACAAGCGGTAGGAGTCGCGATCCCCTTCACCATCTTCTTCGGAATGTGCTCGGCCTCGTTTGGACATCTCAGATGAGACTTTTACCCCTCGACCACACACCTCCCATACCATCACTCTCCCCCTCCCCACCTTACACTTACACGCATGTACCCTTCCATCCACAACTGCAAACCCTTGCACAAACCCATGTGGGGAAGACCAACCCAATGAGCGTGTGCCCCTCCTAACTCCAACAAACCCTATTCCATCCCCATCTTCAAGCCCAAAGCCTCCCCTAATCTTGTTCTCCTTTACCGTCCCTCCCATTTTGGGGAGCATTCTCCACATTTGCTTACACACTCGAATGTCCACCCACCCGCCCCCATCGTCTCTCCTGTGGCTCCTTCACTCACCGAGCCCGATTAGACTCCCCTATCAAATCCTAGTCCTCTTCCGGTGCCGTGCCCTCAGTGTGGACAGTTGTATGTTGCGGGGGGCGGTTTTCGAGACATTTCAAATCGTGTCCTCTCACCTCTAAAGGAATTCCACCCCTCACCAAAGCTCATCCTCCTCCCTCAAGTGTTCGCCAACGACCCTCTCCTAGTGATTGGGACTATGTTCAACGCTTAGACGTCCTTGGGTGTTACCACCAAGGCTATCCTATGCCTAAGCTCTATACTCGTATTCCCAACCATCTTCGTGAATCTGTCCAAGCAGCTCTTCGACTCCCTTTGGCTTTATTGGCCACCGACATCACCAATGACGCAGCGTGGCACCTACTTCCCTTATTCCCACTTTGGGTTTTGGTTTTGCCACCGACGGGGGGTGCGACCAGAGCTCGTGAGACTAAGGCGCGGTGTCAACGGTTTTCGCAAGGGGACTGGGAGTCCTTGCAGCAGGAGCATACAAACCTTGTCATAAGTCTTTCCATGTCCCCCCCTCGACGTCGTGCCCCGCTCCCAAGCTCCACGGCGAGGTTGCATCGGGCGGTCCACCTTGATCATCCTGGGGAGTATTCCCGGGTTGCTCGTGCTCTTCGACCTTTCCAACCATCTCCGTCTTCCGAGGCTATGGTTGAGGCTTTACGTTTGTTGCATCCTCCTGCCCTTGAAGAGATCCTCCCTTTCGTAGAAGTCCATGATACTCTTGAATCGTTCAACTTAGAGAGGGAAACATTTACTACAACCTTGCTTCGGTCGCCTCATCTTTTTACGGGGGGTCCATGTGGGATGGTGTACAAACTTCTCCTTGATGTATTTCCTCCAGACACCCCCTCTCAGGGTTTTGATCTTCTCTTTAAGGTGGCTTCAGAGATGGCTTGAGGACATGTTCCACACAATGTTGTACCCCTTATATCAGTTGCTCGTCTTGTCGCTATTACTAAGCATGCAGGGGGAATTCGCCCAATTGCTATTGCTGAGGTGCTGTACCGTTTGGTCGCTCGTGCAATGTGTATTCAAATCCAAGGGGCTTTCCATGACCATTTCTCACCGCACCAGTTCAGCGTTCCTACAAAGGGGGGTTGTGAGGCAGTTGTTCATGGTTTTCGCGCTGTTTTGGATCTCCATCCAATTGGGTGGTTCTTTAGGTAGATGTTGCTAACGCTTTTAACAAAGTCAACCGTAATGATATCTTTTGAGAATCGTGACATGCTTCATCTCCTATAAACCTTATTTTCCCTTTTGTTCGTGTGTTTTATTCTCGCCTGAGCTCCATCATCTTTCCTCTTGGCCGTCCTTTTGGTGAGGTTGCCACTTTGGAGTCTGCGGATGGCACCCGCCAAAGTGATCCTATGGGGGGCCCCCATTTTTGCATTGGCCCACCTTCAAGCTTTGCGCCACTCTGCTACGACTTTCTCTGGTTGTTTATTCCCTTCCATTGTGGATGATACTCATATTGTGGGCCCTCATGACCAAGTTTTACCTGCCTTTTCCTATTTTGCGGAGCAACTTTGTAGGATTGGTTTGTCAGTTAAACAGTCTAAATGTGTGGCTTTGTGCACGCAAGGCTTACCTTCACACTTCCCTGTCCTTGTGGGTTTTGGACTTGCAACTTCGACGGATGGTATTAAAGATTTAGGCTCTCCTATCGGTGCCCCATCTTTTGTGAACCAAATTGTCACTGATGCTTTGCTACAGAACCTCTCGCACTCTAATGACCTTCCTAAGCTCTCCGACTCCAAAGTGGCATTTCAAATTCTCACTCGTTGTTTTACTCAACGACCTCTCTATCTCGCACGGACATTGCCACCAACGGCTCCATTTTTGTCCTCTTTAAAGGAGTTTGACGATCGACTTTTTAGTGTTCTCCATCAACTCGTTGGGCATAGGATTTTTGATCTGCTAAAGGGCTCATTTGCAAGCCGTCAAGCTAGCCTTCCAGTTTCCAACGGGGGTTTAGGTTTGATTCCGGTGGCTCGAGTTGCTCCAGCGGCTTATTTGGGTAGTTGGGCTTTGGTGGCGCCCGCCATCATTTCCCGTTTTATAGCAAATGGTGTTCCCATTCTAGCCCATGTCGTCCGTAGAGAAGAGGACAATCTTTTTCCCTTTCATCAAGCTCTTCTCTCCGCTCGTGCACTCCTACCGCTTGATGCTCGTAACCAAGTTCCACCTTTTCCATCTCTTATTGTTGACAATAACTTCCATTTGCAACAACTCAAATCCGAGCAGTCGGCAGCCGTGGAATTCCATGATCAATTAAACGCGCTACCTTCAGCTTAATCGCGTGCTCGTTTGCGCTCGTGTTCTGGGCCGGGGGTTGGTGCATGGTTACAAGCGACACTGATTTTTTCGACACTTCGTCTGGCGTCTGACCAATTCACCCCTGCTACAAGCCTTCGTTTGGGTTTGCCTCACCCTCCGCTTCTTCGGCGCCCCAAGTGTGTTTGTAACCAACCAATCGACTCCGACGGCATCCATTTACTTCGTTGTTTGCGGGGGGGTGAACGTACAGCTGCGCATGATTTGGTTTGGGATGCGATTGTTGCGATTGGCGTCGAAGCAGGCTACACTATGAAGCAGGAAGTTTCTCATATCTTACCTCCTCGTTCCCAATCTAGTGGTCTCCGAAGTCCTCGGGTAGACTTGGTTTTCCTCCACGGGTCTGGGCGGACCTTGGGTGATATGGACCTTACTGATCCGACTGGGACCCAAGTTTCTTCTCGTGCAGCAGTGCATACAGGCGTGGCGGCTTGGGACGAAGCGGCTTCTAAGGAAAGGGATTACGCTCACCGAGACCCAACGGGCCAATTTGTTCCATTTGCAGCAGAGATTTTTGGTTCTTTGGACAAGTCTTTCAATGACTTTCTCCGCAACTGTGCTAAGAAAACTTTTGAATTCAGGGGTCAAAGGAGTCCTCCCCAAAGTCTTCTCGTTGCTTTTTATCGTTAGCGTGTATCAGTTTCCCTTCAACGAGCTCAAGCTGCGCCCCTTCTCCGTCGAAGCACGATGGCGAATGATAGGCGCGGCCTCCCAGACCTTCCTGCTCGAGATCCAGTCCACATCCATGATTTTCGGGGGTATGGAATTTAGCTTGTTAGGGTTGTGGGGCATCGTGTAGAGTGGGTTTTTTATTTTTTGTCTACTCATCTTTGGTATTTTGTTTAGTCTTGCCAGCTGGCCCAGTGTTTTTGGTTTCCTCATTTGTTTGTTTTGTTTTGTTTTAGTAATTGTTGGCTCTTGTAGTCTTTGAATGTGCTTTTTTTTTTTTTAACCCCCTTTGTACTTTGATGGTTTTTCCATCGCACTTTCTATAATAAATTTTTTATTTTTCTATGCCCACCGGAGCATATGTAACTTTTTGCCCATTCCGATGATTTTCCGAAAACTCATCGGAAAATAGGTCTTGTTCACACCAAAATTTTGGCACGTAACTCCAATTGAAGGTGTCATGTGACACTTCGCATGCTTTGACGTCATGAAACAAATGCGTGAAAACAAAGGTGCAGATTTTCAAACTTGAGATGGAGATAATGAATGCTATAAGGAAGACGACGGTGGTTTAAAAGTCATGCAGCTTTTTTGCGCGAGTACAATGAAGTAGCCGTTCGGATGTTTTTTTCTTACGTCAGCTTTTCGGGTTACCGTTGGCTTTTTTCATAGAAAGACACAACTTTTACCCTACTTCTATATCCGACAATATTTTAAGGAAGTTCGTTTGTACGGTTTTCCGAGAACTTCCGAAATCTTCAAAGTTGGTGCTCGGAAAGCTGTACTTTATTCGAACGTCCGTCTATTGGAAGTTAATTTTTTTCCGGTGGGAATAGGCTTTAAGACGACAACACCGCAATACAGTTAAGGGAAAATAGCGCGATCCTGTTCACATGTTCAAATATCGTCTTTGTGACCCACATTCGAATGAGAATGTTTATCCAAATTAGGGTACGGCCCCATGTATGTGTTACTTAGCGAACCTACTTTGTATTTTAGCACGGATCCGGCGGACCCGGATTTCTATGTGTTTACTCGAAATTGTTACTTAAGTTTGTGACGATTATATACGTCGACAATACCCGTGACGATTGTCACCGTGTACAATTTGTCTTTGTCGCACCGTATTTTTCCGAAACTTTTTGAAGCGTCAAGACACGTCGTAATTTTTGAAACGATTTGCGAATTTGGTATGTCCCATGTCATTGCGTGACATTGTAGACGCGCAGCGTTGCAGCCTTGGCTGTACGACATGCCTTTGCGTAAGCCTCGCATGTCCGGCCGCCATGACTTCGCAGATTTTTCAACTTTGCGTGAAATGACACTGCAGCATCGAGACCCCTGCAAAAAAAAAAAAAACAGTACAACATGCAAGCGGACAAAAAAACAATCCTGTAAATTTTTTTCGTCGTCAAGAACTTCTAAAATCTTTTTACACTTGGGAGTATGTTTCCCTATTGGTTTTACTTTGCTTAAAATACATTGCCGATGTGGTTTATGATAAGTTTGAAGATGACGTGACAATGGGTCGAAAAAAAGCAAGACGACAAATTTTCGTACATCCTAAGATCGAGGATGACGCAAATTGTACTCTACAAATTTGCGATTTATTCTTACGGCTGCAACTTAGGCAGTACGGCGCTAAGTTACAAAGGATAACGACAAAAAAAAACCCGTACTAGCCACATGGGGCTGTACCCTAAGTGTAATATCTATAAATTGGCGTTAATGTTTTGTTGGCGTCAGGCCCTGGAAATCAGAATAGGGTTGAACATACTAAATTTGGGTTTTTACACTAATAATATGTTTAATTATTTACAGTAATAGCGATTTGCGGTGTACTTTACTGTTGGGAACCACGAGGTTTGGGCGTCTGGACCAAGTCGCACGGAATTAACAATTTCATACATTTATTTGTCGCACGGAACAAAGAATAAAAGCGCACGAATGGTATTATGAGAGCTACACCGCCAATCGCTATTACACCGCCAATCGCTATTAGCGTTGTGTACGCTAATTCCGTCCCGCTTTTTTTTTATTTTATTCTCCATTAGCGTAGTTCATTCTATTTTTTTCTTTACTCTATTTGGGGTTAATTTTTTAGTACCGTACAAAATAGAAGTACGCCATCAGTTAATTAGTGTGGTGTACGGACAGTGTCAGTTCGTACAAAAATGTACCTTTTTAAGTGTCAAAGTATAATTAATGAGTTTTAGTAGCCGCGGACGCATGAGATTATGCCCTCTAAAAAGGGGGTCTAATCGGGCTGTCAAATATCACGCTCGCATATATTCGTCCAGCGACCGCGTTTCGACTGTGTGAACGTACGATTTGTGTACAAATTTGTAAGATTTTGTACGAATACATATATTAGTGTAAGCATGTTTGCGACCGACATTTTTTTTTTTCAAAGATCCAAATTATAATTATTAAACAATTAGAATGTATGTTTTTTTTCAAATTTTTCAAATTCTTAATTAGCGTAAACCACGGTAATTTTTCATGTACGCTAAAGAAACTTCTACGCTAATAGCGATTGGCGGTGTAGCGTAGAAGTTTCTTTAGCGTACATGAAAAATTACCGTGGTTTACGCTAATTAAGAATTTGAAAATTTTGAAAAAAAACATACATTCTAACTGTTTAATAATTCTAATTTGGATCTTTGAAAAAAATAAATGTCGGTCGCAAACATGCTTACACTAATATAGGTATTCGTACAAAATCTTACAAATCGTACACAAATCGTACGTTCACACAGTCGAAACGTGGTTGCTGGACGAATATGTGCGAACGTGATATTTGACAACCCGATTAGACCCCCTTTTTAGAGCGCACATTCTCATGCGTCCGCGGCTACTAAAATTCTCAATGCTTCACATTTTGCAAAATCACCGATTTCAAATTTTGAAAATTCTAAAAATCTTAACTTACCAATTCTCAATCTCCCAAAATCTTTAATGTCAAAACCCTCAAAATTCAATTCTCAAATTCTCAATGTTTCATATTTTGCCAAATCACCAATTTCAAACTCTGAAAATTCTAAAATTCCTAATCTACCAATTCTCAATCTCCAAAAAACCCTCAAAATCGATTTTCAAAATTGTCAATGTTTCAATTTTCCAAAATCACCGAATTCAAATTATGAAAAATCTAAAATTCCTACCTTTTAAAATTTTACCCTCTAAAATCTAAAATATTTCAACCGTACATTCTAAAAATGTACAAAAAAAAAAAAATTACCACTTCATCATTTTTTTTTGATGAACATTTCAACGAATCTCAAACTTCTTTTCTCGATTCGCTAGGCCGTTTTCCATTCCCAAATACCGTATTTTCCACATTGTCATCGTTACTTCTTTCTTTTTCAATCACCTTCCTTTTTTCATCACGAACATTCATGAGGGACCCCGTTGTTTTCCAAGATCCTTTTAAAAAAGCCAGATTTTTAACAGATTTTGCTTCGCCGTGGCAATTTGACCGGCAGCTGAAAATACCCGCTCCGAAGGAGCCGAAGTAGCGGGTATAGCTAAAACTATTCGAGCTAAAGAGCTCAATGCTAAAAAAACGGGTGGCATTTTCCAACCCACCATTTCAAAGGGTTTCCGGGCTCATTCTCAGAATGCTTTAAAATATCACGTCCTTTGTAAATTTGGATTTCATGGAGCAAATGCTCTTTGAACTCATCTCGAGTGAGTTCATGATCAAGATTTTTAGGAGAACACTCTATTCCGGAGGTTGAACACATCGGTAGCTCTATTTTTAAGGTCAGAAAAATATCATCATCGTCATCTTCATTTTTTTTAGCCACCCCTTTCACGATAGACATATTTTCGGTTTCCAAGATTCCACCGTCGGCACGAACCTCTAAAGGTTGAGAACTTTTGACCTCCGCGTCAAAATTTTCCAACAAAACATAAAGTATATTTTTCCAAACTTTGTCTTGTTCTAAAAAAGACAAAAAAATAGTTGTTTTGTCTTAAGGTCTAATGCACAAAGGATAAACATTTTCATTTAGAGAGTCGCAAACTCAAGAGTGCCACCAGGTTTCATAATCAGAAATTGTAAAAGGGGCAACTCCGAACACCACGTCCACAATGCACAACGTAATATTCCCAAAGATTCACTCGTAGCAACAGCAAGGTCACACAGTGTACACAAGGGAGAGATTGAGCTTTATTAATCAGGAAGAAAGAGATTACAAGATTGAATGCTTGTTGTTCAAAGTCTACTTGCAAAAGAGTCCCTTTTGATCAAGTCTTCTTAACTATTTAAACTAAATAGTCGCTAGTCAACCTGGTGCAACAACTGTACAACTATGTACACGTGGACAATCTCAATCAGTCACATCCAGGTTCCAGAACAATACCGTTCACTCCAAATCCTGTTGCGTTGCGATGCTGCTATACTACGCTGCTATGTTGTTATACTTCGTTGCTATGCTCCTATGTTGCGATGTTGTTATACTATACTGGTATGTTGTTATACTACGTTGTTATGCTACTATGCAGCGCTAGTCTGACATCGCAACCATAGGAGCTACTCTACTCTACCTCCGCGTACTAGTTCTTCTGTAACCATGATACAGTGCCTCCCACTAGCAATTCAGCGTCCCGCTGAATGTAACTCACTAGGGAAATTGCATTTGTCGAAGTATTTCGTACATCTCGTTGAGGTAGTCTTGGACCTCTTGATGGAGCGAAATGAACCTCCGAAAGAGTTGTTGGTGGTGATCCTGCAATTCATCGAGCTGGCTTTGTAGGTCTTCAAATTTCGTTTCCGAAGGCTAGTGCGGTGATCAACTGCCAGCTGTCGTCGGGTGATTCGCCACCTCAGATGTTCTTCCCCTTCCTCAGGAGTGATCTCCGGTGCTTTTGGTTGTGGTTCTTCCCCTTCCTCAGGAGTGATCTCCGGTGCTTTTGGTTGTGGCTAGCGCAGTTCCGGTACAGGTTCCTCTGGTGCTGGACTCGAGGAAGCTAAGGTCGCCGCCGCCGGTTCATCCTTTTCTTCCTCCACATCGGGTTCCCACCGCGTTAATTTCCTTAATTTGAAAGAAACGTGCTTCTTAGCAGCTCGGGCCCGCTGCAACGCGGTCTTCCGACCCAATTTGAGTGCTCGCACCTCGGGCGTGACTGCAGCCTGTGAGATGATATCATGGAGGCGGACATCCCATGGATGATATTTCAGAAGTAACCTTGGGACGTCTTCACGGTACCAGTAGTGGTCCTCGACCACCTCCAAAAACGGCAAGGCATGAGGGTTCAGCTAGACGTTGTAGAAACTAAAGGTTTTTATTTGTATTTTCTAGGTTTAAAACATGTAAAGATAAAGAGCAAAAAAGAAAGAGAGGCAGTCTGCCTCTAACTCCTCTCTCCAACTCCCACACTTGTTGCAGTCATTGAAGGTTGGAGAGGAAAGAGGTTTTGGGGGATGGAAAGTGGACGAGTGAGGCATCCATCCATTTCAGCCGTTCCTCCAGGTATGGTGGAAGCAGGTTTACCATAAAAGCAAATCCAGCTCCACCGGAGGATTCCGAGGACGGGGAAAGCATTCTGATGGAAAAAGGGAAAGATAAGAAAATAGTTACACCGATAGCAACACCTATCGCAACCGGTTCAACGTTCATTTCACCTATTCCGAGGAATGAGGAGAAAAATATTGATGCTTAGGTTTACAACAATATGGCGGCAAAACACTTCATTCTCCGCCATATTACTCAAGGAATTGCATCTCCTCATTTGCAGGTGGAAAGGGCATCCGATCTGTGGACTGCCCTCATAGAGATATACCAAAGTGGTACTATTTTGCAGCAGCAATTTGCTGATCAAAAGATAGATGCATATACATACAAAGGGGGGGAAATGCTAGACTTTTGTAATGCGCTTGCAACCCTTTTCATGGAACTAGAGAGTGCTGGTCAAGTAGAAACAGAAAAGATGAAGGTGAGCTGGACTATGAAAACATAGTCAACCGTGTGCAAGATTTTTCGGATTCCAGATGGATCTGGAATTATGTGGTAGGGATGATTCTCGTCCGAGAGAATACAATTTAGATCCGAAGGGGAGGGAAGAGTGGACAAGCTTTGGCAACAGGAACTGATGGGAGGACCAAGGATCCCAAAAAATTAGTAGGAAACTATGGAGGAGGAGGACACAAAAGTTTGTTCGATGAATGAGGACTAAGGGTCTTAAAGGGGTTGTGTCATTTTTGGAAGAAACTAGGACACTATATGGCAGTGTACTTATCTAACCGAGCTTCAATTAAAGGAGGGGCAGACTCGTTGACCCCCGAGAGGAAAGAAAAAGGTCCTTATGACACAGGTACATGAGGCAGAATCCGAAGACAAGGACGATGAGCTCCTATTGGATGAGGAGTTGGAGGCGAAAAATGAGGTCGAAATTCCACGAAAGTATAAATGTGCTTTTCGGTGCATTGAAAGGTGAAGCGGGCTCGATTGTAGATTCAAGTGCCTTGATGCACATGTGTAAGGATAAACACCTGTTCACTTAGATAAGAAAGATTCCCACCGTAGAGATAGAGTACGGGGATGGGAGGATAGTCACTACTACTTTTGTAGGATCGGTAGATCTGAAAGTGTTAGTAGAAGGAAAGACATCGATAGTTACGTTCTCCGATGTATTGTTTATTCCGGAGTTGAACAAAAACCTCATCTCTATATCTGTATTAGATGATAAGGGTTTTGATACTTGCACTAGGAAAGGAGTCTTTACTGCTAGTTTTGAGGAGAAAGTTTATTTCACTGCTGAAAAAGGTCAAGTGTTCAACATGGTCCTCGAGTGTCTTACTATACACTAAGATGTCATCCAAAAAGACTTTTACGAACGCATCCAGATACTGCCGGAAGATAGAGTTCATTAAATGCATAAAGGTAGCCGGCTCATTGGTCAATCCAAATGGCATGACCAAATAATGGAAATGACCGTACCGAGTCTTGAATGTAGTTTTTTCCAAATCCCTTTCCGCAACTCTTATATGGTTATATCCACTGCGTAAGTCTTTCTTTGGAAAATACTTGGCACCTCTTAGCTTGTCAAATAGTTCGTCAATCCTGGGAAGGGGGAAAAATACTTGGCACCTCTTAGCTTGTCAAATAGTTCGTCAATCGTGGGAAGGGGGTACGTGTTCTTGATAGTTAATTTATTTAACTCTTAGTAGTCCTCACACATATGTAGGCCGCCATCTTTCTTGTTCACAAAAAGGACGGGGGCTCCATACGGTGACTTGCTCGGCTCGATCGCTTTAGCGTTGACCAATTTTGAAAGTTGCTTCTTGAGTTCATCTAACTCGGTATAGCTCATTTTTTACATCCTATTGGCCGGGGGAACAGCTCCAAGGACGAGCTCGATTTTGTGGTCTAGGTCGCGTTTCGTAGGTAACCCTTCAGGGAGCTTTGGGGGAAAAACATCATCATACTCCTCGAGGAGTTTTACAAGGAATTCCGAGGCCTTAACGGAAGTCTTTCCTAGGTCGTCACCGTCTTTGGAATTGAAGTCGGGGTCTTTGTTAATCCACTCCTATGGAATTCCCTCTTTAACTTCCTCTACCAGCTGCACGACCGCCATTCTAATTGTTTCCCCTTTCTTGAGCGCCCTCTTAAGCTGTAAAGCTGAAAACACACGTTGTTGAAATAACTAGATTTATAAAGTATTTTCTAGGTCTAGATAGATTAGTGAAATAATGAAAAGAAAGCACAAACACTGTGCCTCCACCTCTTCTTTCTAGCCCCCATACTTGTTGTAGTCACTAAAGGAGACATAGAGTGGTGGAGCCATGGCTGCCTTAGTTCCATGAGCAGGACTTAAGAGTGACATAAGTCACTCTCAACAAAAGGTTGAGTTCGACAGGACTCGAACTGTTGTTTTTGAAAAGTTAGTTTCGTGTGTACGCATCGTTTCGTGCGTACACAATGTTTCGTGAGTATAGTACGCGATTTTAATGCGTATGCTATTTGGATTTACTGTGGATGTTTGAATGGATTTGCGGATTGGGGGAGCAATGGTACTAATTGTTTTGGGACGTACTGAACTATTTGAGTGGCTCGAACAAACATATGAAAAGGCACGGAATGTGTACGTCAAATGTACGGCGGATCGCGAAGCGATCCGATTTGGAGTGTTTTGAAAAGGTACCCCGCAGGTAATATATATATATATATATATATATATATATATATATATATATATATATATATATATATATATATAAGAATCATAATGATGATGAACGGATTTCGAACTGAAAGTGGTGTGAGCGGCATTTATGGAAAAAAGACGCCGCCGGTACGAACTTATTTGGATGAGATGACGTCATTTCGTCAAGTGGATTTTTGTGACGACGCAACATGACATCAAGGATGCCGAAAAAGAGCTACGCACCGCGGCACCGTCAGTTTGGTCATTTTGGTGAGGGATGCGAAATCGCGTCCATCACATGATGTTTATTTTTGACGGCCCAGATTCGTTTGACGAAATTCGTAAGGTTTGTATATATTTACAACAATGTTTTGTCCTATGTGTATTAATTATTAGTGTAGATTTATTCACTCTGACATATCACGAAGTATTCGAATATACTCAAATTAATAGAGGCAGTTGATAGATTACGTACGGCTGGTATGCCTCCGTACAGTCAGTGGTGAGCTCTAGTGTATAGTTGTAGGACTTAGTCATTTTTGCACTTAGGAACTTTTTGTACCAAATCTGTTTTTGGTCATTTTTGGTAATTTCATATGAGGATTTCTCTCAAATCTATTAGCAGAATTATCTGAAATTTTGTATGTGTGGTGCTCCTTGTATTGGAAATATTGTGGCAAATTTGCAGACCTAGTGTGTGTCTGGGTTGCTTTGGGCTTCATTGTGAAGATGGTCACATTTATCAAAGTTTTGACAAACTGTTTATTATCAACTTTGACCGAGTGATGTGATAAGCCTATTTGGTATTTTTATATGAAAATTGTTGGAAATACTAGGTGGCCTAGAAAATATTTGTTCATGTAGTTTCAACTTGTTTTGTTTATTCTGTAGAATTCTTAGTGGATTCAAAGTAGGCTTTTTGGGGTAGTGTGTGGTGCTTCCGAGGGTAAATCCATGGCTTGAAATGGCTATGGACAACAGAACCTCCGACCGGCAGAGCGAGGTGTAGCCATCAGCTCTAACCCGTCTATCGTAAAAGTTTGTTAAATTACATAGGGTGTGATATTTTTTTAAATTGTGTTTTGATCTCAAATCTGATTAACAAAATTTTAAATGAAGGGACATAGAACTAGTTAATATATAGTGCGAACATGATCCCGTACGAAACAAATGAATCGGACATTTGTTTCAACGACTAACACTAAAAGTCGTTTTTGATCCAACGACACATTTCGCCGCCGAGATCCCAGAATGGTCACTTTGGCGGTTTTTCGAACGCGAAAAACTTGGCGCCACGTGTAGAGATAACATTTGGAAGCAGAAATCCCGGGGGACATAAGGATGAGTAAAAAGGAGACACGCG
The DNA here is from genome assembly GCA_037447655.1 of Zygnema cylindricum. Taxonomy (NCBI): domain Eukaryota; kingdom Viridiplantae; phylum Streptophyta; class Zygnematophyceae; order Zygnematales; family Zygnemataceae; genus Zygnema; species Zygnema cylindricum. The sequence continues at coordinate 245,788 of JBBHKE010000165.1, read as the reverse complement.
TCAACTCAATGGCCTTGTCGTACACAAGCCGTACAGAAAGGACACGCGCCATAGTACCTTTCTGTACTATACTGTCATATGATTGGATCGCACTGTAGTAGATAGGGGTTGTGAGAGGGGTTTGGGACTTAGCAGTTTTTTAGCAACCTCTCTCTTTGAGAATTTGTATAAATTGACATTTTTGCAGCTTCATAACTTATCGCCTGGTTGGGCGTTTTCAATGATTGTTTTTTTTTGTGGACTCACAGAAAGTCCAAACTGCACAAGGGCGCAGTTAGGTTAACAGTTTGTTCGCTTGATCAACATTTGTAGTAGGTGAAAGTAGGCTAGTTAAAATTACCTAGAAGCTTCTTGACTTCTGTAGTCCAATGGAGGACACAGAATAGTAGTTTATGGGCCCACCCTCTAGGGTGCCCATCTTCAATGGATCTGGGTTCATTTATTGAGAAGCCATGATAACAGGGGCTTCTTATGAAAAACGATACCGGGGTATTGTAAGTGGACAAGTGAAACGTCCACCTCACGGAACTCCACTAGGGTTTGGTGGAATAAGGATTTTCCGTAGCAGCATCTGCTGCAACGGAAGAGGCAGATGATGGGGACAGCAGTGTGTCCGAAAATGGGAAAGAAAAGGAGACACCTATTACTCCTATTGCTGCTATTCCCACGACACCCGGAGTGGCGATCGTGAAGACCGCAGATAACGACACCCAAATGTGGGAAGACACCAACATGGATGCCAAAAACTTCATTTTGAGACACCTCACTCAAGCTTTGACAACTCCCCATTTTCACGTTTACAAGGCCGAGGAGTTCTGGGTGATTTTGGTGGAGATCTATAGAGCTGGTATGATTCAGGAGATTCAGTTGGCCGAGCAAAAGTTGGGAAATTATACTTACAAAGGGGGAAAGATGTTAGACCACTGTAATGATCTCTCTTGTTTATTTATCAAAATGGACAGTGCCCGGTGGATAGTACAATGAAGATGAAAGTTAACACTCTCATCATAAAGTTACCAGACGAGTATAAGAACATAGTGTACCAAGTACAAATTTGATTGAGAGTTCATGGAAGTGGAATACAGTGGTTCGAATGATACTTGTGCTGGAAAACACCATTGAGATTAGGAGAGGAGGAAAGAGCATTCAAGCTCTAGCTACCAAAGCAGACAGGTGGAGAAAGGACCTGAAAAAGCCGTACAACGGAGAAAGAGATTTGTCTAAAAGACAGAGGCCTCCAAAGGGTCTTTGTCATTTTTGCAAAAAGTCGGGACACTTTTTAGAGGATTCCGTCAAGCTATCGGAGCTGAGGCTCCAAGAGAACCGTGGAGGGGGTTCTTCCGGAGGGACGAAAAATGCACTTGTGGTCACAAAAGTGAAAGGAGAGACCGAGGATGAGTCCTCTGAAGAGGAGGATGTGGAACTTCTTTTTGACGAGAATCTAGAGGAGAAGGAGATCCCTCGGAAATAGAAGTGTGCTCTCGGAGAAATTCGGGAAGCTCTAGAGGAAGGATAAATCATCGACTCAGGTGCATCCAACATATGTGTGGTGATACGCAACTCTTTACTAAATTAAGAAAGATCCCTACTGTAGCGATAGAGTATGGGGATAAGAGAGACGTTACTACAGACCTAGTGGGATTGGTAGATCTGAAAGTCTTAGTAGAGGGTAACACTTCTATACTCACCTTCTCAAATGCACTCTATATTCCTCAGCTAAGTAAAAATCTTGTCTCTACGTCCGTACTAGATGACAAAGAATTTGTTACCTTCACTAGAAAAGGAGTCTTTACAGCTAAATTTGGGGATGAAGTCTACTTCACGGCAAATAAGGGTAGCCAAGGAATGTTAAGGCTTAACTCGAGTAATAAAAAGAAGAATGCTTATTATGTTGGTGTCCCAAAGTTGATGATTTGGCATAAGCAGTTAGGGCATGTGCATTTTGATAGGTTGAGGGAAATAAATAAGCTTGGTGTAGTAGAAGGCATTGAGTTTGAGGATAATAAAATGGTGGATGAGAGTAGTGGATGTGCCCAACATAAGGCTCAAAGACTTCTTTTTTCCAAAGCCGCCACATATAAGGGTGAGAAAGTACTAGATCTAGTACACACAGATATTTGGGGACCAGCAAAAGTACCTTCGGTTGTAGGGAAGTGGTTCATGCTGACAATAATCGATGACTAGTCCAGATGATCTAGAGTATATTTCCTAAAAACAAAGTTTGAAACACCAACTTACTTCAAAGAATATAAAACCTATAGTGAGAAGTTCCATCGTACCCCCATTAAGAGAATAAGAAGTGATAATGGGGGAAAATATACCTGTAATCAGTTTGAGGAATACTTGAGAGATGAGAGAGTTCAGCACCAAAAACCTGTACCATATAACTCGGAACAAAATGGGGAAGATGAGAGGTAGAACCAACCACTAGGAGATAGTGTATGCAGTAGGTTGGGCGACAAGAAAATAGGAGAGAGATATTGGGCAAAAGCCATGAACTATGCCTATTACATTAAGAATAAAGTCCTTACCTTAGCTGTAAAAGGAATGACACTTTATGTGAGATGGGTTGGAAGGAAACCAGATATCATTCACCTTAAAGTATTCGGTAGCCAAGTTTACAGTCTTGATATGGAAAGGAAAAACTGGAAACTAGATGCAAAGGGAAAACCTGGATACTTTGTAGGATATGATGAGGATGTCAAGGGATATGGAGTTTATGACTTAGCAAAGCAAGATATCATTGTACTCAAACACCTAGTTTTCATGGATGAAGGGAAGTCATTTGACCCCTTCAAATATAACAAGAAGATAAAAATCACTTTTGAGTCTGAAAATGAGGAGAACTCGGTTTTTCTCGAAATGGACATTAGTGAAACAGTGATTGCACATTCAGGGGAGATCCAAAATACAAGAGATCTATCGGAAAATTCACATATTGCTATGGACTTCGAGGAGATAGAAGAGGAGGAACCGGAACCGGCTTCCTTGGATAGGCGAGCCGATGAGACAGTAAAGAGAAATCCAAAAATTCCCTCCATTCCATCTTCGGAGTTTGAGGGAGGAAGAATGAGCAACAAAAGGATACAGCAAAAACAGGCGGCTCATAAGGTAACTAAGCTATCTCACCCTGATGAGCCTCGCTCATACTCGGAGGCAGTGAACAGTCCGGGGAAAAATAGATGGATTAGAGCCATAAATGATGAGATGGCCACCATCATGGAAGCAAATACTTGGAAACTAGCCGACTGTCCTCCAGACAGAAAAACCAATTGGCTGTAAATGGGTGTTTAAACTAAAACTGAAACCACATAATACCAAAGAAAGATATAAGGCTCGCTTGGTAGCAAAAGGGTTCACCCAAAAGGAGGGGATTGACTATGAGGAGACTTTTGCTCCTGTTGTTCGGTTCCCATCAGTAAGGATTCTCCTCCGTTTAGCGACAACATAAGACATGGAAATACACTAGATGGATATTAAGACCACCTTCCTCAATGGTGAGTTAGAGGAAGAAATTTTCATGCGGGCACTAGAGGGGTTCATGGAGGAAGGAGAAGAGAGCAAAGTTTGCGGGCTCATAAAGTCCTTATATGGACTGAAGCAGGCTGCTCGACAGTGGAATAAGAAACTAGATGAGTTTCTCACCGGTCTGGATATATTCGGATCAGCTCTGACCATGCTATCTATATGTTTGAAGATGAGAATGGTGTGATTTTTATTGCAATTTATGTGGATGATATGCTAGTGTTAAATAAGTCTTTCGAAGTTCAATAAGTTAAAGAAAGATCTTAGAAGCAGATTTGACATGAAGAATTAGGGGAAGCAAGATATATTTTGAGAATCCAAATGGATAGAGATAGGGAAAAAAGGATCATTCGACTTAGTCAGAAAGAAACAATAAGTAATATGCTTGAGAAATTCCAGATGGAAAAGGCAAACAGTTTTACGACTCCCATGGACTTGAAGAAAGTAAGTGATGGAAGTGTACAAGGAGGAGTGATAATCTTAGATGATCAAATTAGTTCAGAAGAGAGAGAGTTTATAAAGTCTATCCCTTACAAGCAAGTTGTAAGAAGTCTAATACACTTTATGAACTGTACCAGGCCAGATATAGCAACAGCGGTTCGAGTCCTCAATAAGAGTCTTAATGATCCTAGGAAGAGAGATTGGGAGGCGGCCAAGAGAGTCATGAGATATCTAGTGGGAACAAAGGAGTTATGGTTGTATTTGGGAGGGGAGAACACTCACATCACTACTTGCAGTGATGCGAGTTATGGGGATGCACCTTTGAAAAGATGCACTTCTGATTATGTTTTGTATGTGGGAGAAGGTGCTTGCTGTAGGAGCAGGAAGCAAAAAAAGGTGGTTGCTCAGTCTACTATGGAGGCTAAGTACATGGCCTTTTGTTCTGTTGTGAAAGAGTTGATGTGGGTCAAATCCTTGTTACAAGAAATGGGGTATATCAAGAAGGGAGTGCATGAAGTTTTTTGTGTAAATCAGGTTGCCATTGCAATTGCAGCCAATCCAAAGCGTCATTTCAAAGCTAAGCATATAGACATAAGGTTGAGTTGTTTGAGGGAAAAAGTAAAAAATAAAATTGTGAATCTTTTGTATAGGTCTGATGAAGAAATGGTGGCAGATATGATGACCAAACGTGTGCCATCTCCCAAGTTAAAGTATTGTAGGGAAAAGTGTGGACTAAAAGAAAAATTAAAATTAGACTAGAAAATAAGGGGAGTGTTGAAATAACTAGATTTATAGAGTATTTTCTAGGTCTAAATAAATTAGTGAAAAAAGGAAAAGAAAAGCGCAGACAGTCTGCCTCCACCTCTTCTCTCTAGCCCCTATGCTTGCTGTAGTCACTGAAGAAGAGAGAGACTGGTGGATCCATGGCTACCTCAGCTCCATAGGCATGACTCAAGAGTGACATAAGTCACTCTCAAAAAAGGTTGAGTCCGGCAAGACTCGAACCTCCGACCGGTAGAGCGAGGCGTAGCTGTCAACTCTAACCGGTTTGTCATAAAAGTTCGTTGAATTACATAGGGTGTGATATTTTTTTAAATTGTGTTTTGATCTCTAATCCAACTACCAGAAATACGAATGAAAAGACATAAAACTAGTTAATATATAGTGTGAACATGATCCCACACAAAAAAAATGAATCAGACATTTGTTTCAACGACTAACATTAAAAGTCATTTTTGATCAAACGGCACATGCTACCGCCGAGACCTCGGAATGGTCACTTTGGCGGTTTTCAGACGCGGTATGACCAAGCGCCATATGGAGAGATAACATTTGGAAGCGAAAATCCCGGGGGACATAAGGACGAGTAGAAAGAAGACACGCGTCCACTTAATGGCCTTGTCATACACAAGCCGTACAGAAAAGACAGCGAAAGTAGTACCTTTTTGTACTATAGAGTCATATGATTCGATCGTACTGCAGTAGATAAGGGTTGTGAGAGGGGTTTGGGGCTTAGCATTTTTTTAATAGGCAGGAGCCTCTCTCTTTGAAAATTTGTATAAATTGGCATTTTTGCCGTTTCATAACTTATCGCGTGGTTGGGCGTTTTCAGTGATTCTTTTTGCTGTGGACTCAGGGGAGTCCTGATTCCACAAAGGTGTCGTTAGGTTGAAAATTTGTCTATTTGATCAGCGAAAATTGTAGGTGAAAGTGGGCTAGTTAAAACTACCTAGAGGTTTCTTGAATTTTGTATTCCAATGGAGGACACAAAATTGCAAGCGTCCCTCTTCCAGCTCTTTACCAACGGCTCCCGCATTTACCCCAAACTCTTTATCGCCTTTTCTCACTCTCATGCTGTAGCTCCTCGAATCAATCGTCGAGTTCCACTGATGGAGCTATGGCTTGCCGAAGATTACCTCATGATCTGTGAGAGGTAATACATGGAGCGTCCCATACCAACGAAAGTTCCCCATACTAACATGCAATCGATGTGTATGATGGGTGATCGAGATAGAGCTGCCATCGGCCAATTGAACCGACAGGTTATCCTGAACAGCAATGAGGGGGAGCTTCAACTTCTTTGTCGTCTTCTCGTTGATGAAATTCCGCGACGCGCTAGAGTGAACCATGAAGTTAGGTGTGCTGCCCCCAATTTCGTCAGTAAAGACCAAAGCGTCTCCACCTTCTCCCGCTAATAAGGTAACATTAACCTTGCATTTTGTGGGACCCTTCCTTTTTGGGCATTCCCTGGCCATATGATCTAGGGAACCACACTGGAAACATAGTTCGTTTTGCCTCCTTCGTTGGAGTTCCTCGGGGGACAGGTTGTTGGTCCTATTTTTGGTGGTCCTCTTTTTCTTCTTAATTGCATTGACCACGTGCGCGCCCTCCTTGATGGCTCCTAACTCCATGGGGTTCGGTCCATCCTCCCTTCGACCTCCTCCGCTACTGCTCGATCTAAAATGATAAGATCTTTCGAGAGCAAAATTTATGGAATATGTCCGTTCTGCAAAATGGACAATTACCGAAAGGTTGGGAGTTGTCGTTTCGCGCACGAGCCATTGCTCCACATCCCTTCGAATAGAAGCCTTAAGCCCCTTCACATAACGATCAATGGCTTTGTCCTCCGTCATCGTTGGGATCTAGACTTTGCATTCTAAGAACCGTTGCGTATACTCCAAGACGGAACTGCCTTATTTTAATACCGAAATTCTATCCCTTGCGGCTTTGACCTTGTTCATTTATTGCCAACAATCACGGAGAGAACTGACAAACATGGTCCAATCAGCGGGTACCTCGTGGCTTTCCACCATTGCTCTTCACCATGCCCCTGCGGCTCCCTTAAATAACCCTCCCGCGTTATAAATATTTTCACGATCAGATATGCCGAGGAAGTTCTCCAAATATTTCGCTATCGAAAACAACCACGCATCGAGATTTTTATGCTTGGTAAGTTCAAACTCATAGAGGAGTTGTAACTTAGGTCTCCGCAAATCTCTCTCCATGTTTCCGTGTGTTCGATCACCGAGACGAGATTCGAAGGTTGCGAGGGTGTCACTCAGGTGAGCATTTTGCAATCTGACATTCTCTATTTCCCGGAGTACCTGCTCTAACATATCCATTGTGGACACTATGACCTTCCATGCTGTCGGGTCACGAAGGGGAGCTTTGATACCAATGTAAAAGGGGCAACTCCGCACACCATGTCCACAACGCACAGCGGACTATTGCGAGAGATTCACTCGTAGCAACAGCAAGGTCACAGAGTGTAGACAAGGGAGAGCTTGAGCTTTATTAATCATGAAGAAAGAGATTACAAGATTGAATGCTCGCTGTTCGAAGTCTACTTGCAAAAGAGTCCCTTTTGACTAAGTCTTCTTAACTATTTGAACTAACTAGCCACTATTCAACCTGGTAATACGACTCTACAATTTTGTAAACGTGGACAATCTTTATGAATCACATCTAGGTAATCACAATACTGTTCAGTCCAGATCCTGCTGCGTTGCGATGCTGCTATACTAAGTTGTTTTGTTGTAATACTACGTTGCTATATCGCTATGCTGCGCTAGTCTGAGATCGCAACCATAGAAGCTACTTTACTCTGCCTCCGCGTATTAGTTAATCTGTAACCGTGTTACAAAAACCATATCGGATGCAATAAGGTGAATTGCCGAATGCCCATCATTTTCAATTTAGGTATCATCAACCACGTTCTTCAGTCCGTTAAGAAGTGAGTTTATTATAATGGGAACCCAACTAAATGTCACGTAAGTTTCTCCTTTCAAAGCTCTTTAAGCCACCATAAAATGATTTAAAAAAGTAACGCCTCTTTCAATTACAATCCATGACTCTTCACTTAATTTTGCACTTAGTGGAACCGCTTTTATCATCAAAGCACATAATAGAATGTCCAAATATAAAATGGAAGCAAGCATGGTATAAATAGACCACCACCTTGTAGCTAGATAGACATTAACGACTTCCACTTAACTCGTAATTCAATAGCAAAACTTTTGAGATTGTCGTTTGCTCTAGAGGATCTTTTGAAAAACCCTACAAGATTTATTGTAATTATCATTTGTGCAAACAACATGAACTTGCAAAGAATATCGTGATGACCAAGCCTAAGAGGTGGTCAACACACCCGTGCCAATCGCACGACATAGCTTTACCGGATTTTTTCATAGCAATGCACTTTTAAAATGTTGTACCTTGCAAACATGTCCTTATATTTTTCTTTTATGGCTTCCGTTGTGTGACTTATCGGAAAGAGGAACACCCTAAGCATACATTTATAAGATCTTATTCAGAATTTGAGGAAATGGACAGTTAGTTAATGAACACTAAGACTCATTAGAAACTGAAGTCCATGTGTCCAAAGTTACACTAAGGGTCTCTTTATCAAGTAGTTTAGCCAAACTTAAACGAACCTTTATGCTTATCTCCTCCATTTTGGATGTTCATCCCTACTGATCTAGGATTGTTGTTTTCGGTGCTAACCCTTTGACCCTCTTGTGAAACTCCACGCACTATGCCACACTTAGTGCTTGCGAGTATAAATATATCCAGCCACGAAGCTTGTCTTTTAAAAGAGCTTGCAACTCCTTTATTGATAAAGTCTTGGAGTGCTCCTGGTTTCTTTTCAATCCCCTTTAATTTCCCAAATGCAAATAATTGTTTTTAAGGTAAGATACTAAATTTGAAGGGCTCGTAGAATTCCCTCTATCCACAGGCATCTCACAGTAATTACAAAATGCCATGCCTTATCTAGAAGCATCTCACAGTAATTACAAAATGTCATGCCTTATCTAGAAGCATCTCACAGTAAATACAAAATGCGTTATCTGAATGTCTACCATCGCGCAATACCTTAAAATGCTGCAATACTTTTAATAATGCTCTTTTCGAAATGGCTTTTTTAACATGTTTGCATTCCTCCTTATTTTTTTTAAGTTTTCTAATTCTTTGATATGCTCAGTCTTTTCTACGTCCATATCAGGAATTGTTTGTGTCCCATCCTCCTCTCTTCTACAATGTTGCTTTCTTTTTCATGTTTATCCATTAGAATGAATAAACATATATGCTATACGATTTTACATTCACTAATATTTCCTCAAATAAGTGTAGTCTGGTTATAGAATTTTAAGAAGATGGTGAAGGTAAATGGCGGCAATCTGACAAATTTGTTCTTCTGGTGTGTTAGTCTGTTCATCTGGTTTTTGAAAAAGTTTCATATTATAAATTTACAATGTAATTTATTTTTTTCGTTTCAGTTATTTAGTTTTCGAACTATAAACATTTTTTTATTATTTGTCAACGCTAATGTGTTGCGCTGTGCGCATTAAATTTCAACTAAACAGAATACAAAACAGATTCTTATGCGTGGCATGCCATGCTGTTTAAAGTCAACAATATAATACAATTTATTACACATTACTATCTTATGGGTACTATATTTTTCTTAAGTTATCGCCGATAAGGAATTTGCTGGTCTCGGACTATTAATATGGGACCTCTGACGGTTTGATAACCGATAACTATCGGTACCTCTTTTATCGCGATGGATATTTTGCTAATACACAACACTCCACCGCTAATCGTTTTTACTTAGGGTAACTCTCCATCAGGCGTTCCCAATAATCGTACGGTCATGTTTACTAGCAGTAATATTTGTAACACCTTTCCATCAAGTCGTGGCAGTGAAGCAAAAATTGCTTACATATTAGATTGCGATTAGTACCAAGTAGGATCTTGTTAAGCCGCCCGGGATTAATGAAAGATTTGAATAATACAAAATCTCAACTGCGTAACAGTACGGACGGACACACATTAAAATATCTAGTAGCGTCACCCTAATGTATAATCTGTACGTCCTTTTATTTGTCGTTGTACTAACGGTTTCGAAAACCGTTGCAAATTGAAAATTTGTACAAATGTCCATGAATGTACCATTTTTACGTTCATGTATTGTCGTTGTACCAGCGGAGGCGTGAAAGGATGTCCTACAACTAAGATTTTGTCGGCAAACAGGGTGGCTTTGATGATAGAAGGTACACGCCATTTGCCACATGTAATATTATTACTTCATGTTCGTCGTGGATCGAGTTTGACTTTTACAAGTGGATCAATACACGCGTTGAGTAAGTGCAAAGTGTCCTTCATGAGGGACCACAAGCGTGATTCGCATGGGACTACAAGTGACGAAGCACTCAGGTGCTTTGTACTACATGACCACATTCGACTGGACTTTAGCGGTCACCGCTCACTAAGCATTTGGAACGTTTTGTGTACGGTTAGAACGGTTTGTGTACGGTTCAATGTCTGTAAATATTTGAATAACATTAGTTTGTAGTTTAGTGTGATAAAAAAAAATAGTGTTTCATTAATCAGGTTTTAGAAAATAGTAATTAGGTTTTTGAGGTACAGTAACGTACGGGTAGGATGCTTTATCGTTAGTCAAGATAATAACCGTAGTAACGGTTACCCGAATTAGTGTATATCAGTAGATACACACTGTGAGTATATAACTTAGGACTTAGCCAATTTTGTAGTATCCAATTTTGGGAATATGAATTTCTAAGGGCAGTTTTTCGGAAACTTCCAGATAAATTATCGTATGGTTTACTTAGTCATTTAAGCTGCAATTTTGGGAATCGTCATTTTACTGTATTTTGTATCATTGTGGCAAATTTGAAGCATATTGGCTTTCTGAGTCATATTTTGTGTTAGTTCTAAGTTGGCTGTTGAGTAAGTACTTTGATAGTTTCTGTTGTTTCTTATGTCTACTTCCACTACTACTGCTGGTTCTCCGCGTGCAAAGGTGGTTGTAGAACAACATGTTATGGGCCTTTCGTCAAGAATTCCTATTTTCAATGGCCAAAAGTATGCTTACTGGGTGGCGATGGTTGAATCGTCGTTTGAAACTGCTGATTTATTGGGGGTCTTGGATGACTCCCTTGATGAAACAGATCCAACTTGGGCGAAGAAGAATTCAATGGCAATGAACAATCTAATCCTTTGTATTTCAGAAAATTTGGCCATGTCGCGACTGAAAATGAAGAAGGCGAGGGAGATTTGGACATCTCTGAAATCCGCTTTTGAGAAAGCAAATGTTTATGAGGAACTCTTGGTGGCTGGAAAAATTTGGGGATACAAATACACGGGGGGGACTATGGTAGAGTATTGTGACAATTTTCGTGCGCTCATTGATGCTCACTCTTCTGCTGGGGGGTCATTTCATGAGTTTCAACAGTCAGCTTTGCTTATTAAAGGTCTCCCTAGTAGCATGAAGGGTGTGTCTAATCAATTAAAGGGTCATGATAAAGCTAGCTGGTCATTTCAGTAAGCATATAATCTTATATTGGAGGAAGAAACAAATACTAAACTCCTTGAGGGAGAAGGAAAAGTTGAAGCATTTGCAATAGACTTTGACAAAAGAAATTAGTTCAATCAGAATAAGAATTAGTTTAACTAGAATCAAAATCAGTTTAATCAGAGGCACAATATGCCATCTACTACTACTTATTTCTATTGTTCTGAGAAGGGTCACGGATACAGGTATTGTTCTAAATTGAAGAAGGCTAACGAGATAGGTTTATACAGGCCAGGTTGGCAACAGAGCCAGTATCACATAGGTTTTTGTGGAAATCCTTCCCGTGGAAATGCTTTTTTTTCAGCTTGTGCAACTGATGCAGATGAGTCACTAAGCATCAATGAGCAAGAGGAGGCGGAGTTATTTTCTATGGTGGCTACCATGGAGGGCCCAAAGGATTCAGGATGGATCATGGACACGGGAGCGTCTGCCCACATGTACTGGAACAAAGCGGCTTTTACAAATCTGCATCAAACATCTCCAAGGAGTATCTACTATGCTTGTGGCATGAGTGTTCAAACCTCAGCTCAGGGTGATGTATCTTTGATGGTAGATGTGGGGTGGAATTCGGTAGAGAAAACCCTTTACAATGTTTTGTATGTTCTAGACTTTAAGAAAAATCTATTTTCTACATCATTAGTGGAGAGCAAAGGCTTTGAGGTTGTTCTGAAAGGAGGGAGACAGGTTGTTAGCAAGCAAGGGAAAGTAGCAGTAACAGGGACTAGAGATGCTAGCCAAATGTACCGGATAGACATGGCGGAATATAAAGAAAAGGATGTTCTCTACTCCAGTGTCCATTCTGACAATGAGTTGTGGCATAAAAGATTAGGATATATGAATAATGATAGTCTTAAGAAAATGGTAAATTCGGGAAAAGTCGAGGGAGTTTCTCTCAGTTCTCATCCTATAAAATCATGTGATGGTTGTTCACTTGACAAGATTCACAAATTGCCACTTCCACAAGAAACGGACCACAGATCCGAGAAAGTTCTACAACTAATACACTTTGATGTTCTCGGTCCTTCACAAGTGGCTTCAGCTGGAGGCGTCCACTATATGATTACAATCACAGATGACTACTCGAGGTACACTAAAGTCTACTTCATGCAACATAAGAGTGAAGTGTTCACTCACTTCAAACATTACAAAGCGTGGGCGGAAAAGCTTCATGGAGTTCTAATCTTGGCGTTGAGATCAGACAATGGGGGAGAATACACATCAAAGGAATTCGAAGAATTCCTAATTCAAGAAGGTATTATTCACAATCTTACTGTTCTTTATACACCAGAACAGAATGGTGTTTCTGAAAGATTAAATAGGACAATGACAGAGAGTGCTTGGTCCATGCTTGCAGATAAAGGGCTAGATTTGAAATTATGGGCTGAAGCACTAAACTGTGCTGTTTATATTAAGAACAGAATTGCTTCTAGATTTGTTAGCACCACACCTTAAGAGCTTTGGACAGGAGAGAAACCTGATGTTAGCCACTTTAAAATCTTTGGCAGCAAGTGTTTTATTCTAGATACTTCACAGGATAGATGGAAAATGGAGGCTAAGGGCTTACCATGAATTTTTATGGGGTATGATGATAATGCAAAAGGATCTAGAGTTTTTGTATTTGAGAAACAGAAGGTGATTATTTCTAAGAATATTCACATTAAAAATGAACAGGATTCGGTGGACCATTTTAAAGTGCCAGATCAACCAGCAAAGGAAAAGCAAGAATATGTCATATTTCATCATACGCAGCGAGTCTAATTTCCACCGGCAACTAGGATACCTCTTCCTTCAGTTCCTTTGGTGCCTCTATAAGATGCTCCACCACAAGCTATGCCTCAATTGGAAGGAACTACTACAGACACTGTGCAATTTGGGTTTTTGTCCGTAATAATTATCCGCTTTGATTATCTTTTAGGTACACATACAGTATCTGACAAACGTACAATTTCACGTCATTATGACGTTTTCGCTACGCGGTTTGTGAAAACGCATTCTGTCAAAACAGACAGTTTCACGTCATTATGACATTTGCACTACGCGGTTTGTGAAAACGCATTTACATCATAACGGCATGTATTTGTTTTTCTACAACCACCGTTGCAGGCGGAGAACGAGCAGTAGTAGTGGAAGTAGACATAAAAAACAGCAGAAACTTTCAAAGTACCTACTCAACAACCAACTTAGAACTGACACAAAATATGACTCAGAAAGCCAATATGCTTCAAATTTGCCACAATGATACAAAATACAGTAAAATGACAATTCCCAAAATTGCAGCTTAAATGACCAAGTAAACCATACGATATGTTATCTGGAAGTTTCCGAAAAACTGCCCTTAGAAATTCATATTCCCAAAACTGGATACTACAAAATTGGCTAAGTCCTAAGTTATATGCTCACAGTGTGTATTTACTGATCTACACTAATTCGGGTAATTGTTACTACGGTTATTATCATGACTAACGACAAAGCATCCTACCCGTACGTTACTGTACCTCAAAAACCTAATTACTATTTTCTAAAACTTGATTAATAAAACACTATTTTTTTTTATCACACTAAACTATACTAATGTTTTTGAGATATTTACAGACATTGAACCGTACACAAAACGTCCTAACCGTACACAAAACGTTCCAAATGCCTAGTCAGCGGTAGCCGCTAAAGTCCAACTGAATGTGGTCATGTACTACGAAGCACCTGAGTGCTTCGTCACTTCTGGTCCCACGCGAATCACGCTTGTGGTCCCTCGTGAATCGCGCTTGTGGTCCCAGGTGAATCGCGTCCGTTGGAACAAATTTGATCGACGATGGTACCGTCGAGCTGTACCATATGTTTCTGGAATACTCGGGACAGATCCCGTTCGTCCGATCATGTGAATCGCATCGTCAACTTTTTGACACGTAAGGCTGACTGTCGGCGCTACTCCGAAAAACCTGCATACGTTATTTCGCCGACACGTGTCCCTACAAAAGTACGATACACTCTACTGTACCTTTTGCTACTGTAACACTAATTAAGGTAAGTATTACAGTAGACTACTAGGAAAAATATCCTAAGTTATTTTTACCCCTATTGACTGAAATAAAGATTTATAAATAACAACACTCCCCTAAATCTTTAGACTCAGTTACTCACTTAGTCCAATAGCATCTCTGCAAAACTGTAACTAAGGAGCAAGAAGGGCTTTTGTTAACATATTAGCCACCATCTTCTCATCTAGTAAATAACACAATTTAACGACTTTTGCAAGTACTTTTTCTCTAACATAGTGAAGTCTAACATCCATGTGTTTGCTTTTAAAGTGATGGCTGCGGTTAGAGGCAATTGCTATGGCAGCTTGGTTGTCACACCAGATAGCTTGAGGGCCAGTTTGCATATACCCAAGTTCTTGTAAAATGGACTTGACCCATAGGAGCTCCTTGAGGGCGGAAGTTGCTGCTATATATTCTGACTCCATTGTGGATTGAGCTGTAACCTTTTGTCATTTGCTACTCCAGCAGCAAGTTCCATCTCCAATCGTCTGAACGAAACCAGTCGTAGTTTTCCGGCTTGGCATGTCCCCATACTTAGCATCGCTCCACGTCTGGATTTTCACCTCTCCTCCTCCGAGAACAAGCTTGAGATTTTGAGTACCTGCAAGATATCTCAACACTCTTTTCGCTGCTTCCCAGTTTGCCCTTTTAGGATTCTGCAGACTTCTACTCAAGACTCCCACAGCTGCTACAATGCCGGGTCTCGTATAATTCAGAAAATATATAAGACTTCCAACTACCTGTCTATATGGCTTTGAAGCCATAAACTCTTCCTCTTCTGTCTCTAAACTCTCACCGACAATTATGTCTGAATCTGTATCAACTCCTTCCAATTTTTGCCTGAATTCCATGGGAGTTATAGATCCCTTTACAACTTTCATTTCAAATCTTTCCAGCATGTTATTTATTGCTTCTTTCTGAGTCAACATAATCAGCCTTTTGTTTATGTCTCTTTCTACCTGTATTCCTAAGATGTATTTGGCCTCACCGAGGTCCTTCATCTCGAACCTAGACCATAAAACCGCTTTAATGCGGCTTATTTCATCCATCGACTTACTTATTAATAATAGATCATCCACATGTACAGCAATATAAATTATCCCATCCTCTTGCAACTCTGAGACCTCCATAGGTACTCATAGTAGGCAGCTTGCTAGAAGCCTCTAGGATAACCTCAATTGTTTGAGCTTCGTCTGAATATTGCTGACACCCTGACAAAATACAGACTGACCAGACTGCACCCCTTGGAAGGGTTGACTCCCCTGAGTCTACCACAAAAAGAATCCTTGAATTTGCTCCCCTGAGCAGTTAATTATCAATGGTCAAAGATGACCCTTTTATACAAAGGCCTCTGAGAGAGAGGCGGCTATCTCTAATTTTCTAAGTCCTAAACCCCTCTCTAAACCCTCTACTACTGATGTACGAAACCAATCAATTGAGTGTACAGTACAGAAAGGTACTTGGTCCGAAGTACTTTCTGTACGGCCATTGTACGATATGGCCAGAAAGACGACGCTTGCCATATCCGGGTTCGCCATAATATGTTCGGAGATGCCGTCATCTAATATCATGTTGCCACGTGTCACCCGTTGTGGTTGTGACCGAAAACCGCCAAATCGACCATTCCGCGACGCCGGCTTCTTTCTCCGTCGTTAGATTTATGTCGGCCTTAATTTATAGCCGTTAAAAATACAAGTAGTACATTTCAGGTGTAATTCTATTTTTAACTGTCTCTGTGTGATTGCGGTCCGTTTGTCAGTAAATCGAACTTCTCTTTTTCGCCATCTTTAAGTAGTTATCGTACCCTATATACTTCAGCACTGGTCTTAGACTACAGGGTAAGACTAACGGCTACTTTGACGGATGGTAGGTACCAGGATCAAATCCTGGGTCCATCAATCCTTTTGGTAAGTTTACCATTGCTCTACCTTCTGACTCTAGAAGGAGCATAGGCAGCCATGGCTCTAGCTTCCTCTCCAGCCTTCAGTGACTACGACAAGTATGGGGGCTAGAGAGAGAAGCTAGAAGCAGGCTGCCTCTATTTTTCTTGCTCTTATTTAAATCTTTTAACTAACCTAGAAAATACCATTTATTTCAACACTCCCCTTATTTTCTAGTCACTTTTGATTTTAAGTCCACATTTCTCTCTGCAGAAAATTAATTTAGGAGAAGGTACCGGCTTGGTCATCATGTCTGCCACCATCTCACTGTCTGGTCTGTATTCTAGACTTATTATTTTGTTCTCCACCTTTTCCTTAACAAAGCTAAGTCTGATGTCCATGTGTTTTGCTTTAAAATGACGTTTGGGATTAGCAGCAATTGCAATTGCTGCTTGATTATCACATAATATTTTCTGAATTCCACTCTTAAGATGCCCCAATTCACGAAGCAAGGATTTAACCCACATCAATTCCTTCACAGCAGAGCTAGATGCCATATACTCTGCCTCCATGGTAGACTGAGCAATGACCTTTTGCTGCTTACTGCTCTAGCAACAAGCACCATTCCCCACATACAACACATATCTAGATGTACATCTTCTCATCAGAGCATCCCCATAGCTGGCATCACTCCAAGTGGTGATATTAGTGTTTTCCCCACCCAGATGCAGCCATAGATCCCTAGTTCCTATGAGATATCTGAGGACCCTTTTTGCTGCTTCCCAATCCTTTTTGGTAGGAGCATTCAGACTCCTACTTAGCACTCCTACAGCTGCTGCCAAATCCGGTCTGGTACAATTCATAAAATATATCAAACTGCCCACTACCTGTTTGTATGGAATAGTCTGCATAAACTTCTTCTCTTCTGGACCTAGTTCATCATCTAGAATTAGGATGTCTCCTTCCTCACTCCCCTCACTTCCCTTCTTTAGATCCATGGGAGTAGTGCAACTGTTGGCTTTGTTCATCTGAAATTTTTCCACGAGGTTTCAATTGCCTCTTTCTGAGTTAATCTAATTATCCTCTTTTTCCTATTTCTCTCTACTTGTATTCCCAAAATATATCTAGTTCCCCCATATCTTTCATTTCGAACCTTCCCTTTAGATCTGTTTTTAGTTTGTTAATTTTCTTTAATGACTTACTTAGAACAAGAAGATCATCAACGTAAATTGCAATAAAGATGACACCTTCCTCATCTTCAAAAACATAAATTGAATGGTCTGAACAAAGTATCCCAGACTGGTAAGGAACTCATCTAGTTTCTTGTTCCACTGTCTGGGTGCCTGTTTCAAACCATAGAGAGATTTGATTAGCCGGCATACCTTAATTTCCTCTCCTTGTTCCACGAATCTTTCCGGTTGTCGCATGAAGATCTCCTCCTCTAGTTCTCCATGTAGGAATGTTGTCTTTATGTCCATCTGGTGGACTTCCATGTCTTCTACAGCTGCCAGACTGAGACGTATTCGAACCGAGGGAAATCTGACTACCGGAGCGAAGGTTTCTTCGTAGTCTATTCCCTCTTTCTGAGTAAAACCTTTCGCCACTAACCGAGCCTTATACCGCTCAATTGTATTGTCCGGATTCAGTTTTAGTTTGAAAACCCACTTACATCCAATTGGTTTTCTATCGGAAGGACAGTCCACCAGCTCCCATGTATCAGCCGCCATAATTGAAGTCATCTCTTCATTGATGGCCGTCTTCCACCGGTTTCTTTCGGGACAGTTCATTGCCTCTTCATATGTTTGAGGTTCATCCGGGTGAGTTAGTTTAGTTACCTTGTTATTAACTTGTTTCTCTTGAAGCCTTTTGCTGCTTCGTCTCCCTCCCTCAAAATCTGCGGCTGGAATAGATGGTTCTCGTGGATTCTTTCGATTCACCACGGCTTCTCCCCTATCCCTTGGATCCATATCCGTTTCCACCACGTCTTCCGCTTGTGTCATTGGTGTTTCCAAGTTCAAGTCTTTCTCTGTCTGTTTTGAATCGGCAAGGATATCATCCAAACCTGCAAGAGTGTCGTCTTCTTGAAAACCCGGATAGTTAGGGAGATGAAAGTCATCAGAATTGTCTGATTCAACTCTGATTCTGACTGGTTTTGAGGATTTAAAGGGATCTACCGACTTCCCTTCATCCATAGCTACCAGATGTTTAACTAAGATTATATCTTCTCTCTTTAGATAATATACTCTATACCCTTTTTCATCCTCATCATATCCTAGCAAGTATCCTGGTTTCCTTTTAGGATCTAGTTTCCAGTTTGATTTATCTGTATCTAAACTGAAGACTTTACTACCGAAAACCTTTAAATGAGATAGATCTGGTTTTCGGCCGGTCTATTTCTCATATGGAGTTTGGCCTTTCACCGCCGAAGTTAGAACTCTGTTTCTCAAATAATTTGCACAATTCATAGCTTCTTCCCAAAATCTTTTTCCTATCCTTTTATCTGACAACATACTCCGTGCACTGTCATTTAGTGTCTTATTCAATCTCTCGGCAACACCATTCTGTTCCGGGTTTTCTGGAACTGTCTTTTGATGTTGAACACCATCCTCCCTTAAGAACTCTTCAAACTGATTGGAGGTATATTCTCCTCCATTGTCACTTCTCACCGTCTTTATTGAGGTCTCGTGAAGTTTCTCGACCCATGCCTTATATTGTTTGAAATACTCCGGAGTTTCTGATTTATTTTTCAGAAAGTATACTCGAGAGTACCGGGACCAATCATCAGTAATGGTTAGCATTAATCTTTTGCCTCCGGGTGATGGCACTCTCGCCGGTCCCCAAATGTCCGTGTGCACCAAATCAAGAACTTTTTCTCCTTTATAAGTTGCTTCCTATGGGAATGGTAATCTGTGTGCTTTACCTTGAGCACACCCACTGCAATCACTCACATTATCATTTTCCCCAAAGCGTATCCCTTCAACTACTCCCAACTTTTTCATTTCTCTTAACTTATCTAGATTCACATCCCCAAGTCTCTTATTCCACAACATAATCTCATTGACACCAACATAGTAAAGTTTGAGTTTTTCATTACTTAAAGCAAGCCTGAACATTCCTTGGCTACCTTTCTCAGCAGTGAAATACACATCTTCCTCAAAGCTAGCTGTAAAGACTCCTTTTCTGGTGCTAGTTTCAAATCCTTTATCATCTAATACAGACGTAGAGATAAGATTCTTGTTTAACTCCGGAATAAAGAATACATCGGAGAACGTAACTATTGAGGTTTTTCCTTCCACTACGATTTTCAGATCTACCGATCCTACATACGTAGTGGTCACTACCCTCCCATCCCCATATTCAATCTCTACTGTAGGGATCTTTCTCAGCTTAGTAAACAGATGCTTATCTTTGCACATGTGCATAGATGCACCTGAATCCACAATCCAGCCTCCTTCACCTTTCAGTCCACCGAAAGCACATTTCTACTTTCGTGGAATTTCGACTTCTGTTTTTGCCTCCAACTCCTCATCCAAAAGAAGTTCGTCGTCCTCCTCATCGGATTCCTCCTCGAGTACCTGTGTGACAAGTGCCTTGTTCTTCCCTCGTGTTTGACCCTCGGTCTGTCCCTCCTTTATCCGAAGCTCGGTCAGTTTGGTGCATTCTGCCATGTAATGCCCAGGTTTCTTACAAAAGTGACAAAGCCCCTTTGGTCCCCTCGTTCCGGATTCATCGGATTGATTTTTCAGGTCTTCCCTTCCATGACTTCCAAGGGGTTTCCGTGAATCTTTGTTTCTCCAACTTGCTCCAGCCGCCAAGGCTTGTCCGTTCTTAACTCCCCTTCGGATTTCGATTGTATTCTCTCGGACGAGGATCATACCAACTACTGAATTCCATACCCACCTGAAGTCCGGTAGATCCTGTACCCGGTTTACAATGTTCTCATACTCATCGGGTAGTTTCATGAGTAAACAATGTACCTTTGCCTTCTCGGTTTCTGCTTTTCCGGCACACTCTAACTCCATGAAAAGTATAGCCAGCTCATTGCAGAAATCGAGCATCTTCTCTCCTTTGTGAAAGTATCCATTCATCCTTTGGTCTGCTAGCTTCTGTTCCTGAATAGTACCGCTGCAATTCTGTGTCCTCCATTGGACCACAGAATACAGGAAGCCTCTAGATAGTATTTAACTAACCCACTTTAAGCCACAACCACTGCTGCCCAAGAAGGCAAACTGACAATTTGACTGCACCCCTGTGTAGCCTGGACTCCCCTGAGTCCGTAGAAAAAAGAATCACTGAAAAAAGGCCAACCAGGCGATAAGTTATAGGGTGGCAAAGATGCCAATTTATACAAACTCTCTGAGAGAGAGGACTATCTACCTAAATTTTCCTAAGTCCTAGTTTTTCCTAATTCCCTCTCACAGCTCCTATCTACTGCCTGTACGAACCAATCACAAAACTGTATAGTACTAGAAAGTACTACTGCCGATGTACTTTATGTACGGCCTCTGTACGACAAGGCCATAAGTGGACGCGTGTATACTTTCCACTCATCCGTACGTTCCTCGGAATTCCCGCGACCGAATGATGTCTCCCCACGTGGCGCCAGGTGATGCCACGTCACTTAATGCAAAAGTGACCAATCCAGGATTTCGGCGATGATGTGCGCCGTTGGATAATATGCGAAACGTAATCTTGGCCGGAATAAATACTTGCGCGATATTTGTTCCGATGTAGAAATAAAATGCGTGGTATCCGTTTTGAATTAGCGTCGTACGACGTACTTTATAAAACTGTATATATGTACGCCGTAAGCAGTTTTAGTTAAATGAACTTTATCCTTTCGAACTAAATATATATCTATCACATACCATAGCACTTAGCATTGGTCTTAGTCTATTAGGATAAAGCTGACCGCTACCGGTCGATTTGACGAACCGCAGGTACCGGGATCAAATCTCTGGTCTGTCAAGTATATTTTTAGTAACCTACTAAAAATAGCTGTCTGTTGAACTAAGGCAGCCATGGATCAACCTCTCTCTCTTTCCTTCAGTGACTACAACAAGTATGGGGGCTAGAGAGCGGAGGTGGAGGCAGGCTGTCCGTCCTTTTCTTTTTTCTTTTTATAAAAACATATTTAAACCTAGAAAATACTCTAGAAATCTATAAATTTCAACAACCGCTACGGTACTTCTCTATCAGCGCATCCCACAGATCGGATGCCCTTTCCACCTGTAAATGAGGACCAGCGAGTCCTTGTGTGAGATGACGGAGGATAAAATGCTTGGCTGCCATGTTGTTGTAGTCCCAGGTATCGATATCATTCTCCTCATTCCTCGGTATAGGAGACATGAAAGCAGATCCGGTTGCTATAGGTGTGGATTCCTCTTTTTCTTTCCCTTTTTCCATCACGATGCTTTCTCCGTCTTCTGATTCATCTGATGACGGTGGATCTGGTTTCCTACCAAATCTGCTTCCTCCAAACCCTATAAGAATAGCAGGACCGGATGGGCGCTTCACTCGCCCACTCACTATTCCCCAAAATCTTTTCTCACATAGGGCTATCATCATCATACTCATCAGTAGATGAACCCTGTCCCATTGAATATGGGCACCCTAGAGGGTGGGCCCATAACCTGCAACTCTGAGACCTCCATAGGTACTCAGAGTAGGCAGCTTGCTAGAAGCCTCTAGGATAACCTCAATTGTTTGAGCTTCGTCTGAATATTGCTGACACCCTGATAGAATACAGACTGACCAGACCGCACCCCTTGGAAGGGCTGACTCCCCTGAGTCTACCACAAAAAAAATCCTTGAATTTGCTCCCCTGAGCAGTTAATTATCAATGGTCAAAGATGACCCTTTTATACAAAAGGCCCCTGAGAGAGAGGCGGCTATCTCTAATTTTCTAAGTCCTAAACCCCTCTCTAAACCCTCTACTACTGATGTATGTAACCAATCAATTGAGTGTACAGTACAGAAAGGTACTTGGTCCGAAGTACTTTCTGTACGGCCATTGTACGATATGGCCAGAAAGACGACGCCTGCCATATTCGGGTTCGCCATAATATGTCCCGGAGATACCGTCATCCAATATCATGTTGCCACGTGTCACCCGTTGTGGTTGTGACCGAAAACCGCCAAATCGACCATTCCGCGACGCCGGCTTCTTTCTCCGTCGTTAGATTAATGTCGGCCTTAATTTATAGCCGTTAAAAATACAAGTAGTACATTTCAGGTGTAATTCTATTTTTAACTGTCTCTGTGTGATTGCGGTCCGTTTGTCAGTAAATTGAACTTCTCTTATTCGTCATATTTAAGTAGTTATCGTACCCTATATACTTCAGCACTGGTCTTAGACTACAGGGTAAGACTAACGGCTACTTTGACGGATGGTAGGTACCAGGATCAAATCCTGGGTCCGTCAATCCTTTTGGTAAGTTTACCAAGGCTCTACCTTGTGACTCTAGAAGGAGCATAGGCAGCCATGGCTCTAGCTTCCTCTCCAGCCTTCAGTGACTACGACAAGTATGGGGGCTAGAGATAGAAGCTAGAAGCAGACTGCCTCTATTTTTCTTGCTCTTATTTAAATCTTTTAACTAACGTAGAAAATACCATTTATTTCAACACCTCTCTTTGTAAAACATATACAAAATGATTTGAGCTAATTCTCTTAAAACCTAGCCTAGTCAAAAACTCATCTAACTTCAGATTCCACTGACGTGGGGCTTGTTTTAGCCCATACAAAGATTTCATCAATTTACACAGTAATTCTTCCTTTCCCTTTACTATATACATTTTAGGTTGTTTCATATAAATGGTTTGTACTAACTCTCCATGCAAGAAAGCAGTTTTAACATCCATTTGTTATATTTCCATATTCTCTATAGCCGCTAGACTTAGCAAAATTCTGACAGTGGGAAATCTGACAACTGGAGAGAAGGTTTTTTCAAACTCAATACCTGCTTTTTGATTATACCCTTTGGCCACTAGTCTGGCTTTATACCTTTCGATGGTGTTGTCCGGGTTCAGCTTCACCTTGAATATCCATTTGTTGCCGATGGCTTTTTTGCCCGGAAGAAGATCCAGCAACTCCCATGTCTGTGCCTCTATAATAGATTTCATTTCATCGTTTGCCGCCTCGATCCACTAATTTCTCTCAGGTGATGAGAAGGCCTCATGGATCGTTAGAGGCTCCTCTGTAGCTGCAGAAAAAGCAAATTGAGAGCTTGCTTGCACACGGCTGCTAGATCTCTTTCCCCCCGGAAATTTTGAGGCTGAAATTGTGGGCAACCTCTGCTTTTTCTGTTTAGTTTGAACTGTAACTTGAACAAGTACAGAGTGTGTAGCAATTCCTTTCGCTTGAGATGTAACTTGTGGTGAAGCATCCTGTGAAGGCACCAGAAGACTTGAAGGAAGAGGTGTGCACATGCCGGTGGAAAGTAGACTCGCTGCGTATGGTGAAAAATGACATATTCTTGCTTTTATTTTGCCGGTTTATCTGGCACTTTAAAAATGTCAACCGAATCCTGTTCATTTTTAATCTGGGTATTTCTAGAAACAATCACTTTCTGTTTCTCAAGTACAAAGACTCTATATCCTTTCGCATTATCATCATACCCTATGAAAATCCCTGGTAAGCCTTTAGCCTCCATTTTCCATCTATCCTGTGAAGTATCTAAAATAAAACACTTGCTGCCAAAGATCTTAAAGTGACTAACATCAGGTTTTTTCCCTGTCCAAAGCTCATAAAGTGTAGTGCTAACAGACCTAGAAGCAATTCTATTTAAAATATAAACATCACAATTAAGCGCTTCAACCCAAGCTCATAAGGTGTAGTGCTAACAGACCTAGAAGCAATTCTATTTAAAATATAAACAGCACAATTAAGCGCTTCAACCCAGAATTTCAAATCTAGCCCTTTATCTGCAAGCATGGACCGAGCACTCTCTGTCAATGTCCTATTTAATCTCTGAGAAACACCATTTTGTTCCGGTGTATATGGAACTGTAAGATTGTGACTGATACCTTCCTGAAAGAGAAATTCTTCGAATTCCTTTGATGTGTATTCTCCCCCGTTGTCCGATCTTAGCGCCAATATTGGAACCCCATGAAGCTTTTCCGCCCACGCTTTGTAGTGTTTGAAGTGAGTAAACACTTCACTCTTATGTTCCATGAAGTAAACTTTGGTGTACCTCGAGTAGTCATCTGTGAATGTGACCATATAGTGGACACCTCCAGCCGAAGCCACTTGTGAAGGACCGAGAACATCAGAGTGCATTAGCTGCAAAACTTTCTCCGATCTATGGTCTGTTTCCAGTGGAAATGGCAATTTGTGAATCTTGCCTAATGAACAACCATCACATGATTTTATACGATGAGATGTGAGAGAAACTCCATCAACTTTTCCCGAGTTCACCATTTTCTTTAGACTATCATAATCCATGTGTCCTAATCTCTTATGCCACAACTCATTATCAGATTCGACACTAGAGTAGAGAACATCATTTTCTTTATATTCAGCCATGTCCATCCGGTACATTTTGCTAGCATCTCTAGTTCTTGTCATTGCGACTTTCCCTTTCTTGCTAAGAACCTGTCTCCCTCCTTTCAGAACAACTTCAAAGCCTTTGCTCTACATTAATGATGTACAAAAAAGATTTTTCTTAAAATCTGGAACATACAAAACATTGTGAAGGGTTCTCTCTACCGAAAGCCCTCCCACATCTACCATCAAAGATACATCACCCTGAGCTGAGGTTTGAACACTCGTGCCACAAGCATAGTAGATACTCTTTGGAGATGTTTGCTGCACATTGGTAAAAGCTGCATTCTTCCACCACATGTGGGTAGACGCTCCCATGTTCATGATCCATTCTGCATCCTTTGGACCCTCCATGGCAACCAATAGCAAATAAATCCGCCTCCTCTTGCTCATTAAAGCTTAGAGACTCATCTGCATCAGTTGCAGAAGCTGAGAAAAGAGCATTTCCACGGGAAGGATATCTAGAAACACCTTTGTGATACTGGCTTTGCTGCCAACCTAGCTTATATAAACCTGTCTTATTATCTTTCTTCAGTTTAGGATAGTACCTGTATCCATGACCCTTCTCAAAACAATGGAAACAAGTAGTAGTAGATGTCTTATTCTGCCTATGATTAAACTGATTGTGATTCTGGTTAAACAGATTGCTATTCTGATTAAACTGTTTTCTTTTGTCAAAGTTTGTTTCAAAAGCTTCAACCTTTCCTTCTACCTCAAGGATTTTAATATTAGCTCCTTCCTCCAATATAAGATTATACGCTAACTCAAATGACCAGCTAGCTTTATCATGACTTTTTAATTAAACAGACACACCCTTAATGCTACCAGGGAGACCCCTAATAAGCAGAGCTGCCTGTTGAAATACAGGAAATGACCCCCCAGCAAAAGAGTGAGAATCAATGAGCGCATGAAAAATGTCACAATACTCAACCAAAGTTCCCCCCGTGTATTTCTATCCCCAAATTTTTCCAGCCACCAAGAGCTCTTCCTGAACATTCGCTTTCTAAAAAGCGGATTTTAGGGATGTCCAAATCTCGCTCGCCTTCTTCATTTTCAGTCGAGACACGACCAAATTTTCTTAAATACAAAGAATTAGATTGTTCCTTGCCATTGAATTCTTTTTCGCCCAATTTGGATCTGTTTCACCAAGGGAGCCATCCAAGAACCCTAATAAGTCAACAGTTTCAAACAACGATTCAAACATTGCCGCCCAATACGCATACTTTTGGCCATTGAAGATAGGAATTCTTGACGAAATGCCCATAACATGTTGTTTTCCAACCACCGTTGCAGGCGGAGAACCAGCAGTAGTAGTGGAAGTAGACATGAAAAAACAGCAGAAATTATCAAAGTGTAACAGGGTTACAAGGTTGGGAACTTAGTGGCTAGAAAATCGGTTGCTATAGTTGCGGTTGCAGAGCAGGGCAGCTGCGATTCCAGATCAGCGCAACATAGCAGCATAGCAACTTAGTAGAATAATGTAGTGCAGCATAGCAACGCAGCGTAGCAGTATAGCAACAGCGCGAATGTAGATTTTACCGTATAGTTCTGGAAGGATATTGTGGATAGATCTCGGTTGACTGCGAAGGTCCACGTGTACATTTGTACAGTATTGGGTTGACTAGCAGCTAGTGAGTTTAAATAGTGAGACAGACGTAGTACGAGAGAGACTCTTTGAGTAGACCTTCGGAACGAGCGCTGAATATTTTAATCCTCTCTTGAGTAATAAAGCGCAACCTTGTCTGTTACTGCTGTGTGCGCCTGCTGTTGCTACGGGAAGATCCTTGGAGCTTTCCGCTTTGCATCGTGGTGGATTGTGGTACTTACTAAAATTGTGCCTTTTACACTGGTATCAAAGCTTATCCCCATGACTCGACAGCATGGATGAACACGGCGTGTCCACTACGGAAATGTTAGCTCAAGTTCTCAGGAGTTAGAAAACGTTAGATTACAGAACGCACAACTGAGCAACACCGTCGTAACTTTGGAATCTCGTCTTGGTGAGCGACCTCATGGAGGCACGGAGAGGGATTACAGGAGACCGAAATTACGACCTCTTGACGAGTTCGACCCTGCAAGACACAAGAACCTAGACACGTGGTTATTCTCTGTTGCAACTATCTCGAGAATTTTCCTAGCCTGTCGGACCGTGAGAAGATTCACTACGCGCGTGGTCTTTTTAAGGGGGCATCGGGTGCATGGTGGAGGTCATTGGTGGAGAATGATGAGATAGCGACCGTTTGGGCTCTCTTCGTTCAACTACTCCGTGACGCCTGGCAGCCTGTTAATACAGTTAAGCCTTCAAGAGATAGGATCGTAGTGTTGAAGCAACGCACTACGGTGTTGGAATTTACGCAACAGTTTTTGGAGTGCAAGGTTCAAATACCTACGATGACGGAGGATGAAGCTGTGGATCGCTACGTGAAGGGACTCAAATCCTCCATTCGTAGGGATGTGGAACAATGGCTCGCTCGGGAAAGCACAACTCCTAGTCTCTCCGCGATCATTCAGTTTGCTGAGCGGACCGATTCCGTCGACTTCACCTTTCGACGACCTTATCATTATGGGTCGAGTAGTGGTGGAGGGGGGCGTCGAGATGATGGTCCAACTCCCATGGAGCTCGGAGCAATTGATGAGGATAAAGAGGTGGTCAAAATACTTCGGAAAAAGAAAAAAATTATCACGACCAAGGCCAACAACTTGTCCCCCGAGGAGCTCCAACGGAGAAGGCAAAATGGCTTATGCTTCCAGTGCGGTTCCCCGGACCATATGGTTCGTGAATGTCCAAAAAGGAAAAATCCCGGAAAGGGGAAACTTAACGTCATTAGGTTAGCCGGTGAACGAGGAGACCCATTGATATTTCGGAGTCAAATCGGAGTGCGCGCAACTGGCTTCATGGTGGACTCCGGAGCATTGGGAAACTTCATCAACGAGGCAACAGTGAAAAAGTTGAAGCTTTCTCTCGTGGTTATGAAGGATCAGCAGTCGGTACAATTGGCAGACGGAAGTTCCTTATCCATTACTCATCGTAATCCGAAGTTACGCGTCGGAATCGGGAGATTCTGATGGTACGACACTCTTTATGTATTACCTCTTGGAGACCATGAGGTAATCTTAGGGAAACCGTGGCTGCAAAAATGGAATCCGACTATCGATTGGAGTAGTGGGGTGTAACAGGATCTCCTACCTCTCAGAAAATCCCATTACTACAAACAATTCCAACCACACATTCCACACATTGGAAAATACACATCCACATTGGAAAACACTCACATAAGGATAACTTTAAATTAGAAATCATCAATTCTCTATCTTAATAATTCTCACCTCTCATCTCCTTTGTGAAATTTAACTTCCCAACTCGGTGCTCCCGTTCTCTGGTTCGATTACAATACGCCTGTCTTTGAAGAAGATTAAATTTCAATAGGAATACACTCACAAAAGGTTACACCTACACATAAAAGGTTACACACCTTACACACCAACCTTAACAAACATCATTACCCTAAAAGACTCTCCATCCTCTAGGACAATGTGGGGTGATGAGGTTAGCTATCAGCCTAAGGTAAAAACGTCGGTGCCAAAGGGATTCTAATGGAGTACCAGAGGTTCTCCATTATGTATTTCTCACAGCATGGTAGTCTTAGAGGGCTAAGGCTGCGCATTGAAGCCTAATGCTACTCATTACCTATTCCTTGAAGGCAGACGGTTAACATGGCTGACGACTAGGAAGTATTGGTGCTCTCTTTCGAAGTTGA